>JAVIAB010000088.1:10037379-10357379 GCA_032433765.1 Megaustenia siamemsis
AAGAGGAGCTTTCATTGCACTGGGAAACATATGGAAATCCAAAGAAATTAGGCTAAATACAAAATAAAAATTTTCAACTCAAATGTTAAGTCGGTCCTATTATATGGCTGTGAAACATGGAGAATGACAAAATTGACAATCACGAAAGTACAGACTTTCATTAATGGATGCTTGCGCAGAATAAGGGATGGAAATGGCAGGACAAAGTCACTAACGTGGAATTATGGAAATGTACCGGTCAAATACCATGGATAAAGAGATACAGCGAAGACGATGGCGATGGATAGGACACACACTACGGAAGCCAACTGAGAGTATTACACAACAGGCCCTTTTTTGGAATCCCCAGGGGAAAAGACAAAGAGGAAGACCAAGGAATTCATGGAGAAGACAGATAGAAGCAGAGATGAAGATGATGGGGAAGACATGGAATGATCTTAAAAGAATGGCAAAAAACAGAACGACTTGGAAAGTGTTTGTTGAAGACCTATGCTCCACCAGGAGCTAAAAGGTAAAAGAAGAAGAATAGGTTAAATTTCAATTTTTATCGATTTCATGGGCGTTACCGCCAAAAATGGGTACAGGGTAGTAATTTCAAAAGTTGTTTTTATGGAAATTCTTGATACGGGGATGTTTATATAAAGTTTGGGGTATGTCTAGATGTTAAATTTCAATTTTTATTGATTTCATGGGCGTAACCGCCAAAAATGGGGCGTACAGGGGTAGTAATTTCAAAAGTTGTTTTTATGTAAATTCTTGATACGGGGATGCTTAATATAAAGTTTGGAGTATGTCTAGATGTTAAATTGACTATTTTTTAACAGTTTCATGGGCGTAACCGCCAAAAATGGGTACAGGGGTAGTAATTTCAAATTGATTTTTATGTAAATTCTTGATATGGGGATGCTTAATATAAAGTTTGGGATATGTCTAGATGTAAATTGACTATTTTTAACAGTTTCATAGGCGTAACCGCCAAAAATGGGTACAGGGGTAGTAATTTCAAAAGTTGTTTTTATGTAAATTCTTGATACGGGGCTACTTAATATAAAGTTTGGGGTATGTCTAGATGTTAAATTTAGTATTTTTAACAGTTTCATGGGCGTAACCGCCAAAAATGGGTACAGGGGTAGTAATTTCAAAAGTTGTTTTTATGTAAATTCTTGATATGGGGATGCTTAATATAAAGTTTGGGGTATGTCTATATGTTAAATTTACTATTTTTAACAGTTTCATGGGCGTAACCGCCAAAAATGGGTAAGGGGGCAATTTCAAAAGTGTTTTTTGTAAATTCTTGATACGGGATGCTTAATATAAAGTTTGGGGTATGTCTATGTTAAATTTACTATTTTTAACAGTTTCATGGGCGTAACCGCCAAAAATGGGTACAGGGGTAGTAATTTCAAAAGTTGTTTTTATGTAAATTCTTGATATGGGGATGCTTAATATAAAGTTTGGGGTATGTCTATATGTTAAATTTACTATTTTTAACAGTTTCATGGGCGTAGCCCTCAAAAATGGGTCAGGGGGTAACAACCATAAGTGAGTTTTAAGTAAATTTTTGCTATGGGATGCTAAATAAAGTTTGAGTAACCCTAGAGTGTAAATTTACTATTTCTAACAGTTTCATGGGCGTCCCCTCATAAAGGGTCAAGGGGCGTAACTATAATAAAATTGTCTGGTATTGCATCATAGGTCAAAATCTATTTTTAGAAACTCCACGGGCATCACGTCAGCGGTCAAAAGCTATTTTTAGTAACACTTCCGGTATTGCATCAGCGGTCAGTTCTATTTTTAGTAACACTTCCGGTGTTTCTGGCGTATATATAACGCGACTGTGAAGCTTCTAATCAGACTTTCGCTTACAGTTGTTGCCGCGGACGTGTCTCGTGCCTTCAAACACATAAAAGTAAGTGTTATCTTAGTAGTTTAACATTATAGTATGTTACTTTAGTAACCTGTTTTCGATAAGATGGTTGTTTAGTATCCACGTGTTATTTTAGTAACCTATTTTCGATAAGTTGGTTTTTTAGCATCCACGTGTTACTTTTGTAACCTAATTTCGATAGTTTGTGTATCTTGTTGTTTACTTTTCTTGTAATGTTTACTGTTCTTTACTCTTTAGTTGTAATGTTTCAATTTCTTTTCTACAGATGTCTAACACTTGTCATCTCTGCTCCAAAACTTTCACCCGGAGCCGGATCGTAAACGACATGTTGCTAGTGTACATGGGCGTCAGGAATACAAATGTGATGTTTGTGAACGAGTATATAATAGAGCTGACAATCTTGCCAAACATATCAAGACAGAGCATCCTGCATCTCTTGTATCAGCAGTTCCTGCATCACCAACCCTGCCTCAGCAGCTAATGTACCTTCTAAAGAGACCTGTGCTAACCCCATATCTGCCACATCTGTCAACAAAGCTTTACTGGGGCAAGCCATCTGCAAGTACATCTTGCTAGCCATGACACGCTGTGGACACCTCAACACGATCAACGCCAGCAGGCCCACTGGTATCGACAACCTCACGCAAACGGGCAGTAAAGAGTCGACTCAAGAACCCTCAAAGAGACCAAGACTTATTAATGAAATAGACTCTTTAAATAAGTTACCTCAAGATATTAAGAAGATATATAAGAACAACTGGTTAGCTATTAGAACACATGAACGTCGGAACAAATACATGGACACGTACACTATATTTCATCAACCTGATACTCCTATAGATTGGAAGACCCTTGTAAACCCACTTTTCCAAGCCCAGAAAAAGCGTTTCAAGGTGAATTATAGTCATCATCTAGTCTTAAGACATAGAGAGACACAGGGGTTGCGTTACTTTCACGCCAGCTCGAATAACGCGACAGGGTTAGACAAACCCTTGTTAGTTAACAACAGAAATGATTTTGAAACATTTGTTGATAGATTAAATGAAAGTGATATATTAGGGTATGCAAATAAAAACAGGGAGACAACCAAATATACCTTAGAAGCATTAGTCAGTACGAGTGTTTATGTTTATAAACTTCAAGATTATCCTATAGGGTGTCTGTAGATATCCACCCTACATTGCATCAAATCATGGTATTAATACCCTTCAAATCGATTCCCGTTCTAAAGTTTACAATGATAATCTCTGCTTCTTCCGTTGTCTAGCTGTCCATCGAGGTTCTGTTGAGGATGTTAGGAAGGCTTCAAGACTACTTTTCAAACAGTTTAACCCGTCTCTAAAGTTAAGTAACTTTCACGGTGTAACTCTTGCTGAAATGCCTCTCTTAGAAATTGTTTTTCAGTAAACATAGATATTTTTGAGTTTGATTCTGAACAAGCCTTGCGTATTGTCCTGAGAAGTGGCAGTAGTTATAGTGAAACTCTCCGTCTTTTACTTTACAAAAACCACTTCTTTTATATAAACGATCTTTCCGGGCTAGTAAAAGTTTTCTTGTGGAAAATGTGGAAAATTGTGGAAAAAGTTTTGGCGTATGGATAGGCATGAAAAAACTTGCAATGGGGATATGGCTGTAGAGACATATAAAGGTGGTGTTTACTCTTCACCTGAAAGTGTATGGGACGCGATCAGCGCTGAAGGAATAAGTACTCCAGCGTGTTTTATTTACCCATTCAGGGCGACATTCGATTATGAATGTTATTTTGATAATGGGAATGTTCCCCAAGAGACGCATCGACTACCTTTGTAGCTAAACACATGCCCCTCTCCTGCTCTGTAGCGTCAAATGTCCCTGGGTGGGAGGCCCAAAATGCTTCATAACCAAGGGTGACCCACAAATTTTAGTTAGTCAGATGCTTGATTATCTCACTGGTATAGCTGCTAAGGCATACTCGTTGTTGCGAGCTCGGTTTGAAAGTATTTTTACTCAACTCCATGCTCTGAATAAAGACAAGCTAATAGCTAAGTTTGATGAGTATTTAAAAGAGCTTCCAGTTATAGGGTTTAACTCGGGGAAATATGACGTCAACGTCATTAAACCTTATTTAATAAAGCACTTCATGGATGCCGCTGCCCAAGTGGGCGAAGAAGAAGATAGTATGGAAGAAGAAGAAGAAACCGAGGTTAACGAAGAAGAGGCAGATACAATGGAAGGAGACTACAAAGTAGCAAAACCGTTCAAGTTTATAGTTAAAAGAAACAATAACTTTATGTGTATTGCAACGCCGAATCTAAAATTCTTAGATATAGTAAACTATCTAGCCCCCGGGTTTAGCTATAGTAAATATCTGGCAGCTTATAAGATTAGTGAGACAAAGGGTTACTTTTGTTATGAATATATAGACGACCCCCAAAAGTTGGACGAGACAGAACTACCCCCACACGAAGCCTTTTATTCGTCGTTAAAAAATTCCAACATTTCCAAGGAGGAGTACGCTCTGTGCAAAAAGGTATGGCAGGACAATAACATGACCACACTTAGGGACTTTTTGGTGTGGTATAACAACAAAGATGTAGTCCCCTTTTTAGAAGCCTTGGAGCAGCAGGTTCGCTTTTATGGGGAGCGGGGTGTGGACTGTTTTAAAGACGCCATTTCGGTTCCGGGTGTTTGTTTAAAGTATCTTTTTAAGACCGTTGATAGGGGTGTAATGTTTAGTTTATGTTCGAGCAAACAGGCGAGTCTACACAAAATGATTAGAGATAATATCGTTGGGGGTCCCTCTATAATTTTCCATAGGTATCACGAGGTAGGCAAAACGTTTATTAGGGGCGGAAAGGTAGTCAAATCCATCCAAGGTTACGATGCCAACGCGTTGTATCTTTGGGCTCTGATGAACCCAATGCCAACAGATTATCCAATTATTAGAAGAATGGAGACCGGGTTTAGGGTCGAAAAAGATAACTATTATGTCCAACAAAGTAGAGAGTGGCTAACGTGGGTTGCTCACCAAAAAGGGGTGGAGTTGAAAACTCAGTTTAATGGAAGGGAGTTTCGGTTAGGTGATAGAAACATCCCGTGGATGGGTGGGATAAATCCAATAGAAGAGGCTACAATTTTCATGGTTGTCTGTACCATGGTCACAAAGACTGTCCCCTCACCAAAGATAAAGATAGAAACCCTGTTAATAATAAGCCCTTGTTCGAGCTGTTTGAAAAAACCTGTGAGATACACACCTACCTAACCGAGGAGGTAAAAGTCCCAGTAGAAGTTATGTGGGAATGTGAGTGGCAGGCTCTGAAAAAGTCTGACCCAACCATTAGGGCTTTCCTTTCTAAAGCCATCCCTAGAGCTAGACCCTCTTACTCTAAAGAAGGGCTCCCTCTCAGTGATAAACAGATTCTGGCTTCTATTTCAGATGGGACATGTTTTGGTTTAGTGGAATGTGATCTACACGTCCCCGACCGCCTGAAGGACATTTCAGTGAGATGACTCCAATTTTCAAAAATATTGACGTCACGTGTGATGATATTGGCCGTTTATGGGTGAATATGCCCTCAAACATAACTTGTTGTCAACCCCTCGTCGCACCCTAATCGGTAGTTATATCGGGGAAAAAATTTTGTTGGCAACACCACTGTTAAAATGGTATTTAGACCACGGCTTGGAGGTAACAAAAATTTATCAAGTGATAGAATATCAACCGTCTAGTTGTTTTAAAAAGTTTGGCGAAATGGTTTCTGACGCTAGGCGGGCTGGTGATCTAGATGAAAGTCAATCTATAGTAAGCGATACGATGAAGCTCTTAGGAAACTCAGCCTACGGGAAGACTCTAACCAATAAGGCCAATCATAGCGCTGTCTCGTACGTTCAGGGGTGAGATATCGAAAATGATTAATAGTTCCCGGTTTAAAAAGATGACTGAAATAGGGAGGATCTTTTTGAAATTGAGATGGAGAAAAAGAAAACTGTTTGGGACTTGCCCCTACAAATTGGTTTCTTCGTCTATCAATATGCAAAACTTCGTATGTTAGATTTTTATTTCGAGTTCTTAGATAAGTTTGTAGATAGGTCCAACTTTCAGTTATGTGAAACAGATACTGATAGTTTATACTTAGCCTTAAGCGCACCTAAGCTAGAGGACATAGTTAAGTCAGGTCTGCGGGATGAGTTTAATAGTGTATATAAAGACTGGTTTCCTGCCGAGTTTTGCGATGAGCATATTAGCAAGACAGACTGTATAAACTGTAAGGGTGTTAAAGCGTACACCAAACGAACGCCCGGGCTTTTTAAACTAGAGTACGAAGGGACAGCTCTTGTTAGCTTATGTAGTAAGACGTACCATTGTAGTGGGGATTACGATAAAATCAGTTGTAAAGGGCTAAGCAAGCAACACAACAAATTAGATAAAGATATGTTTTTAGAGGTTCTCGCTACGCAAAAGGCTAAGGGTGGGAAAAATGTAGGTTTCAAAGTCTTAAATAATTCCATATTTTCCTACAGTCAAACAAGAAATGCTCTTTCCTATTTCTATATAAAAAGAAAGGTAGCTGATGATAACGTCTCGACTACGCCTTTAGATATTTAACTCTTTACACTACCAGCTTAGCCTAACCAGCAATCTCTAACAGTTTCACCCCTTATGATTCATTTATGCCACAACGCTAAGCAGACACCCAACTACCTATCTATAAATAAATGTTATCCTTGTACTATATATTGACTTTGTGTACTAATATTTTTGTACTGTTATATAATATCAATGTATGTTATACACCTATTGAGATAATAAAAGAATAAAATAATCTTCGTCTTCTGTTTTAAATTTAATGTTTTTCATTGATGTTGTATAATCTACTAACCTATCACTATCGCTCAAGTACACCAAGCACTCCAAAGTCAGCACACACCAGACATAAACAGGGCACTTCCGGGGTCACCGGGACTAGAGGTCACGGTTAACTCCCCCTGCACCTACGGTACATTAGGTGCGCCGCGCACCTACTATATATCTTTGTTAATTTAGCACCTAAATTCGGGTCAAATACAACATTGTATACTACTTACCATGGAGCGCCATTCCACTCTGTCTCTTGCTTTGATGGTGCTGGTTGTCGTAGGCTGATTTGTCCAACTTTTAATGTTACTCGTCCATGTTAGTCTTGGTCTGCCTCTGCCTCTTTTACCTTGTATTTTCCCCTTCAGGATTACTTTTAGTAGGCTGTTGTGTCTTTTAACAAGGCCCAAAAATCGCATTTGTCTTGTTTGAATTGTGTTGAGTAGTTCTCTTTTAATTTTTAGTTGTTTTAAGACTTCATCGTTTGTTTTCTTTTCCTTCTATCCAGTTCTACCTATTCTTCTATATATCCACATTTCAAAGGCTTCAATTCTCTGTTCTGTTTTCCTGTCGAATGTCCATGTTTCTGCACCATATAGGAATATTCAGAAGATGTAACATTTTGCTATTCTTAGTTTTAGCCCAGGTGTTATTTGTTTTGATGTTAATATGTTCTTTATGACATTAAAATTACATTTTGCCATTCCTATTCTTTTGTTTATTTCAGTTGTACATTTTCCATCACTGGTTATTAGTTATAGTATGTCCAAGGTAGTTGTATTTAACAGCTTTAAAAAAAGCAGGACAAATTTGAAACAAGTGCGACGAGTCAAATACTTGGGCACAATAATAACATCGGATGGAAGATGCACCACGGAAATAAAAAGCAGAATAGCTCAGGCCAAATAGCATTCAGAAAATGAAAAATATCTTATGCAACAAATCTATGTCAATAGAAATTAGAAATAGATTTCATCGATGCTATATAGAACCAATTCTGACCTATGGAAGCGAATCGTGGACATTAGACAAACAAATGAAAAGACGAGTAGATGCCACAAGAGATGGATTTCTCAGAAGAATGTTGAAAGTTCACTGGACAGCTAAAAGACCGATGAGGAAAGTTCCTCAAGAGGCCAACACAAAAAGTCAGCTCCTAAAAACATCACAAAGAAACAATCAACATTTTCGGGCACATCATGAGAAGAGGAAAGTTGGAATACTTGGTTAAACTGGCAAAATAAAGGAAGAGAGATCGCATGACAATGAGAGAAAAAACTGGATAACTTGGTGTATGGCATGGAAAACAGTCAACAACAGAACTGATACGATGCACACTGTAGATAGAAGATTATGGAAGACATGATCGCCTACGCCAACCGGTATTGCACACGATGACTCATTGTTTATGAAAAGAAACGCTACGGAAGAACTGAGAAAGATAGACTTCATCAGAGAATCGAGAATTATGTCCGAATGAGTAGTGGTTTCGTAACAGATGAAAGAAGTTATAAAATGGATGTTTTTCTAGTCTTTTAATATATTTGGTATTTCGATTGTTAAGACGCTCAGCAGAATTTGTTATAAACATACTACAAACACAATTTCTCATGTTATTTAGACTTTAGAACAGAATTGCATTACTGCAGGCGAAGTATTCCCATATCTGCTCAGTCCTGGCCCAGCAACTGAGTGGTCATCCTGATCGTTCATACCGTTCCAGTGAACTTGCTGCGTATTGAAAAAGGCGCATAAATCATGAATAATCTCGGGTAGCTGCAATGGCCGCCGCCGCAGCACGAAACCTCCAATGCGCCCGCGTCAAATCCTATCTAACATAGAGATTCTACTGTTTAACAAAACAAATCTGTTATTAAATACGAACTAAGATTGTTCAGACACATAAAACGATCAATAGGACTGGTCAAGAACATTCCTCGAGGAACAATCAAAAATAAAATTAAAAAAAAAACCACGACGCTTCCAGTGCGTCGTAATAGAAAATATGGAGTCTTGTCTTTATTTTTCAGATTGTTCTATAATTTGACACATGTTTTTGTAAAGTCCTAGTTTAAGGACATAAATTACAGTGATTCTCTCTCTCTCCCCCCCCCCCCTTTTTAAGTGGCGTCACAACAAATCTAGTGATTCTGAAATACAAAAAGTACAAATTGTTAGTACTACTATCTATGTTAACTATTGTTAGTTGTATTAGTAGTATTGTTACTATGATCATCACCAACGCATTTTTATTTTATTTTGTGGTTAAGGTCTGTGTTAGGAAACATAGGCCTTTAGCCTTCACGTTGTTTCTCTTTTCTCTACAATTAGGGGACTTCTGACTTCTGATGACAGATTCGAGAACCACCGAATAAAAGTGCAATTTTACTCAAGGGGACGTTACTCTTCTGAACCGAAATAATTTATATCCTAAACTAGGACCTTTACAAACTTTTTAAAATATGTTAACAATGCGCATGTGCCATCTTTCTTTCTTAGGGCGAAAGCAGTGTAATCCGATAAAGCTGAGTGAAACTAGAAGTTATAATTTGGCATTGAATTTTGCCATTTGTCCCTAACATACCAGTTCACTAATCGCCGTTATACCACGACTGTCAAATAAAATGAGGTAGACGGGAAAAACAGTAAAAATGAAGGCAACAACAAGGAATAGGCAGAACTTGATTATGTACGCTCACAGAGATGAGCGAAAGACAGAGAAGGATATGTACGAGTTGTCAAGTCATAACAATACATTTGTACGTCTTTTGGTAATTTTGTTGTTGTTTCGTTACTCCTCCCTGTTGAAGATTTCTATATCCGAGACAGGCAAAGCTTGCAGTTTGGAATTCAGTTGAAAGTATCAATAGTTGGAGCAGCGAATCGACAATCAATAGAAAAGATTAATCAATCAATATTTAGATCAATCAATCAAGCGATCGATAAATCAATACTTAGATCAATCGATTTTTTTTAATTTGACGTAATGTCACGAGTTGATGTGGACAGGGTGTCCTTTGACTCGTTGATGTGGCGGGTCGTAATGGCTTTCTTGACATTCCCGACTCTTACTGGAAAAGTTGGAGTTCGTCAGTCCCAGGCTATGCTGTGAAACTACTAATCCAGCCCAAAGGTACTGTAATACTTGGTCTTCTATACCAACAACAGCCACCACTACAGGGAACACGGCGATCCTAGCTTCTGTTAGCCAGCTTGTTTTGACGCAGGCTGTTACCAGGGGAGACCACGAGGAGGTAGAACTGCTAGGTCTTGGTCAGCTGATGGTCCGCCAATCATGCAATTGCGACCACAGGTCGCAGGCGCTTATGCTCCCCCATGGTGGATCGATTAAAACCTTTAGGTCCCCCCTGTCGAGCATAAGCCACATACAAGATCTCCCATTCCTATTATTGGACATGAGTGAATGAATTAAAAATAAAAAGGAACAAATTGGCAACAATTTTGCGTAAGTGAGAAACTAAACAAAAATAGAATAAAAACTGGGTTTCCATGACTTCACATATTCTTGTGCCTTCTCTATTTTCATGTTCTCTGTGAGTGCCACGCTGACATTAGGTTTTTCTTTGTCCAGTCCATTTTATATTCTTAATCTGTTTCTCCACTGACCCTTGTTCTGTTCTTTAGAATTTACGACACAGTGTTCCATTAAGACAAGATATTGTAATGTAGTGGTATGTGACAACTATATTTCGATGACGAGACAATGTACCAAATAATGGGGCTAAGACAAAAAGTGTTACGTACATAACATATGCTCATTCGCAACATTTTCTTTTCGGCTATGAGACTCTCCACTCTGCTTTTTTCCACTTTCTGTCAACTTGTCAGGTAACTATAGCTCGTTTCAAATCATGTGCCCAACTTCAAAACGCTATTACTCAGTAACCGTTTGTTAAAAACTGTAAGTTTTGACTACATCAATGGGTCGCTATAAATTTATATAAATCAAATAAGCAACAATAATAACCAAATGTTTTTTTTTAATGAAATTAATTCCCTGTTGGGTTCTAATCATTATAACTTTACATGCAAATTTTGAACAACTTACAACAAGCGGTTAAAAAGCTATCGATTTTAAAAGTTGGGCACGAGTTATGAAACAAGCTATAGCAAGACCACGGGGCAAAGAAATTAGTACAACCCTGTACCAAGGTAACTAGCAAAACCTTTGTGGCAAAGAAATGAGCACAACCCTGTACCAAGGTAACTAGCAAAACCTCTGTGGCAAAAAAAAAATAGCACAACCTTGTACCAAGGTAACTAGCAAAACCTCTGTGGCAAAGAAATTAGCACAACCTTGTACCAAGGTAACTAGCAAAACCTTTGTGGCAAAGAAATTAGCACAACCTTGTACCAAGGTAACTAGCAAAACCTCTGTGGCAAAGAAATTAGCACAACCCTGTTCCAAGGTAACTAGCAAAACCTTTGTGGCAAAGAAATTAGCACGACTCTGTACCAAAGTAACTAGCAAATCCATTGTGGTAAAGAAATTAGTACAACTCTGTACCAAAGTAAGCAACAAAAACATGCAGGTCTCATTAACCTTGACATTCAATGATGACGCTCCCAAAGAGCTGATTAAAAAAATAAAAGACAGATAATTTGTTAAACACTGAACTGCTTCACTTTGTACGGACTTTAGAGACTGACAGAAAACCAACAGTGGCTAGTCTCATGGACGGACTTTGTGTTAGTGGATACGGATATCTAGATTTATTAATTGATTAATCATGATTTTCAGGAAAATGTATATTTGGAAATTCCATTTGGCTGTTGTCGATTGGGGGAAAAGGGGGGGGGGGGGATACTTTATGAACAAATATAATATATACATATATATCCTGTTTGTTTAATTTATGAACGTGTTACTGTATCCTTGAAAAGTTTTTGCTGGTCAACAAAATTTTTTGAAAAAATTTCCCATCCGGATAATGTTAAGAGACATAAAGCTGTAAATTAAGAGAATACTGAACAGGATGTCCTGACCCGTGACAGTTTCACAGGTTAAATTAATCACAACTGGTAGCCTTAGCAGCAAGTTATACCTCTTATATTACCATACATATGACAACAGAAGAAATCGGTGACCTAGCAAGAAACCAGGGATGATAATTTCTTTCAGCTGGGCTGTGGAATATGCAACATTCTATATAGTAGGGCATGAGACCTGCTTACTTACAATGGCGTGATAATGATAACATTATATATAAGTGCAAAAGGTTACCCAAAGTAAAGATTATTGTTTATATGTATCAAAACAGCTAGAGAAAACACGCATGAAAGTAATTCAGAGCTTCAAATATTAGAGGATAAATGTGCTTCAACTATGTGCGATCGATATAAAGTATAATAAAGTCGACATTATATAGCCAAATTAAATCTTTGCCAGCCGGGGCACGATAAATAAGCCGATTAATGTTTTTCATTGGCTCATGAAGCAGACGCGAGAGGCCCAACACCATCTCGACGACGTTAACAACCCTGTCGTCGCATTCGCATACTGTTGGTTTGTCCAGCTGGTTGTGGAACGGGAAACACCAGGGTCTGATGCAGCTTTTGTTTTCAATTTACTAACTACATACATTCGTTTCCGAGCTATGAGATAAAAACATTATGCGATTCCGCATCTACTGCGATAAATATGAACAACCAGATAGGTAAGTAAAAGTAAAGTAGAAACAACTACTAATTTTTTTTCTATTTTCTCTACGATCATTCATTTCGTGACGCTATAGTATTTATTTACTACTATTTTAATATTTATCTAATTTTAGTAGTGAAAAAAGTAAATAGTTTAAAATAGAAACCGTTCTAATTTTTCTAGTCTTTAACTTTAGAATACGAAAGTCATTCAACCATACTCATACTCCTCTACACCCGACAACAGACCTCCTACCTATAGAACTAAGAAAGAAAAGCACTAACAACACTCAGAACAGTTACAGTTACAGTCACACTGAATCAATATCAAGTCTTTACACTACAGGATGATATTATGAATAAGAATGCTCTGGATCCGGATTGACTTAACAAATACACTTACACTACAGTTAAATTAATGCACAACCAGCATAAACTGAGATAAACATCAAACTTTATATGTTTAGTTTAGGAACTTTAGTTAGTACTTAAGTACTGAGCTTTGAATCCAAGAAGACCAATGAATTTCTTATGGATCGTCCCTGTACTCTCAGTACTCAGCGTACTGTACTGTACACAACTTGTTTTTTTTAAAATTAGTATGATGAAAGATGAGTATGTTTGAAAGTAAAAGTAAGTATTGTATACTGTGTACAAGTAGTATATATAGACTATAGTGGTCACTTTTTAGTGTGATGCCTGGTAGTCTATTACTGCTAACTCAATTGCTGTGGAATAGTTTAGTTAATTTATGTATTATGTATGTCAAAACTAAAATAAAAACACATTCAATATTAATTTGCACAAGGTATGTTATATGTCCATATAGCGGTATATAACCCACAAATTACAGCAGCAGCAGTGTAGCAATATGTGGTAATATATACAATGATAAAACTTAGGTTGGTCTTCCTCCATTTTAAGCTTATAATAAACATCTTCTTCATCCTATAGCCCTGGGGATCAATGGGGCACCACTGACAGAATTCTTCAACTTTCTTCCTTTCTCTCTATCTTCAATTATTCTTTAGGACTCCAAATTTAAGACTCTGCAAAGTTGAGGCCTGTGAATTGTTTATGCTGTTGTCCCATATTTTTTTCAGCCTACCTCTCCTCCTTCTCCTTTCACAGCTCCTTGCAGAACGGTCTTTGCCAGGCCAGTTGATTGAAATAAAAAAAGTAAAGTATCCCCGTCATGCCAAGTGCATAGGGAATATGGTGTTAGTGGCCATAAATTTTACAGACCTTCGGCACATGATTTTTGGGGTGATGTGGTCGGTATTACACCCGTGCCGCTTTACTTTCCCAGAAAAAATCCGGTGCCCATTAAAGGCTGGGTGAACCCGGAAGCCGTCGGTTAGGATCGAACCCTACCTCTTGTCCTTTGTAGCCCAGTTGACTAACCACTGAGCTATCGTGGCTCCCATAGTTGATTGAAATAATTGGCTAAAATCATTTCATTTTGCATTTCTTCACAATAGATAAAAGGTCGTCGTGTATTTTAATTGCTTGTTGTATCCGTTTGTGAACTTTTTTTTATTTGTGATATGATTCAAAATTTTATGATGAAATTTCCTCTCCATAGCTTGTATTTTGTTCTGTAGCTCTGCAATAAAGGTCAGTGTTTCACAAGCGTATAAGAAAACTGATATCACAGAGGTGTTCATTAGTCTGATTTTAGAGCCAAGAGTGATATTCTTATCTTTCTAAAGATTTTAGAGGAAAGGTTTTAGCCTTTCAAGGGCTGCTGTAGTTTGCTCTATTCTAGCCACTATTTCAGGTTTTGAGCCTTCATCACTGACAGTTGATCCTTAGTATATTAATAAAACCTGTGAACTATAAATTTGTCAAATAATAATAATATGACAAAGTGGGGAGTGAGGTAAAAGTAGAAATTAAAATGTCAAAGGTAACTCCTAATTTCTAATATTGTTAACACATTCTATACCAAGAGCAGCAAAACTCTGCCCTAGTTGCGGATGTCAGAAACCAAGAAGCTAGTTTTTCCAGCTTTTAATTTATTGAGGGTCCTGCAATTATTTCCACTGAAACTTATTAAAAATAATTAAATTTTAAAAATATTAAAATTCTCTTATTTAACCTCTTTTCCAACTTCCTGAGCAAATTGTCTGAATAAACCACATGTATCGTAGATCAATTTTAATTATTTTCTTGCTGTTATTTGAAATTTTTATACATTTCAAAATATGCCCATGCCGAAATGTGTTGAACCAATTAAAGGGAATGTGTTAATCGACAAATTTTTGAAGTTTTTGAATATGTGATCAAATGGAGCATTTTACCCCAAATATAATATTTTATTTATTATAACATGAATGGTGTCAATCAACATATGAATGGTGTTAACCAAAACAGACTACATCATCCTTAGAATTTTGTGTTCATCAGCTTTTTTAAAATAAAAAAATAAAATAAAATTTGTGATGAATTGTGAATATTAGCTTATATTATTAATCAATATTGTAATATTGATTTTACTTCTCATGAAAAATGAACATTGACTCAATGATTTGAGTGAGGAAACAAAATGATTATTCATGTTTTAAATGAGGATGTAAACATCATTAAATCATGTTCTGACAAGATAATTTTTTAACAGAAATTTTTACATGATTACAGCTACACACGTTTTATTATATATCTGCTATTTCTCATTACTTGGTTATGTATTGTATATAAAATGAAATGGACTATCATCAATAGCCAGCAAAATTGGGCTTGAGATCAATCATGAAAAGACTAAAGTCATGAAAAGCTTAATTCCAACAGACGACAAAATATACATGAAAAACAAACTAGTGAAAGAGATCGATCACTTTATCTATCTTGGAAGTCACATTGATCAAGAGGGGGTACAAGCAAAGAAATTAGAATCAGAATAGCTAAAGCAGCAATGTCTTTCAGAAGCCTTGAAAAGTTGTGGAAATCAAAACTCATCAGCACAAACACAAAACATAAACTATTCAAATCAAATGTACTGTCAACCCTTACGTATGTGCATGAAAGCTGGAAAACAACAAGAGACATAGAAACAAAATTGAACGCATTCGAAAATAAATGTCTAAGGAAAATACTTGGTATAGCGTGGATCGAATTCAAAACAAATGAGGAAATGAGAGAAACCGCCAATCAACCACAAATATCTTCAGTAATCAAGAAAAGACGATGGTCATTGAGTCATTGAGTTATTTGCGGGTCATCATCATTGCACTCCGAACACGTCCATAGGTGCTCAGATCCCCTCCTCAGCAATTCCCTCAGTGTCCAGCGACTGACGACTCCAGTTCTATGTTGGTTGATAAGTCTTCTTACACGGCCACTAAGTTTCTCATTTCTGGCTGTGCCCATCTTAACTCCCATTTCCATCATCCGAAGAAGTGACGTGGATCTGTGTTTGTCGAAGTCATGTGCTCTTCCCACATCTCGGAGGGCATTGATGATGTCCGCTCGATCCATTGGTTGCCCGTCCTCAATGACGATAGAGCTGCTTGCACAGAACAGAGACATGGCGAGATTTGATAAAATATGTTTGAAAGAATTGAAAACTGCTAGAACAAAAATTCATATGAAGGAGTATCTTGGTCTACGCCCTGTGGGCCGGCTACGGCTTGAAAGGCCAATAGATAGACTGTTCCAGTCTGGCTACTTTCTAGCTATGTTATGATGAAGAATTCTTTCTCTCTTTCTTTCTGGTGTTCACCTGATGACTATTAAAGGAATTAATTGTCCTTTTTTCTTTGCCATCTACCCTTAAAAGAATGTAAAGTGGATGTAGATGTGTTGCTTTGTGGTTTATTAGTGCCTTTCAGCCCAACACATTTGACTTCAACACAGAATTGTTGAGTACCAGGTTTGCCTTCCCTCTTTGATTCCTACTTGCTTGGCCACATGGGATAGTTTGTTTCCAGGAGTGCTGCAGGTAGGTGGAGCAGGGTCTTGATCAGCTCTGTTGTTCGCCAGTTCTGACATGTATAGTCAGCTGTTGGTTGCTGACAGCACTCAGCTCAGTTGCTGGATGGGTGTTTTGGATCCTGCTTCCAGAAATGAACTCTTACTTAAATTTTATCAATTGTTAAAAAAAAAAATAAATAATTTTTTTAAAATGGAAAAAATAATCATCAGTCACACTATGTGACTGCTTGTCTTTAATCTGACCACCCAAATCAAACCATTGGTCATATAGTGTGGCCTTGTATCTATTACAAGTTGAAAGATATGTTATAGTGTCATGGTAAAGAATAAACATTGCACTAGAAAAATGAAAATCTATGTTTTATTCAAAGGCCTTCAGGGAAAAGATAAAGCAGAAAAAATTATGAAATATCCTTATGTACATAACATGTTGATAATCTGATGGGGAAAGCCACCTTATTTCATTTTGCTTCCTGTTTAACCAGTTTGACTGTAGCCCCTCCATACAATATTATGACATTCCCATTTTGCCAGATTTTTTGAGTGAAAACTTGTAATAGTGGACTATTTTTCTTAATCTCTGCAGCTCATATTTTCTTGTTTCTTTCTCTTTGTAAATCTTCTGGAGTATAATTTTTTTTTCTTTTGTTAATTTTTATAAAAATTTTTATATCCAGCGTACTGAAGTATAGTGTATCACACTACAAGCTGTCTGTTCTTGCATTTTAGTTATGTGTTACATCTTTGAAGTGCAAGAAATTGCCACTCCTGCTAGTTTTGGTGATTGGTATATCTTTATAGTCTTTACTATTAGCTTTTCAACAGTTTTCCTCTTTTTTTTTCTATCATGTGTCCTGAAAAGAATATTTGTCATGCTGTGTTGTATCAAGACATTAAATATTTGGTCTGACATATCCATCTGCTTGGTAATATAGATTTTGTGTCAAGTTTGTTCTCCTTCTTCAGTCCCTATTTTCAGTTTAATATTTCAGCCCTACCAATTGTCTAGAAAAGTTATATAATTATTAATGAATTTTAACATTTAGAACACATTGAATAATTTATTTATTGTAAATGTAAAGTTTATGAAAATATTCTGCATAACAAACCATTTCCTGGCTTTCCATTGCTCACAACATATTCACTTTAATATTTTAGCTTGCCCATTGTTTGTTAGATAGTAAGTAAAGTAAAGAGCCCTGTCATGCCAAGTGGTGTTTAGGGAATATGATGTTCTATCTATTGACCTTTCGAGCTGTAGCCGGCCCATAGGGCATAGACCCAGATACTCTTTCTCTTATCTAAATTTTTATTCTAACCGGTTTCAATCCTTCTAAAGATATTTTATAAAATCTCACTATTTGTCTCTGTTCTGTGCAAGCAACTCTTATCTCATTGAGGGAGCCAATTCCTGCTGCTCTTGCCTTTCTCATCAGTGTTCTTCTCAGTGTCTCTGTGGGTCGGCCTGTTTTCCTCTTACCTGTTGTTTCCCACATGAGGGCTTGCTTTGTTATTCGGTTGTTATCTCTCCTCATCACATGTCCAACATATGACCATCGCCTTTTCTTGATTACTGAAGATATTAGTGGTTGATTGGAGATTGCTCTAATTTCTTCATTTGTTTTGAATTCGTTCCACACTATACCAAGTATTTTCCTTAGACATATATTTTCGAATGCATTCAACTTTGTTTCAATGTCTCTTGTTGTTTTCCAGCTATCACATACATATGTAAGGGTGTATAGTACGTTTGATTAGAATAGTCTAAGTTTTACGTTTGTGCTGAGTTTTGATTTCCACAACTTTTCAAGGCTTCTGAAAGACATTGCTGCTTTAGCTATTCTGATTCTAATTTCTTTATCTGTATCCCCTTCCCGATCAATGTGACTTCCAAAATAGATAATATGATGTTAGTGACCATAATTTTTATAGACCTTCGGCACATGATTTTTTGGGTAATGTGGTTGGTATTACACATGTGCCACTTTGCTTTCCCTCAATAAATCCGG
Organism: Megaustenia siamemsis; assembly: GCA_032433765.1. Lineage (NCBI taxonomy): Eukaryota > Metazoa > Mollusca > Gastropoda > Stylommatophora > Ariophantidae > Megaustenia > Megaustenia siamemsis. Next base: position 10,055,705 of record JAVIAB010000088.1, read on the forward strand.
TACCCATTTAAAGCTGGGTGAACCGGAAGCCATCGATCAGGATTGAACCCAACCTCTTGTCCGTTATAGTCCAGTTCACTAAAGTATTATGCCAAATATGTGCAAGTACTTTCGATTGTTCAGACTATAGAGGCAGTTTGAATGCTATATTCACCAATAAATAAATAATACAAATTAAACTATTTTGATTCTCATGATAGATCTGTTACAGGCAAGTCTGCCAGCCAATTTGTGATGAATTTACAGCAGGTTTATAGACATAATACAGATTAAACTACTTTGATTCTCATGTCAGATCTTTTGGAGGCAAGTCTGCCAGCCAATTTGTGATGAATTTACAGCAGGTTTATAGACATTTAATCACACAGCAAAAGGACACTCATTTTTTTATGCTTTTAAAAGAAAAAGCAATTACTGATCATGGATTAAAGAAATGGAGAAGCATGGTCACTAGTTCAATATAGGGCGGCACTAATTGAGCAGCTGATGAAGCTGTAATGTTGAGCCTGCAAGAAAGTAGAATCAATTTATGTATATTTTATACATCACTCCAAATAAGTTGAAATAATGCAACGATTTATCCTTACTGTCACCAAACAGCTTTTTGTGGAACAGCATAAGCAAATATTTATATGGGCTTTCTCTGTTCACTTGTAGGCTGGACCATATTGTAACATTTAGATGTGAGTTTATCACTTCTCTTACAGTCACTCATAAGGTGTTTCAGATAATATGATATTGTAAAGCTGCTACTTTAATCTCTTATGGTCTGTATGGAATGTATATCAGAATATTGTTACTTATTCTCTTCAGATAAGCCGGTATTATGCATTATTGTTTTGATCATAGTAAATTGGAATAAAGAATAATATAGGAAAGCAAGAATGAAACTTAGAATGAATACTTACATAGTCATTTTTAATCCATTTGGCACTTAAAGCCTTCACTAGAGAACTCCATGGTTGCCTGTCTTGAGCCAGTCTACAATATGTGAAGCCGTTTTCTTTCAGTTATCTATCAGTCATACACCATATCTTTCTAAGTCTCTCTTTTGAGCTCTTGACATCTGAAGTCTAATGAAGAGCTACTATCAGTACAGGTTTCTGAGACTTTCTGAAAACCAAGAATTGCCATTCTGTATTTAGGATCTCTGTAGTGATGTCATTAGTACAGGTTTCCTTTTGAAGATCTTTGTGGGAGATAAGGATATCCCCTAAAAACACCCAGTATTCTGCTAATACATTTGTGTTTAAAGGACTCTAGTTGAGGTAAATGATTTTAGTAAGTTTCTATGATTCTGATCCATACAGTGAGATGCTTATTACATTGGATTTGAAGATGTAAATTTTGGTTTTAATATTGCATGCCTTCCATATATTACTAACTGATGCAAATGCTTGACTTTCATTCTCCTTTCTTCTTTCCTTCCTCATTTGCCTTCCAACATCAAGGGGAGATATAATTTGTGGTCTTTTGCTCTTCTGTTCGCCTCTGCTGCTGTTATGTTTCCCAGTGTTTCTAATATTCCATCAATCCATCTTTTTCGTGGTCAGCCCACGGATCTGCTGTTCTTACAACGTTTATTGAAGGCTCGTGTTATGTTTTGATCTTTCTGCCTTGTCACATGGCCAAACCATTCAACTGTTGTTTCTCTATATACTCTATGGCAGGGATTATTCCTAGCTTTTTTCTTAGTTCTTCATTTTTGATCTTATCTCTCAGGCTGTTTACTGTCATTCGTCTAACATATTTCAGCTTAGTAAAGGTTATTTTTCTTATTGTTCTTACATCTAGGGCCCTGGTCTGGTATTGGTAGCACAACGTTGGGATGAAGATTTGATTGTAGAGTGCCCGTTTGCCTCTAGAGTTATTTCCTTGTTGAACAATAGTGGTGATAGCTGTCCAATGATTTAACAAGCTTTGTTGCATCTTGAGTCTATTTGTGCTGTTTGTGTATTGTCGTTTGTCACTAGACTTCCTAAGTATTTAAATTCTACTTGTTTTAGTTGTCTGCCATTTATAATTATGTTGATGTTCTGTTTCTCTTTTGCTATATTCACAACTTCTGTTTTGTTGATATTGATTTTCTTGTTGTATGTGTTCCTGTAGGTCTTCTATTTTTCCATGTATTAGTGCCTAATCATCCGGAAATAGAAACTGGTTGATCTCCTCTGTCTCTGATGGGTTGGTTAACTTGCATTTGATATTCTAATTTTGATTTCTGCTTCAGCTTTTTCATCTACAGTGCTTTTCGAGTACTTGTACATGAGAATGTATAAATTATGTGTATAATAATCAGTAAGTCGCATTTTCAATAACCATACATCATGTGCCATTTATTGAGGTTGAATTCCTCATTCATTTCAATAAACTTTTCATTCTAATAAAAAACCAGTTCATTCTAACCAAAAACCAGTATTAATGAATATGAAAATGTCATTAGCATTTTGATTATTAATTACATTTTTTTGCAAATGCAGATAGCAGGAGTGAACTAGAACTCTCTTCCCATAAATCTTTGCTGCGGACATATTGCATTTTGAACAAAGGTTCAGATGAAGAACTGGTAAATTGTCTTATTTAATATTTTAACATTATTATGTACTTCTTGTTTTACTAATTTTGAAATTTATGTAAGGAAAATTATGGTCACTAACACCTTTTTCGCTGTATACTTGGCCTATATATATATATATATATATATATATATATATATATATATATATATATATATATATATATATATATAAAGAAAAAAAAGTAAAGAGTACCGTCACGCCAAGTGGCATATAGGGAATATGGTGTTAGTGACCATAAATTTTACAGACCTTCAGCACATGATTTTTGGGGTAATGTGGTCGGTATTACGCCCGTGCCGCTTTATTTTCCCAGAAAAAAATCTGGTATCCATTTAAGGCTGGGTGAACTAGGAAAGCATCGGTTGGGATCGAACCCTACCCCTTGTCCTTTGTAGTCCAGTTCACTAATCACTGAGCTATCGTGGCTCCCTCCTGCTATTATATATGAAATGAGGAAATTAGAGAAATCGCCAATCAACCACTAATATCTTCAGTAATCAAGAAATGACAATAGTCATTTGTTGGTCATATGATGAGGAAAGATAATAACTGAATAACAAAGCAAGCCCTCATGTGGGAAACAACAGGTAAGAGGAAAACAGGCTGACCCAGAGAGGCACTGAGAAGAACATTGATCAGGGAGGCAAGAACAGCAGGAATCGGCTTCCTCAATGAGATAGAGTTGCTTGCACAGAACAGAGACAAATGGCGAGATTTGATAAAAGATCTTTACAAGGATTGAGAACTGCTAGAATAAAAAATTTAGATAAGTGTAAGAGTATCTGGGTCTATGCTCTATGGGCCGGCTACGGCTCAAAAGGTTAATAGATAGATAGATGGATAGATTATATATGAGACCAAAGGACAGACCAGTGCAGAGGTATAAGGACATTTGCAGGGCTTTCTTGAGTCAATTCTGTGTATGGAACAGTCTGGCATCAGATCATAGCACATGGAGAACAAAGATACAAAATTTCACAGCAATGATTGAGGAAGTGTTGATCCCAAGTTAAGAAGATAAAAGGCATAGGAGAAAGGAGATGAGACCTGGCACCTCAAATGCATCTTGTTCATTCTGCAGTAAGATCTGCTTGTTCAATATTGACAGATTGAGCCACAAGAGCTGTTCGATAAAACAGCATCCAACATAAAATATTCATATATTACCAAACTACTGACTAATCATGATTGATTGATGATATATATATATATATATGCAGCAATATCGACAATTTTAGAAGCAGTGATCTCTGCAATATGTGCCATTTTGGCACGCAAGGTTTCTGTTTTTGAGATTGTGGTTCTGCCCTATGTGCCGTCTTCGGCTCAAAAGGACAATAGATAGATAGATAGAATATAGACATAGTAGGAGGAACAGAAAATGGTGCCAAAATAAGGATACAACAAAAGTAAAAGAAGTTTTCATTGCACTACAAAATAAATATATGGAAATAATAGAAATTAGATTCAATACAAAGTTAAAATAACAATTTTGTTGTAACTCCAATGTCTAGTCAATCCTGCTGTAGGCTGTGAAACACAGAGAACAACAAAAGTAATGAGAATGCAGACTTTCATTAGTGTATGCTTGTGCATAATAAAAGGATGGAAATGCCATGCGAAATTACTAACATAGAACTATTCGAAAGTACCATACAAATACTACTGGACAAAGAGATGTGACACTAGCACTGGATAGGAACACACTGTGGAAGCCAACTGAGAGTATTACACAACATCAGAAAATCAGTTTTCAGTTGCAATGAGGGAACATTTAAAATGGTTTGTTAATCTGGAAAAAAATACCATCTGGATTCCAATCCTTACTAGGTATGTATAAGAGGAATGGGTACAGAATTTGAGGTGGGTCTATACAATTTAAGATGGAGTGAAAACATCAAGGAATTATAGGAAATGGGGGACTGGGTAGTCTTGAGGTACAATGTTGGCCTCAGGAGAGGAGGACCCAGGTTCAAGAGCCGCCAGAAGCAGTGGTTATTTTCAAAAATAGGAAAAATTAATCCGTGGTTTATTTAAGACATTACCCTTCCCATATATCATGGATAGTGAGATCCAATGTCTATCCCTCCTGGATAACTGCAATAAACAGGAGGTGCCATGTGCACTCGTGTACATTAGAGAACCCTTGGCAGTTAAAATAAAAAACAGTAGATCACAAATACAGCCACTACCTGGGCAAAATTGGCAGCAGAAACCTACCCACACCATAGATACCAGGTGATGCTACAGAGTTCATGCATGTGGGCCAGGATTCTCTTAGAATTTTCTTGAGATTTTCAAGGGGGATATCGGAACACCTATGGATTTGTCAGGTATGCAGTGATGATGATCCTAACAACAAACAAACAAACTGCAGAAAGAGATTAGAAGAAGATTAGCAATGGCAACATAAAAATTAAACTCCATGAAGAGCTTGTGGCACAATACCAGCAAATGCCAGTAAGGCAGTCAAATTAAAATTATTGAGGGCATGTATCTTTCCAATAGCAACATATGGTTGTGACTCATGGACAATCTTGCAAACAGCAAGGAAGAAAATTGATTTATAAGAAACAAAATACTACAGACAAATCCTTAAGATACGTTGGATAATGAAAAAGAGCAACGAAGACATATTAAGAGACTTAAACATTAAAAAGAAATGGCTTATAAACACAATTCTATGGAAGAAATTAAAATTCTATGGCCATATCAAAAGGCACACTGAACTGGAAAGAACATAATTGAAGGCATGGTTACTGGATGATGCCTCATTGGCAGACCAAGAAGTATGTGGTTTCTAAACATCAAAGATACCTTGAATGTGATAACAGAAGTGGGAAATCTGGCTAGAGACAGAGATTCTTTCAGATGGGATTGGATGAATGCAACGTTCTGCAAAGGACATGCAACCTGATGATGAATGGCACATTCTAAAGGGGATGTGGTCGGTATCACCCCAGGCCATCTTTGCTTCCTTGAACAATCACCTATATCAACATTTAGAGATTGTGTGAATCCTAAAGCTTTGTCAATTCAAAGTAAAATTAGCTACTTTTGACCCTTCTGGTCAAGGGTGAGTGCATTAATCACTCAGCCACTGCTGCCTCTTAGTTCACTCATAACCAACTATATGTTCATGCTCAACCTCCAATGAGCTGCGATAGCTCAGTGGTTAGTGAACTGGACTACAAAGGACAAGAGGTAGGGTTCTATCCCAGCCGACGGCTTCCATTTCACATTTAGTACTTTCTGTCTTATCATGTTGATATACTATTTGTCTGTTATGTATTCAGTAGTGGTCATTACTCCTAGCTTATTTAAAAATTCTTCACTTGTCATCTTATCTCTCAGGCTGTTTCCTGTCATGTGACAGTTTCCATTACAATGTGAAAAATAAAACCTACAACTTTTTGCTATGAAAGTCCATAGAAGAAAAGCATCAGCACAGATATAAAGCAGCAAGCTTGTTAGTTTGATGAATGGTTGGCTGATGCTAGAACATATTTCTACATGGCTACTTTTAGAATATTTTTTTATGAGTGCTTGGAAAGGGTGGGGGAGGGGTGTCACTTTAAATCAGATTTTGTGTGTGTTTACATTTGCATAAGTTTATCTATCTATTGTCCTTTCGAGCCCAAGATGGCACATAGGGCAGAACCACAATCTCAAATACAGAAACCTTGTGTGCCAAAATGGCACATATTGCAGAGATCACTGCTCTAAAATCTATGGCTCTGTTTCCATAACAATACTTTTTACAATGACAGCTTGTCAAGCCATCGATCAACCTCTAAGTTTATACTGGCTATTAACCCCTAGCTATTAACACCATATCAAAGGCACTGTTATATGGAGTAGAGTAAGCACAGTATATTTATGCAATGCATATATTTAAATAAATGAGTAGCTTCCTCCTGTTATTTTTGCTCTACTTTTTAAGGATCATTGGTTCTGTGGTAGTAACAAATGTAAATATGGATCTACTATTTGCTCCCACCTGAGCTCATGGTAATGACTAAAATTTCAGTTTTGCTTCTATTTCACTTATGAAATATAATGGGGCTTTCATGGATGAATGTGTTAAAGTCCCTTAGTAATTATTTTTCAAAAGATGGCACATTTGATCAGGAAGCAATGAAACATTAACCTTTAATTACAATACCTATCCTAACTCTCCCAGTTATGATGCTGTAGTAAAAATAACTACCATTTTAATGTAACATTCATCATTATCATGTGCCATAGTCAATCATGTCCTTCCACAATTTTCTATCCACAGTGCATTGTATTGATTCTCCTGTTAACTGTTTTCCATGCCATGACACCAAGCTATCCAGTATTTTTGTTCGACCTTTTCTAAACCCAGCAGTATCTTCGCGCATTACTGTATCTATTGAATTCTTTATTCTATTTAGGATGATTTTGCAGAATAACTTTGAAGCAACTGACAAAAGTGTCACGCCTCTCCAGTTGTTACAATCTCTAAGATTGCCCTTTTTTGGAATCTTAACAATGATTCCTTTTTTCCATTTATGAGGCGTCTTCTCTGTTTTCCAAATGATGTTGAGCATTTTTTGGAGATGTATTAGATTATGGCTATCAATTGCCTTGAGGATCTCAGCTGTTAACTTATCCTCTCCAGCAGCCTTGTTATTGGTCATAAGCTTTATGGTGGTTTCTATTTCACTCAAGGTGAAGTCATCTAAATTTACATCTAATTCTGTTGCTGGTGTTTCAGCTTCAAAATCTATTAAACTGTTGGGTAGTGGACGGTTAAGAATTTCTTTGAAGTGTTCCGCCCAACGGGCTTTTATGTCTGCGCTTGTTGTTAGCATTAATCCAGATTTGTCTAGAATTGGTGTTCCACTGGATGTATAGGTGTTTGTCAGCATCTTTTGTACAGTATAAAGAGTTCTGCTGTCTCCTTTAATTGCAGCTGTCTCTGCTTTCTCTGCCAAATTGTCTATATAAGCTCTTGTATCTCTTCTTTCTTTACTGCTATAGCTCTTTTTATCAATGTTTTCAGGATGTATATTACATTATTGGTGCCCTTCCACAAATTCACATTGTTCCTCACTTATTTCACATGTATACTCAGTTTTATTATTATCCAGAAAATATATATTTTTGCTTTCCAGATTTGCTGGGGCTATACAGATTCAAGATGGATGAAATGCCTGTTCTGGATATTGGTGGTTTTAAGTTTTGGATCTCTGTTGCTGATTGTTTATTGGAAACCAGAGCTGTCGTGTTACCTACAGCGAAAAAAATGCCCACTCTACAAGGCCAAATATGTTTTGCTAATGGTAAGTAAAAGTAAAGTAGCCCCGTCACGCCAAGTGGCGTATAGGGAAATATGGTGTTCTATCTATCTATTGTCCTTTCGAGCCGAAGACGGCACATAGGGCAGAACCACAATCTCAAAAATAGAAACCTTGCGTGCCAAAATGGCACATATTGCAGAGATCACTGCTTCTAAAATCTATGGTCTGTTTCCATAACAATGCTTTTTACAATGACAGCTTGTCAAGCCATCGATCAACCTCCTTAGTCGCCTCATACGACATGTCTGGAAGGTCACAGTGTCACTATGGTGTTAGTGACCCTATATTTTACAGACCTTCAGCACATGATTTTTGGGGTAATGTGGTCAGTATTACGCCCGTGCTGCAAACACTTCTACCAGATACCTTTCATTACTTACCCTCTATTTCGAGCTGTAGCCGGGCCCATAGAGCATAGACCCAGATACTCTTATCTAAATTTTTATTCTAGCAGTTTTCAATCCTTCTAAAGATATTTTATCAAATCTCGCCATTTGTCTCTGTTCTGTGCAAGTAACTCTATCTCATTGAAGGAGCAGATTCCTGCTGCTCTTGCCTCTCTGATCAATGTTCTTCTCAGTGTCTCTCTGGGTCGGCCTGTTTTCCTCTTACCTGTTGTTTCCCACATGAGGGCTTGCTTTGCTATTCGGTTATTATCTCTTCTCATCACATGTCCAACATATGACCATCGTCTTTTCTTGATTACTGAAGATATTAGTGGTTGATTGGAGATTACCCTGGTACTACTTACCCTAGTATATGTTTAATTTTGAAGCAGTGTGGGAGGGAGTTCATGTAAATTATAGCAATCTCTTTCATTTTCTTTTACCTCATTTACATGACAATGACCAGTAGAGCAGTTTCTTGATCTTTTCAGAGTATTTAAATTATCTTGCTGAAGAGCCTGTCTGTTGTCCCTCTCTCTCTCTCCCTCTCTCTCTCTCTCTCTCTCTCTATATATATATATATATATATATATATATATATATATATATATATATATAGAGAGAGAGAGAGAGAGAATAATGAGTATAGAGGTGGAAAGTATCTACAATCAACACCTTACAGGAACAGCCAGTCTGCATAAGTCTTGAGAAATGTTGAGAAGGGCTTTGAAGCAGATATGGGGATACCCCTACTGCAGTTAAACTGATTACATAAATAGATTAGTATGTAATGGCTTTGAGATCAATAATTACAGTTTTTTTCAGTAGGACAGGTCCATTTAAAGCTCTTCTAATGTCTCCATGTTTTGCTGGCATATGTTTTTGTGGTGGACTTTCCTGTGGTTCTTTTTCAGAATGCCAACTCTCAGTTCATCTTCATCTTAGTGTTTGCCCATTAAGTGGACATGGCTGAGTTTTGTCATAGTTTTCAGCAAGCTGCAAAATCTATGCCTTTCAGCCCAACGCATCAATCTTCGACATAGGCAGATTGTCTAATTTAGCAATTTTTGCCTGGTTAGCAGCCATCTTGTCAGCTTCTTTTTTTTTACTTTTAGCTGCCAAGGGTTCTTTAATGACCTTTGAGTGTACACTTGACATGGGGCTTCCTTTTTTTATTGTTAACTGTTATCCGAGAGGGTAAAGCCGTGAAGAAACCATGGATTAGAAGAGAAAAATTTTCATCACCTGTGGTGGGATTCAAATCCGGGACTTTCTTGTCCAGAGGCTGATGTCTTGCCTCTAGACCACCCAGTCTTCTACTGCTGAAAATGAAAATCTGGTATCACATTACCATTTTTTGAAAAGGAATTTCTAAGACACACTTTAAGACTGTATTGATATAGTAGTCTGAGGAAAACCCACTAGCCCACAGATACAACACTACAGGCAAAACTATATGGACCACTGCAACAACTTCAGAAAACATTAAGAAATAACATTGCAGATATAGACACTACTTCAGGTGAACAAAAGATAAATAGATTCAAAAGGATATGGTATAAAGGATGTCAGGTCGGGTAATTTTACCTGCTACTGTATGCAGTAAACAGTACAACCTGTGGCTGCCCTGTTGCCTTGCAGGTAAGCTTGGGAGATTAAAAGGCTAAGGGAGGGTACCCCGAAGTAAAACAACCCCACTGCCTTGTGGGTGAGACTTTTTAGTCAAAGGCTAGCGGAGCCAACCGTAAACAAACCGACGGAAGGCAACAGAAAACCAACGTCGTAACTTCTTTGTACAATCATGAATCGCCACAACAATAGAAATAATGACAACAAAGTTAAGGGGGATTCCAATGGAAAACGCTCGTTCGGTAGGGGATATCATGTGCTACAGATGATACCTGATCGTCATCAAGCTGCTGTAAGAAAAATAAAAATAAAACAAACTCTAAAGATAGGTACTTGGAATGTGAGAACACTTATGCAGAAGGGTAAACTAGAAAACATCATACAAGAAATAAAAAGAATTGGTTTACAATTACTGGGACTTTGCGAAATGAGATACACCGGATCAGGGGAGATGTATTCTGATAAACATAAAGTAATCTATTCTGGAGGTACTGAACACCAAAGAGTAGGTATCATCTTGGATGCAGAAAGAACAGTGAAAGGCTTTTACCCAATATCTGACAGAGTCCTTTAGTGAAATTGAATGGAAAGCCAATAGACATAAATCTTATACAAGTTTATGCACCAAGAGCAGACAGTCTAGAGGAAACAATTGATAAATTTTACGAGTTAAATGAGGCACTTCATAAATGCAAACCACATAAAAACACCATAGTTCTAGGGGATTTTAACGCAAAAGTAGGAAAGGAAAGAGTTGAGGAAGTAGTTGGTCATTATGGCTTAGGCGAGAGGAACAAAAGAGGTGAGAAACTTATTGACTGGGCAAGAACACACAACATGATGATAGGAAACACTTGGTTTATGCAACATCCAAGACATCTGTGGGCATGGAAAAGCCCAGGGGACAACGCACGTAATCAAATTGATTATATAATGATAAGCAATAAATTTAGAAACAGTCTGGTATGTGTGAAAACTAGACCAGGGGCAGATTGCAATAGTGATCATGTACCAGTTGTGGGAAAGCTTAGAGTAAAATTAAAAACAACGAAACGAGCCTTAGTTAACATCAAGTTAAATTTAGATTTACTAAAATCAAACAAGAAAGCTGCAAGACAAATATAAAATCACAATTCAGAACCAGTACAATGCAACAGAGAAGATACAAAACATTGATGAACAGTGAGAAATGCTAAAAGAATCAATGCAACAAAGATCAAAAGAGTTCATACCACCAGTGAGGACAAATTCAAGAAAGAAATGGATGACAGATGGCATTTTGCAGCTAATGGATACAAGAAGAAGAAATAAAGAAAATAAAGATGAGTATAAGAGATTAAATAAAGAAATTGTAGTAAAATGCAATGAAGCAAAAGAAGCATGGCTAAAAGAGAGATGCAAAGAGATTGAAATGCAACAAAAAGGAGATGCTAAAGTTATATACAAACAAACTGAGGAATTAACAGGAAGAAAAACGCAATCAAAAACTGGATGTCTAAGATCAACGGAAGGAGAACTGTTGATTGATCAAGAAAACATAAGGGAACGATGGACAGAATACATTAGAGATCTTTATAATGATAAACGAACGGAAGTAAATATTAAGGATAATGGAGAAGGACCAGAAATACTCAGAGAAGAAGTGGAAGATGCCTTGCGCAATATGAAAGCAGGCAAAGCTCCTGGACCAGATAATATAACTAAAGAAGAGATTGAAGCCATGGGTGATTTTGGAATAGAAATAATAACAAAAATATTGAATGTATCTACAACAGCGGATATATACCAGACGACATGCTCAAATCAATATTCACAGCCCTACCAAAGAAATTGGGTGCGATTGAATGCGATAATCATCGCACAATAAACCTTATGAGTCATATAACTAAGATATTACTAAGAATCATCATGCGAAGAGTGCGAAACAAAATCAGTCCAGAAATTAGCGATGAACAGTATGGTTTTGTTAGAGATAAAGGAACAAGCAATGCCATTTATATCATAAGATCTTTAGTAGAAGGAGCCATAGAGGTGAAAACAGATCTATACCTATGTTTCATAGATTACACTAAGGCATTTGACAAAGTAAAGCACCAAGAAATAATCAAAATTTTAGAAAGCATAAACATAGACAGCAAAGATCTAAGAATAATAAAGACCATGTACTGGCAACAAACATCGGCCATAAGAACTGGAAACCAATTGGGAATGTTTCAACAAATAAAACACGGTGTTAGACAAGGTTGTGTGCTGTCACCAGATTTGTTTAATATTTATAGTGAGATTATTTCAAGATCCAATAGGGGCATGCCTGGAATAACAATTGGAGGTCATAATATAAATAATCTAAGGTATGCTGATGGTACAGTCTTAATCGCTAAGAGTGAAAATGAGTTACAAGAAATGTTGGACATTATAGAGAAAGAAAGCAAAAATAAAGGACTCAGCCTTAATAGTAAAAAGACAGAGGTAATGGTAACAACAAAGAAAAAGACATCACCTCAGTGCAAAATAAAGACAAGTGGAACAATATTAAAACAGGTAAATGAATTTAAATATTTGGGAACTTTGTTAACCTCAGACGGAAGATGTACAAAAGAGGTGAGATGCAGAATGGCTCAGGCAAAAGCAGCTTTCCAAAAAATGAGGAAGATACTATGCAATCCATTTTTGACAATAGAAACAAGAAAAAGAGTTTTTAAATGTTACGTAGAGCTAGTCTTAACATATGGATGCGAATCATGGACAATAGGACAACAGACAAGAAAATCACTGGAGTCTGTAAAAATGTGGTTTTACAGAAGAATGTTGAGAGTACCATGGACAGCTAAGAAGAGTAATGAAGATGTTCTGGGAGAGGTCAAAGCAAAAAGACAGCTAATTTCCAATAGAGGTAAAGGCATCAAGATGCGTAGAGATGCGAAGCTGCTGTAAAGCTGATGATAATGGCGATACTAAAAAAAAAAGGAGAAGAAAAGTGGTATGGTGACAGCTTTACGTGGTAATGGACGAAACAAAAGTCGACGTTTCGGCCAAGTAGCCCTTCATCTGGACGAACAACAAACACAAAAATTATATATAACGATATATTAACAAATCTAACTACATGGCGATAATATGCTAGATACTAAAGAGAGGAAAAATAATTGGTCACTTCCCTGTGTTCCTGAGCTGGGTCAGTCTCGAAATGGACTGAATTGATACGACAGGGCCGATATAAATCTCTCTGACCAGGAAGTCAGGTGAGAAGACGGAAAGGAAGGGTTCTAAAAATATGGGGAGGTGGGTACAGGATATGTGTAAACAATGCTCGTCTAACTCTGTGTATACAACCCGAACCGATGTGTAAACATAAGTATGTGTATGTAACAATGCATGCGTAAAAGCATAAATCGGCACATATATTGCCGCAAGGCCCACAAAAGAAAAACCCAAAGGAGCCCAAATGTGCCAATACATGTGCAGACAAATGTATCCAAATATACAGATTAAGTAGCGCATGGAGGTATGAAATATGTAGTTGGTGTCCTATGAGTATGAGAGTCATATGTTCATACCTTGGGGGGACAGCGAACCCAATTGGGCAATAAGGCGATTCTCAAGGGCGAACCTGCTGCGATTGCTAGAGTGACATGAGACAATACTAGTAACTTGCATGTCGAGTTTACCACTATGTCCAGGGGAGTTGAAATGGGCAGACACCTGGCTGCCAGTCTTTTGCTCAACATCATGAAGATGCTCACAAAATCTTTCACTCAAGCGTCGTCCACTTTCACCCACATACGTCATCTGGCAGTGCTTGCATATTATGGTGTAGATGATATTCCGCGACACACAAGTGAACCCCTCCTTGATGTCAAATCGCTTATTAGGGAATAAGACAGAATCGGTGCAAAGCACGTAGTCACAAGTTCTGCAAACCCGACGTCCACAAGGAACAGTACCAAGGTGTTTGTGGTTTGAGCGGGGGAGGCGGCTAGTGACAAGAATGTCTCTCAGACTCTTGTCATGTTTGAAGGCGACCAATGGAGGATCACTGAAAAGTAGGCGGGTAGTAGGATCTGAGTGGAGAATGGAGCGATACCGGTTAAGGATTCTCACCGCAGCCAAGTTATGAGGGTGGTAGGTGAGTGTAAATATGGTCCTGTCAGAGGAACGACGGGTGGATGGGGTGAGTGCCACCGAACGGGGAATATCGAGAGCTCTCTTAAAGGCAGATTGGAGAACCGAATCAGGATAGAGACGACGCCTAAAGAAATTAAACATCAGGTGGGCCTGTTGAAGAAAATCGTGATCATCCTGGCAGATACGACGAAGTCGTAATAATTGAGAATATGGAATGGAATCTCTGCAGTGAGATGGATGAGACGAGGTGTAGAGAAGATAACAGTGGGCGTCCATGGGTTTATAGAAGACGGAAGTGTGGAGGCTGGAGGTACCAAGGGAGACGACCAGATCAAGAAAAGTGACGGACGAGGTAGAGATATAAGATGTAATCTTGATGGATTTGTGAAAGTTACCAATGTAGTCGATGAACCTGGAGATGTCATCTTCCGGCAAGTCAGTCAGTCCAAAGACATCATCGATGTACCAGAGGTATTTAATGGGCAGGGGGCCACGGTATGAATTCAGTATTTGATGTTCAAGGTAACCCATGAACAGGCAAGCATAACTAGGACCCATCTTGGTTCCCATTGCTACACCACTGACCTGGTCATAGAATTGGCCATTGAATTCGAAAGTATTAAGGTTGAGAACAAGTTCAGTGAGACGGAGGAGAGTAGAAGTATCCACGGATGGATGTTTTCTTTGGTCAAGAAAGAATTTAAGAGCTATAAGGCCATCAGCATGAGGGATAGAGGTATACAGAGAGCATACGTCCAGGACGAAAAGTCGGTACGAGCGTTCCGGGGTAAGGGAAAGAGAAGAGAAGATAGTGAGAGCATGATTAGTGTCCTTGACGTAGGTGGGAAGGGATGTCACTATGGGTTGGAAAATGCTGTCGAGATAGTCGGATATATGTTCTGTAGGACAACTACATGCTGAAACAATGGGGCGACCAGGGTTATTAGGCTTGTGGATTTTAGGAAGCATGTAGAAGGAAGGTTTGCCTAGAGCACTGTCTGGGATGATGAGACGGGACGCGCTAGGAGGAAGGGATTTATCGTTGATAAGCTGTTTGATGGTTGAGCGAACCTTCTCATTGTTGATAGTAGTGGAATCACTAGGGCAAGGTTTATAGAACGTGGTGTCAGATAATTGTTTGACGCCTTCTTGGATGTATAAGTCTTTACGCCAGACTACCACAGCTCCTCCCTTATCAGCTGGTTTAATGACGATATCCTCCCGATTACGGAGATTGGAGAGGGCTCGAAATTCGGCGGGAGTTAAATTGGAACGAGGTACCCGGCAAATGGGGAGTTGCTCGATATACATATAATTTCCAATATTAGGAAGAAACAATCATCATTTTTTGGCCATGTAATGAGAAGAGAACAACTGGAATATATTGTAACAACTGGAAAAATTGAGGGACGAAGAGATAGAGGGAAGCAAAGAGAAAAAATAACAGACAGCTTAAGAGAATGGCTTGGCAGAAGGTCAACAACAGAAATGATAAATAGCTGCCGAGATTGAAAGTTGTGGAGAGACATGATCACCTACGCCATCAGGCCCGGTACTTGATGATGATAAAGGATATATATCAAGAGAGTTTTTACAGTACGATGTATCAATTGAGGTCATATAGCTCTTGTTTTGTTCACGCTAGACATCCCCCATGGCATTAATCATCAATCACACTACTACTAGTGCAACATTGCATTATAACTTGCTGTACAAATAAATAAGAGAGCCAGTCAAATGAAGGGTACCAATTCTCAAACATATGTTATCCTCATTTCCCTCTTAATGCTTGAACAGAAAAATTAAGTGACCGCTTAGTAAACAGAGAAGTGCACCACAAACTTATAAACAAGAATCTTCACTAACAAGAAAGCTTAGTTATAACTGTGCAGATTTATTTCTTGCTGTCTTAAAGTAATATTTAGACAACAAGAAATATATTTTATATTTTTTAAATAAAATAAATTTCAATTTTGTTTGAAATTGTGAAAAACTCAACATGGACATGTGAACTTCCTCTCTACAGACACGCTATGGAATAACGAGTGTAATCAAGATCCTTGTGATGACAGAGCATGTTGATGGGTAAGAATATATTTTTATATATATAGATATATATATATATATAACCTTTGAAAACAAAAATGCATCTTTTATTTTGTTTTAATAAGTCATCTGTAAGTTTTGTAGCAGTAAAATTCTGTTTAGATGTCCACTAAAATAATGACTCTGAACTGTGACTTGGTTGAATGTCTGTCCCTTCTCTGAAAGTTACCAAAAAATATGTTATTAAAGTTATAGCTTTTTGTGTTGTTATTAGTCCAGAAGCCAGAAGATTTTTTTTAGAACGGATAGAGTAAAGAATGTAAATTGCACAGCTTCAGTGAGATGTTTTACTTTTAAGATGTCAGTTATTGGTGGTTTCTATAGCTTATGCCAACATTTGCTGGAACTTCTCCTTTGTTGTTTGTTGTAGGATAGGATCTTGATTGAACTTGAACAGTTTGCTTCATATTTTAATATGTTTAGTTTTAGGGTGGCTGTTTTTAGTGTGGATAACTATAGTTTTAATCAGTAGTTGTTTAATCAGTAGTTTCTGGATGCCCACCTGTGGCCTATCATATTTTTTGTATTGTTTGTTTGTTGACACATATCCTTAATCAAACATGGACAATGTGCACCATAATCTCTTACAGTTAGTTTTACGATATCAATTGCTAGTAAACATGTCTATAATTTACCAGTGGTTATTAGGACCCCTTCCCTCCCTTCAAGTTCGATTTGTTGCTTGCCTGTTTGGTGATATAATACTCTTGGTCAAACATGGATAGTTTGCTTCATGTTCTTTGTATAAGTAATTACTTAGCAGAAGCAGCTTCATTGCTCTAATTTTTAAAGCAAAAATTGCTCACTACCTTTGAACAAATGATGATTGGCATGTATGTATACTCATTATTCCCCTTATTCTGCTGGTTACAAGTTTAATCAGTGGATCATCTTCATTGCACATCATACATGTTTATAAATGCTCAGATCTTCTCCTCAGTATGTTCCTCACTATGTGGAGACTGATAATCCCGGTTCTGTATTGATTTGTTATTCTTCTGTCTCCAACTTTAACCTGATGTTTGTGCAGTCTGGACATTGTTGTAACTTAATGATCATTGATTGAATTATTAGCATGTCCTATCTCAATGAGGGAATTCAGAAGTCAGCCCTGTCTGTTGTATGTCCACCATACACGACAGCTGTTCCAAGCTGACTAGCAGCTCATTCGTTTTCTTCCATGCTCATGTATCGAGGGATGAAAGTGAAACAGATCCTATTAGTTTTGAGCTGTTTAGTGACTTCAACCAGTTCCTTCACTCCCATCCAGCATTAATTTTTCTGAGCATGCTCATTGAATCATTTAGAAAAATCTACATGAGTAATTTGTTGTTTCTAACTAGGCCATCGCTTTAGTTACTACCATGATCTCCATGATCAAACTACACTACTTGTATTTATGTGAAAGCACTGCTCTCCTCCTTGACTGTTCCTTGGACCCGAGCTGTGAAAACCCATGAGCTCAGACTGTACCAAAGACCCATCAGTGTCAATGACTGCCACGCACTTTATGAACACAGTCACAACGCCAGTAATATTGAACTATAAATAGAAGATATAACATATTTCTATCTATCTATTGACCTTTCGGGCCGTAGCCGACCCATAGGGCGTAGACCAAGATACTCCTTCTCTTATCTGAATTTTTGTTCTAGCAGTTTTCAACTCTTTTAAAGACATTTTATCAAATCTCGCCATTTGTCTCTGTTCTGTGCAAGCAGCTCTATCTCATTGAGGGACATATTTACAGAATGTTTATTTGTGATCCACTGGGGGCCCCTGCCTGGTTACATTTCCTTGCTGGATGTATTTTTTTTTTAGTGTCATAAAAATAGAATCAATTTTGCAAATGTTTTTATCTGTCTGCATATCTGAAATCACTATTATCTACTGCTAATTTACACAATCTGTATAAGGTCTACGTTTCATTAACAAAATTATTTTTACGATAGCGGCTTGTTAAACCTCTGATCAATGGTTCTATACCAAGCCGGAGAAAAATAATTCCTCCATCTTGGATACAAATGGAAATAGTGATAGTTTTTTCGGCCCTAAAACAACAAAAATAGGATTCTGGAATGTATGAACAATGGCTGCGCTGACGAAACAAGCAAAAGTCGCGAGCGAGATGGATAGATACGATATAGATATTTTAGGATTTAGCGAAATGCGCTGGCTTGGAACAGGTAGAAAATCTGTTGATAATAAATTAGTAGTTTTTTTCTGGAAGGGAAGATGGAAAACACAGTGAAGGAGTAGGCATAATGATGACAGACATAGCTGCAAGAAGTTTATTAGAATGGGAACCGGTAAATAGCCATCTAATACGAACACGCTACAAAACAAAATGTGGAAGACTTTCAATTGTTCAATGTTATGCACCTACAAATGAAGCTGATGATGAAGTTAAGGATGATTTTTATAACCTACTACAACTTATAAACAAAATACCAAAACACGATCTTTTAATTGTAATGGGAGATTTCAACACCAAAATAGGAAAAGACAACACAGGAGTGGAACATGTAATGGGGAGAGAAGGCTGTGATACAAGTCAGAATGGAGAAAGATTAATAGAATTATGTCTAATAGAAAATTTAGTTATAGGTGGGACCTTATTTCCACACAAAAATATTCACAAAACAACATGGATATCTCCTGATGATAGAACCTCAAATCAAATTGACCACCTATGTATTAAACAACAATTCAGATCATCATTAATAGATGTAAGAGCATACAGAGATGCTGATGTTAATAGTGACCACAACCTGCGCATTGGGAAAATAAGATTAAAATTTAAATGCTAACAGAAGAGATCAACTACACATAAAATTGATAGTCATAAACTAAAAGATGAAGCCATAAAGGAAAAGTTTAACATAGAGCTAAGTAATTGTTATACAGCACTCGGTGAAATAGACTTAGATATCAATGAAATGTGGGACTCATAGAGCAAAATACTAATGACAGCAGCAGAAACAAGTGCCGGACTGAAGAAAATGGAAAAACGAACTTGGATTTCAGACACCACATGGAAATACATCAAACACCTATACATCCAGTGGAACACCAATTCTAGACAAATCTGGATTAATGTTAACAACAAGCACAGCATAAAAGCCCATTGGGCGGAACACTTCAAAGAAATTCTTAACCGTCCACTACCCCACAGTTTAATAGATTTTGAAGCTGAAACACCAGCAGCAGAATTAGATGTAAATTTAGATGACTTCACCTTGAGCAAAATAGAAACCACCTTAAAGCTTATGACCAATAACAAGGCTGCTGGAGAGGATAAGTTAACAGCTGAGATCCTCAAGGCAATTGATAACCATAATTTAATACATCTCCAGAAAATGTTCAACATCATTTGGAAAGCAGAGAAGACGCCTCATTAATGGAAAAAAGGAATCATTGTTAAGATTCAAAAAAAGGGCAATCTTAGAGATTGTAACAACCGGAGAGGCGTGACACTTTTGTCAATTGCCTCAAAGTTATTCTGCAAAATCATCCTAAATAGAATAAAGGATACAGTAATGCTTGAAGAACAGGCTGGGTTTAGAAAAGGGAGAAGCTGCCTTGATCACATTTTTACTCTACGACTTATATTGGAGGAACACATTGAAAAGCAAAAACCTTTTGTACTTAACATCATCGACTTCAAAAAAGCATTTGAAGGTATTCATCGAGATTCTTTGTGGAAAATTCTGAAGCAATATGGCTTATCATAAAAAATCATAAATATTATCAAAGACATGTATGATGGTTACACATGTGCAGTTCGAACAGAGGAAGGACTGAGCGAATGTTTCCCAATAGAAACTGGGGCTAAGCAAGGATGTATTTTATCGCCCTTGTTATTTGGAGTTGTTATGGACTTCATAATGAAGAAATGCTACGCTGGTAATAAAGGCATCGAATGGATACAAGGAGACCATTTGGAGGACCTTGACTTTGCTGATGACATAGTTCTCATCAGCAGTCAGATAAAAATGATGCAGGAAAACACAAATGAACTATCATCAATAGCCAGCAAAATTGGGCTTAAGATCAATCATGAAAAGACTAAAGTCATGAAAAGCTTAATTCCAACAGATGACAAAATATACATGTAAAACAAACCAGTGGAAGAGATCAATCACTTTATCTATCTTGGAAGTCACATTGATCGAGAAGGGGATACAAGCAAAGAAATTAGAATCAGATTAGCTAAAGCAGCAATGTCTTAGACTAAATGTAAACTTAGACTATTAAAATAGTTGAACGCATTCAAAAATAAATGTCTAAGGAAAATACTTGGTATAGCTAGGAACGAATTCAAAACAAACAAGGAAATTAGAGAAATTGCTAATCAACCACTAATATCTTCAGTAATAAAGAAAAGACGATGGTCATATGTTGGACATGTAATGAGAATATATAATAACCGAATAGCAAAGCAAGCCCTCCTGTGGGAAACAACAGGTAAGAGGCAAAGAGGAAGACCCAGAGAGACACTGAGAAGAACATTGATGAGAGAGGCAAGAGCAGCAGGAATCGGCTCCCTCAATGAGATAGAGCTGCTTGCACAGAACAGAGACAAATGGCGAGATTTGATAAAACATCTTTAAAAGAATTGAAAACTGCTAGAACAAAAATTCAGATAAGAGAAGGAGTATCTTGGTCTACGCCCTATGCGCCGGCTACGGCTCAAAAGGTCAATAGATAGATAGATATCTGAAATACAATCACTGTAAAGATAGACAGAATTTAGTTAAGTTGCATGATCTGCAAGTTGTGTTGCTATATTGAAAATCAATAATTGTGTTCATCAGGGATCAATCAGCCTGTGAGAATATTTAAATTTACTCTCTGATAGTATTATATTGTTTACAGTTACTTGATATACTACACTTATTGAAACATGTTTTACTTTAATAACTTTGATAACACAAGTGATATCTATGTGCATGCATCATATCTATAATAGCCTTTGGTGACTTAACAGATGGTTGGTATCATGTAATCATAATTTTTCAGTTGTTTGGTAATATAATGATGTATATAAATGGGTTGTGTTTTGTCGAGTATCCTTGATCATGACTGATTCTGCCATTATTGTGAAAAGCTGTCACCATACTTTGTAGGAGGAGTGCACCTTGCACCCCAGCACTTGTTAATTATTGGATAGGTGGATCTGCTGCAGAATGTACAAGGTGCATTTGTGTTGCCAGACCTCATCTCCTTTATCTTGTACTTTTTTGTTTTCTGACTTTAATATAATTTTATCCTAGAAAGTTGATGTACCTTTTCTAGTCTTTGTTTTGCATGTGCTATGATTAGATGCCAGATTCTTCCAATCTTTTTCACTGATTGAGAATTCTCTCAGGGACGTCCTGCAACCATCCTCTTATCTCATTACTGGTCTACCCTTAGTTCTCTTCTTGTTCCTAAGTTCCCCATATATCTGTTTGGAAATATGGTTGTTGTCTGTTATTCTCACATGACCCAATCACCTTAGTCTTCGGCATCTATTATTACCATGATGGATGGAAGTTTAACTTGTTGTAGAATGTTAGAGTTAGTTACTTTGTCCTGCCATTTGATGATCGTTATTCTGTGAAGGAACACACATTAACACATTTAATATTTCCTCTTGCCTTCATAAGTAGCTCAAGTTTCATATCCATACAGAAATTTGCTAAGTACATGCTTTAATAAATTATAATCTTTGTCCTGAGTGTTAGTTTTGTGTTGGCCCATGCTCTATCTTTAAGTTTTACCAAATGTTGAAGCTACCTTTCCGATTGAGTTATTTATCTCTTCATCAAGGGAGATAGTGAGTGTGACCATACAACCAAAATAGCTCTCATTCAAGCTAGGTTAAATAAGGAGCTGTCAGGTCTTGTTTGGATGTAGATGTCTTCATAGACTGCTTTGACAGCATTGTGTAAATGGGTTAAAAAAAAAAATCTGAATAGGATAGGAACAAGTACACATCCTTGCTTGGCTTCACATTGGACCTTAACAGGCTTGGATAATCTTCCATCAAATTTAATATCGGTGGACATATTGTTGTGAAACGACTTGTTCATCTTGAGTAATATAGGTGAGCAGACAATATTTTCGAGCAATTGTAGAGTCTTGCTCTATGCACTGTGTCAAAAGACTTTGTAAGATCATCAAAGACAATACAGGTCTTCTCTGCTCTTTGTGCTTCTCTTGCAGTTGTTGAAATGTGAAAAAACATCCATGATTGACCTCCCAACTCTAAATCTGGGTCTCTTCTTCTTCTTCTACCTTTTAGCTCCCAGTGGAGCATAGGTCTTCAACAAACACTTTCCAAGTCGTTCTGTTTTTTGCCATTCTTTAAGATCATTCCATGTCTTCCCCATCATTTTCATCTCTGCTTCGATCTGTCTTCTCCAAGAATTCCTTGGTCTTCCTCTTTGTCTTTTCCCCTGGGGATTCCAAAAAAATGGCCTGTTGTGTAATACTCTCAGTTGGCTTCCGTAGTGTGTGTCCTATCCATCACCATCATCTTTGCTGTATCTCTTTATCTACTGGTATTTGACCGGTACATTTCCATAATTCCACGTTAGTGACTTTGTCCTGCAATTTCCATCCCTTTATTCTGCGTAAGCATCCATTAATGAAAGTCTGTACCTTCGTGATTGTCAATTTTGTTATTCTCCATGTTTCACAGCCATATAATAGGACCGACTTAACATTTGAGTTGAAAATTTTTATTTTTGTATTTAACCTAATTTCTTTGGATTTCCATATGTTTCCCAGTGCAATGAAAGCTCCTCTTGCTTTTGATATCCTTATTTTGGTATCATTTTCTGTTCCTCCCTCTTTATCTATATTACTGCCCAGATATTTGGGCAGTCTGGGTCTGAGGGTGAATAAATTCTGCCTATTTGTGTGGGTGCTTTAGAACAGTTCTTGCAAATGCCATTCCTGTCATACTTTTGAGGGAGACACCCCTGTAGTTGCTGCAATCATCTTTGTCCAATTTTGTTTTTGTGTAATGCCACAATTTCAGTGTCACTCATGTCTTGGCACACATCTCCACTACTCCAACATTGGATGAGGAGTTGTATAGGTGAGGCAGTAGTGTTTCAAGATTTTCCTTGAGGACTTTGGTGGGGATGTTTTCATTTCTGATGACATTACCACTTGAGATGCCATGAATGATATAATTAAATTCCCTCTCAGTGGAATCATTATCTAGTTAAGTGAGGATTTATATAGTGAAAAATAAAGAACATTCTAGTTGCACTTTAGAAAGCAATGTATAAAGGTGGTGAGTTGTGTTGTTCCTGGGGCTAATAGCCTCATAAAATAAATTCTTTTACTATAACTGCACTTTGTATAATATTTTGGATCATGCTGACTGCAGAAGAAAAAACTGAAATGTTATTATCTACTTCAAAATGACTGACAATGGGGAAAATGCAGGGGGAATCTAAAGGTTTGAGCAATCACAAATAGATGTGTGCTGAGGATGATGCTCTGTACTACAAGATGCTAAACACTATATAAACACAACTTGCTGTATGACAAAGAAGATAGTAGTATAGTTGTTCTTTGTTGTTCCTTTCTATCTATCTATTGACCTTTTGAGCCGTAGCCGGCCCATAGGGCTTAGACCCAGATACTCCATCTCTTATCTAAATTTCTATTCTAGCAGTTTTCAATCCTTGTAAAGATATTTTATAAAATTTCGCCATTTGTCTCTGTTCTGTGCAAGCAACTCTATCTCATTGAGGAAGCCGATTCCTGCTGCTCTTGCCTCTCTCTTCAATGTTCTTCTCAGTGTCTCTCTGGGTCTTCCTCTTTTCCTCTTACCTGTTGTTTCCCACATGAGGACTTGCTTTGTTATTCGGTTATTATCTCTTCTCATCACATGTCCAACATATGACCATCATCTTTTCTTGATTACTGAAGATATTAGTGGTTGGTTGGCGATTTCTCTAATTTCCTTGTTTGTTTTGAATTCGTTCCACACTATACCAAGTATTTTCCTTAGACATTTATTTTTGAATGCGTTCAACTTGTTTCTTTGCTAGTGGATTATTTTGAACTGTGTTTTAGACATTGCTGACTAGTGCATCTATCTGGAATTGCTTCCCTAACCCTGGGTCTTTCCCTAACATTGTCTGCAGTTAGAACTGTTGCTTCTGGTTAAGCAGTCTCATTAAATCAACACATCCTTCTCGCCCAAGTTGTATCAGGTTTACCTTTCCCAGGTGAACTCTCTACCAGGACTTTCATGTTTCTCCTGTATCAATCTGGGTTTTCATTCCTGCTCCTCCATTGTGTGTTCCCTGAGCATGGTCTGGTCTTGATATGAGGATTAAGGCAGTATCCAATATTATTTTTGTAAAAGTTTTTTTATGTGGGGGGGGGGGGTGTCCTGAATAACTTCTACCACTATGACCTACCACAGATATGACTAAAAGTGTTGACCTTGGGGATGGATACCACATGTAGAAAGCAAAAGTTTAATAACTAATTCATTAATGAAAAACACAAGTAAGCACAAAGAGTTCATTTTATACTGATTTGCAACTGCCGTGTTATGTGAATTAAAAAAAAATGTCTTTTAGTAATTTAGCATGAAAGTTATTTCACTTTAAAAATAATGACAGTGTTTCAATAATTCTAGATTTTAGTAAAATATTAATTATTGGTGATCTTTACTACCTCTAGCAATCTATTTGCAACTTTTGTGTGTGCAAGTCTTGCATTATCTGAATATTAAGCTTAGTGAGACCATCATTATCTAGCTTGTCCCTGTTGGAACTAGGCTCCCATGGCATCTACTCTAAGCTTTCTGTCTCATATGAGATGTCCAGCTTTGCAGCAAGTGGTCCCAGCTCATCTATGATGTCTTGTAAACACCTCCTTCTAGGTCCTCATCTATCCATCATTTACCTAAAGCCATGCATGTCTGTGTCATTTTACATAACCAAAATACTTGTATTTTTCTGGTTTTTATGTGCTTTATTTAGCCAAATTTCTGGAATGTAAAGTTCTGGAAAAATGGACATTTGTATTTTTCTCTGTTCATTTTGTAGTTTGAGTATTCTTCTGTAACACATGAATTTAAAGGCACTGATGTATTTTTCAGCATATCTGTAGATTGTCCCTATGTCACAACCCTTGTTGCTATGGAAAAAAATGCAGGCCTTTAAAAACCTAAATATTGTTGCAATATCACTTCAGGGCCATATGTTGCTCACTTGTGTTAATTTATCACTAGCTGTGTTCAGCCTTCTTTTGATCTCCTTGATGTAGTCTTACTATCATTGTTATCAATGAATCATATTTTAAAACTGTCTACTTTTTCTATTATTTTAGTGGGACCAAGTGAAGCATAATATTGAATAGAGTTTATGACATCATCACTTTTTTTTTTATCAATTTCATTTTCTAAATAGTTTTATATAAAGAGTATAAGGGTAACAGAGGAAATAAGTTTTAAGAAGTATAGTCAAAGCTGACTAGCATATGGCTAGGATTGATTGTATTTTGTGAAATTTACATATATCTTATGTTCCTGAAATGAGTCATTATAATACTTTAATAAATATACTGATACTATATGGAGACAGCTGCAGAAACTGATTTTTATCGCATGGCACATTCTGCATTGGTAATCAACAACACATAAATATACTAATTTATAGTTAGCCTATTGGTTAATTGCTACAGTAAAAAAATTAAAATGTGTTTTTGTTTATATGACAGCTATTGGTGGTAAAAGTTTATGACATACCCAATATATCCCTTCCTCACCTCAGACAATCCCCAAAAGTTTGATACATCATGCTTAAGAAACACTAAAAAACATGCTTATTACAACAAAAAAGGACATACAGTTGACAACCTTGATGGGCCCAAGATATCTGACATTTGTGTGGGCTGGTAGTGGTCAGAATCTCACAGCTGTCTGCTTGCAGCAGGTTTAGTGGCCTAGAACTGATCAGAACCCCTCCTAGACCTTTCTTCCCTGCTGGCTGGAAACATACTAATCAGTTTGAGCAAGTGTGTAGGGATGAAAGAGGGAAGGAAACTTGCTACCCAAAAATGCTTTGTTGAAGTTGAATGTGATGCAGAATATTGTGTTGGTGGGTACTGTTATTACTGCTATGTGTGGGGGATTGGTTGGTCTCGATGCAAGATGCTGATCTTGAGACAGAGTGGTTGTGACTTCAAATCCGACTGTGCTAGTTGAGGTTTTTATTTGTGATTTCTCTCTGCGGCAAGCACCCTTGGTCTCAGCAGCGAGATCCGGCTTAAAATATATTTATATAAATAATATAACTATTTTCGAATAAATAAAACTTCTCTGTCATTCCTCTTCAGATCCATCTATCTGTCAGAGCTATTTAACCTTTAACAACTACATTTTAAGTACTGGGATACAATGCATACTTTTGTTACCTTATTTCTCACTGGAATGTCTGGTCTGGCAGGGCTACCTTATTCACATCATCACTTCAAGACACTGAATTATATTATGTTCAGAAACTATACTCCATGAAATTAATCTGACTCTTATGTTAATCCATGGCCGCACATATTCTTAGGAAATTATTCTTCACTTCATTTTGTGTTGGGTGTTCTCAATTATCTGCTATCTCATGTTAATTCTTTTTCTTGGTCTTATTCTCTTCTATCTTGATAGAATAATTTTTTTCTCCCCTTGCACAACCTCCTCCCTATAAGAAAATATCTTTCTGCTAGGTTCTAAACGTTTTCATCCATTGTGTCACATTTTCATGAATGTATTTTGTTCCCTAGATTCATTGCGTGTGATTGTTAATGTTTTTGATGCAACTGTTACAAATGTTTCTTGTGTTCTATGATGCTTAACTCTACATGGTATCATAATCCTTTACAATTCAAGCCTTTCATCAACTATCTTCAGATTTAGTTTGCTCAGTATTCAAGTGCTTACTCATGTAAGCTCTATTCCTTTAGCATATATGTCCCTCCGTATGATTTGTATCCATTCCTGCTACAATGGCAAATTTGCTGTAAATGATACAAAATACATTTACACCAATTCAACGTTCATTTAGGAGCGGACAATGAAGGGTAGTTGTGCCAGGCAAACACAGAAAAATAAAAAAGTACCTTGACCAGAAATTAATTGCTTATCTTGACAGCCTCCTTGGAGTTCTTATGAAAAGATCACCCAAGTTGTTTATTTCAGATAGATATGGTCTTACATGTAGAGTTGAATCTTTTGCTCCGCAAGCAGATTGTGGAAGGTGCATCTGATAAATTTAATAAGCAATTTTAATAATTATCTTCTGATATTTTGTTTCCAGTATTATTTAAAAAAAAAAAAAACTATTATAGTTTACTCCTTGTTTATTCTTATGTTTAAGGTTAGCATCTCTTGTTTTGTGCTACTTTTCTAGTTTTTAAATGGTAAATTTGTAGCATTATATTAATTTAGTTTCCAACTTACACTTAACTCACATTTTTTGTGCTGAAAGGCAAATGAGGAAGCAAAGAAGAGGAAGATATTTTCTATTACCTGTTCTGTTTAATTCTGTTCATAGAATCAGTTTCACAGCAGTAGGGAATTCCCCATATTCGCTCCACTCATGTTACAGCTCCTGCCAAAATGCATTGGCAAATGGCAAATTCTTTTGACAAGGTCAGTTGCCATGCAGCCCTAATCAGCGGTACAGGTGACCTTTGCAAACGACTTTCATTGAGTAGAGAGTGCACATTCACTTCCTCACTCAAAGTTTCCTCAAAAACACACATTTAAAACAAACATGGCAACTAAAACGATTTAAGTGACTACATTAGCCTTTTCAAAAACAGGGCAGCTTGCAGCGATTTTGTATTGTCAGTTATGGCATTAGCAGTGTCAAACTACAGTGTGAGCCAAATCGGCTGTGTGGGAGACAATTTCATTTGACATCACCAAAAAGAGGGTGCCCACAATCACTTCCAACTCCAAATCATTCCAATAAATTGAAAAAAAAACCAAAAAACCAAAAGCTGCCTTAACACAGAAAAGTGGTTTTAGTGATAGCACTCTCTAAAGCCTGCAAACATTGCTGGTATCTTTTAGGCTGAATGTATATTTTATGTTTATATGTTATGTTTTTATTTATAACTACTAGTAACTTCTTTTTTTTCAATTGGAGTACTGCAGTTGGTTATTTATTTGATAATAAAATGGGAAACCAATAACTGTTTTTGTCGTAGAGGTTGAGATTCAGTGTTTATGCTAGATCATGTGTGGGGGAGAACAGTTTTGTTTTATTCAGAAGTGTCAAAACAGGGCAAGAGAAAAAAATGAGTAGGAGTGAATACAAGTTTTTGTTTGTTGTGTATTGATGTCTATACAATGTGGTTGACTCTTGTACTTATTTGTTGGCATCTAGATTTTACTAGGCACCAACAGCAGTGAGATGCCACTCTAGTACTTACATTCAAATTGATCTCCTTTCTTTGGAATTTTAATATGTTCTTCTTTCAAATCATCAGGTAAAATTTCTTGTCTCCAAATCTTGTTGAACAACTATGAATGACTCTATTGTTGTGTCTGTGTTTACCAATAGTACCTCTATTGTGATACCATCTGGTCCTGGATAACAACAATGAAAGAAATGACAACAAATGTCTCTATTGTTTATGTGTTTTCCCATAGTACTTCTGTTGTGAAACTACCAAGTTTTTGTTTCCTAAGATTATAAATATTCTTCCTACCCCTTCTGTTTACAAGTTCCAGAATGTTCTTTTTGTTTTTTAGACTCTGCTCAACCTCTTTGTGGCTTAACATTATGTGAATAATTCTCAACACCTTTACAATACCATCAGGTTCTGGAGAACTACAGTGAGCATATCTATTGTTGTTTCTGTGTCTGTTGTGATACCAGCCAGTCCTGAAGCCTTATTACTTCTCAGCACTGAAAGGGCATCAGTGATCTCTGCCTTAGCTTGGAGGTTCTGTGCTGAAATCAAGTATATCTTCTGACTCTGTTATATCAATTATTTCTGCAGGTGCTGGTCTATTGGGGATGTTCCTGAAAAACTCCACCCTTCTTTTGATCTATTCTTCTTCTGACATTAACACTTTAACATCTTTGCTTTTGATGTTCTTCTATTTCTTCTACCTTTTTAGCTCCCAGTGGAGCATAGGTCTTCAACAAAAACTTTCCAAGTCATTCTGTTTTTTGCTATTCTTTTAAGATCACCCCATGTCTTCTCCATCATCTTCATCTCTGCTTCTATCTGTCTTCTCCAAGAATTCCTTGGTCTTCATCTTTGTCTTTTCCCCTGGGGATTCCAAAAAAGGGCCTGTTGTGTAATACTCTCAGTTGGCTTTCGTAGTGTGTGTGTCCTATCCAACGCCATCGTCTTCGCTGTATCTCTTTATCCACTGGTATTTGACTGGTACATTTCCATAATTCTATGTTAGTGATTTTGCCCTGCCATTTCCATCCTTTTATTCTGCGTAAGCATCCATTAATGAAAGTCTATATCTTCGTGATTGTCAATTTTGTTGTTCTCCATGTTTCACAGCTATATCATAGGGCCAACTTAACATTTGAGTTGAAAATTTTTAATTTTGTGTTTAAACACCCATGCACTGCCGGGGCCCGAAAGGGGAGTAAAGAATAGCGGCGCTGTACCCTCCCAGGCATGCTCGTAAGAGGCGAGAAAGGAGGGTTGGGCATGGGACTGGCTATCCCATACTGTAAAAAAAAATAAACCGAAAAAAACTTCTTTTGATGTTCTTATCTATCCAATATGCTCTATTTGATAACTTCTTGGTGATATCACAGACGTTCCTCTTACTCCTTTTGTTCTGACTAGCTGCTTTTCTATCTCTCCAGTTCTATATCATGTGTCATAGACTATAAAAAACATTTTATAGCGTTTGGCATGCAGTTCTACGAGTGAAAATGAGGATGTACAACTTTGATGTCAAGATAGTTCGCAGTAACAAACCTCCATACAACAATGCTACAGACACAGTACTTTCAAATGGTAACTAAGGGGAATAATTCAGTGTAACTGTGACAAATACAATGTTAATAATTATGAACAGCACAATAGAGAATATGAAATTCCAAATGTTCTGAACTACACTTGTGTTTGATGCTTTGTATAATGACTTAAGATGTCTAGATTTTGTGCAAAAGTTTATTCATACAGTTCTTTAGTTACACCTCACAGCTCATCTGAATAAATATCTTGCTTGCATATGAAAGTCACTTATTACACATGATGTTGACTATGGCTGTCTTAACATCTATCAAACTATACAGTTAGTATATATTTTGTATACATGTCTAGGCTATCGCCAGTGTAAAATGACACTTTGCAGGTGCTGTAATTAAATCCACGTAACTACTTTAACTTGGCTTAGCATAAAATCACACACATGACTTCTGTGCAGAACTTGTATGAATAATTTCTATGAAATATGTATACTACAAGTCTTGATATTCCTAATAAGCACTGATCTCTTTGGAGAATTTAAATATCTACCTATAGCTAAACATTTTCCCTGGAAACTAAACATTTTACTCATTAAGACATCATTCTGGATCAGACCTATCTCATTTAAAAGTCTTTTCAAATCAATCCTCTCTGAACGCTCTTCTTTGTGACTCAGTACCATGTAAGTCAAGCCTAAAAGCTAATTACTACTTCCTTAAATTGCCTGGCACCAAATATTGTCTCCTTCATATTTCTGACATAATCATCTTATCTGTTTTGATTGTGTCACTTCATTGTCCTTATCCACATGTCTTGTTGGGGCTGGATGCTTCAAACGTTCAACCTCAAAACCAAGTCAAAACCAAACATTCTAATAGCTGTAATGTGTACTTCTAAACAATGAGCACTTGTTTGACAATGTCTGGGATGTGTTGTGTCAATGACATATAGGTGTAATGCCCAACATTTAATACAGGGCTGACACTACTACACAGAACAACAGTTGGAGTTTGACAAGACTGCTTGTTCTCTCGAATCTTATTTAATATCTTCTTGAGAAGGATCATAGCATATGCTTTAGAAGACCATGAAAATACTGTCAACTGTCAGTTTTGGTGACAGAACTGTTAACTACCTGCTGTTGCTTATGACATTGATGGTTTAGCAAGACCAGAACAAGAAATAGCTGACATATAATGACTAGCTAAAACATCAGCTACATATGGCAACAACACATGACCTGTTCATAAATAAGTGGAAAAAAACTTCAGAAACATGGACAAGTCAATGAAAAGAATAAAAATAAATTCACTATCCAGGAAAGATAAAGGCTCTCTGTCTAAGAGATGTGAATTATTGGAGAAGATAGATAGAAGCAGAGATGAAGATGGTGGGGAAGATATGGAACGATCTTAAAAGAATGGCAAGAAACAGAACAGGTTGGAAAGTGTTTGCTGAAGACTTATGCTCCACAGGGAACTGAAAGGTAGAAGAAAGCAAGCCCTCATGTGGGAAACAACAAGTAGGAGGAAAAGTGGCCGACACAGTGAGTCACTGAGAAGAACATTGATCAGAGAGGCAAAAGCAGCAGGAATTGGCTCCCTCAATGAGATTGAGTTGCTTGTACAGAATAGAGACAAATGGAGAGATTTGATAAAAGATCTTTGCAAGGATTGAGACTGCTAGAAAGAACATTTAGAAAAAGAGAGAGAGAGTATCTGGGTCTATGCCCTATGGGCCAGACATGGTTCAAAGGTCAATAGATAGATAGAAAGATTGTTGCAAAAATCAAAATAAATGGACAAGATCTAGAAACAGTTGACAAGTTTAAATACTTGGGATCATTTGTCAGGTTTAAAATCTGAAATATATTCTAGAATAGTGCAAACTACAGCAGCCCTTGCAAGGCTTTAACCCATTTGGAAAGATACAAACATTACTCTTAGCTCTAAAATTTGTCTGTTGAGCCCCCTTTATATATATATATTTTTTTTTCTATACACTTGTGAAATATTCATTCTTACAGTAGAGCAACAGAGATGAAATGTTATAATTTTGGGCATCTCTTATTACCTATTACTTGGACATACTATAATCAGTGATGGAAAATGTAAAACTCAAATAAACAAAAGAATAGGAATGGCAAATAGTAATTTTAATGCCATGAAAAATATACTAACATAAAAACAAATAACACCAGGGCTAAAACTAAGAAATAGCAAAATGATATATCTTCTCAACATTCCTGTATGGTGCAGAAACATGGACAATAGACACGAAAATAAAACAGAAAATTGAAACCTTTGAAATGTGGATATATAGAAGAATAGGTAGAATTGGATGGAAAGAAAAGAAAACAAACAATGAAGTCTTAAAATAACTAAAAATTAAAAAAAGAACTACTAAATGCCATTCAAAAAGACAAAAGAGATTTTTGGGGCATGTTAAAAGAAACAGCAACCTACTAAAAGTAATGTTGGAAGGGAAAATACAAGGTGAGAAAGGCAGAGGCAGACCAAGATTAACATGGACGAGTAACATAAAAAAATGAACAAGTCATCCTATAATAACCTTCACTATCAGAGCAAAACACAGAGGAATGGCACTCCATGGTAGCCAACCTTCAATGCGGAGATGGCACTCTATGATTATGATGAGTTTACATTTATTTTGATTCATTCCATAATGACAAATTTAGCTAAGTTTGGAAGATTACAGTTATGAAAGTGTTTTATTTTATCTGCAGGCCTGCAAAAAACCCAGATAGCAATGGTTTTAGTTAGACTTTCTACTTGTTCTGTGAATATTTCGTTGTTTGCACTGAAATAGTAGTATTTTTTTAATATCCACAACAGATCTGACAATTTAAGGCATTCACTTTGCAAATTTAGACCAAGTGCTGTAGGTGTAAATTATTAAATGACAAGAAAAGAACACAAAAATACAGAGCAAAATAAATATCATGTCATTTCCATTTCTATTTGTATGCATTAAACAACAGCTTCATATAGTCAGCAAACCATCATTGCACAACCCTGACTTATAATAGTCACCACAGCTGGGAAGTGGGAAGGCAATGCACACCTGTTAACCATGCACGAGAAGCTTTTTTATGTTTGTGAACCTATTAGTTGTTCAACACATTGTATTCTTGTGTTGACATCAGTTGATAAAAACTTAATACATTGATATGTCCTATATCTGGCATAGTTTTATGAAACAGTTAAAACTCCACTAATTTCTTTGGCTATTTAGTTTACAATATTTGTGTGTTTAGAAAGTTTAATGATGTATACAGAATGAATAACATGACATTAAGCTCTGATAAAACAGAAGTCATGACAATAGAACAACAGAAACAGATGTTAAATATAGCTGTAGAACACAATATTATAATATTAAGTGACAGGCTTTAAAAATCGGGGAACAACAATCTTTGAAGATGGTAATGTAGATATAGAAATAGACATTCGATATAAAAAGGTAAACCATATATTGAGACAGCTAGCCTCTATATTTCAACACAAGAGAGTACCTATCATAACAGTGAAACATCTTATACAGAGTATATTCATTTCTACCTTTCAATATCAGTGCCAAACATTTTTGTTCTCGAATAAACATAAAAGGAACCTAATCACCATAGAATGCCCGTGCGCTGCCGGGGCCTGAAGGGGAAGTAAAGAATAGCGGCGCTGTACCCTACCAGGCATGTTCGTAAGAGGCGAGAAAGGAGGGTTGGGCATTGGACTGGCTATCCTATACTGTAAAAAAAAATTAGCTGAAAAAACTTCACAAACATGGACAAGCCAAAGAAAAGAGAAAAAGAAAATCCGCAATCCAGGAAAGATAAGGGTCTCTGTCTAAGAGATGTATGACGCAAGCCGGAGAATGGCGTAAGGAGCCCGGGTTGCTGACTCACCCTTTGTCTACCAGGAAATCCTCCAGAATTGACACCTGGAATGTACGTACCCTAAATGAACAGGGAAAAGCTGCACAGGTAGCAGCAAAAATGAGAAATTACAAAATAGATATTCTGGGAATGTGTGAAACAAGATGGCTAGGAACGGAAAGAATAAAACTAAATACAGGAGAGATGATTTTATCATCAGGACACCAGGAACCTGGAGCACAACATAGTGAAGGGTAATTATAATACTATCAAGGAATGCACAGAAGACACTAATAGAATGGGAAGCAGTATGGAAAAGACTAATGAGAGCAACATTTAAAACAACTAAAAACAAAATACAATTACACATTATCCAATGCTGTGCACCAACCAACGATATGGATGATTTAGTTAAAGATGATTTCTTTAAACAGCTACAATGTCAGATGGATGCAAGATGAGTCAAGGATATTATAAACTTGATGGGAAACCTAAATGCTAAAGTAGGATCAGACAACAGAGGCTTCGAAGAGATTATGGGAAAACATGGACTTGGAGATATAAATGAGAATGGAGAGATATTTGTGAATTTCTGCGCCCTTAATCAAGTGAGCCTAGGAGGAACAATATTCCAACATAAAAGAATACATAAAGCTACTTGGGTGTCACCAGATCATAGAACGGAAAATCAAATTGATCAAATATGTATTAATAATAAGTTTAAGTCATCCTTGCAGGATGTAAAAGTATATAGAGGGGCATATGTAGCTTCAGATCATCATCTTCTGATAGCCAAACTTAAACTTAAACTAAAAAGATATACTACAGCGAATAAGGGTAGAAAGTATTTCAATGTAGGAATTCTTAAAGAATAAGGAATTAAAGATAAATTCGCAGTCACAATATCAAACAAATACCAAGTTCTCCAACAACTAGAAAATACAATAAATATAGAAGAGCATTGGAAACAGGTAAAAGATATATGGAAAGAGATATGCAAAGAAACACTGGGGAAAAGAGAACGCCAGAATAAGGCATGGATGACAGCAGAGACCCTGGATAGAATTAAAGAAAGAAAGAACAAGAAAGCAGACATAAATAAAAGCAAAACGAGAAGTAATAAAGCCAAGACACAGGAAGCTTACACAGAGGTGAACAAAGAAGTGAGAAGATGCATTAAAAGGGATAAGAGGAAATATATAGATGAACTAGCTAAAGAGGCAGAAGAAGCAGCAAATAAAGGGAATATGAAAGAACTGTACAACAGCACAAAGAAATTAGGTGGAAAATACAAACAGATCAATGCCTTTATTAAAGATAAGAAAGGAAATCTGCTTAGTAATATAAGGGAACAAATGGAGAGATGGAAAGAGCACTTTGAAGAACTTTTGAACAGACTCAAATAATCCTGCAGATATACTACCAGCAGAAGAAGAGTTACACGTTAACTGTGGAAAACCAAGCAAAGAAGAAATAATGAAAGCCATCAAGCTATTAAAAATGGTAAAGCCACAGGACCAGATGAAATTCCTTCAGAAGCCATCAAAGCAGATATTAACACCTCTACCAAGATGTTACATAATCTATTAGATAAAATTTGGGAGAGGGAAGAAATACCTAAAGACTGGAAAGAAGGTTATATGATCAAACTACCAAAGAAAGGAAGTTTACAGGAGTGCACAAATTATAGGGGAATTATGATACTATCAGTGCCAGGAAAAATATTATGCAGAATCATTCTGGACAGACTAAAGGTGGCCATAGAGAAATATTTGAGAGATGAACAAGCAGGTTTTAGGAAGAACAGATCATGTGCTGATCAAATAACTACTCTACGTATTATAGTTGAACAAAGTTTAGAACTAAAATCCCCACTTTATAATGGATTCATAGATTACGAAAAAGCATTTGATAGTTTAGACAGAGGAATGCTTTGGAAGTTGCTGAGTCATTATGGAATCCCCATAAAGTTTATTAACCTGATAAAAACAATGTATAAAGGAACGAAATGTAGTGTGGTGCATGAAGGGCAGCTTACAGCAGCATTTGAAATAAGAACAGGAGTAAGGCAAGGATGCCTTCTGTCTCCATTTCTCTTTCTACTGGCCATAGATTGGATTATGAAAATAACTCAAAACAACAGAAATTGGATCCAGTGGTCACTGACCAAACAACTTGATGATTTAGACTTTGCTGATGACATAGCTCTCCTTTCACACAGCCATCAACAGATGCAGGATAAAATGAGCATACTTGATGAGAGATCACAACAGCTAGGACTGAAGATTAATAGAGATAAGACCAACATTATGAGAATTAATGCAGTTGACAATAACCAGATAAAATTAGGAGAAATACCTCTACTAGACGTACAATCTTACATATATCTGGGCAGTAATATAGATAAAGAGGGAGGAACAGAAAATGATACCAAAATAAGGATATCAAAAGCAAGAGGAGCTTTCATTGCACTGGGAAACATATGGAAATCCAAAGAAATTAGGCTAAATACAAAAATAAAAATTTTCGACTCAAATGTTAAGTCGGTCATATTATATGGCTGTTAAACATGGAGAACAACAAAATTGACAATCATGAAGATACAGACTTTCATTAATGGATGCTTACGCAGAATAAAAGGATGGAAAAGGCAGGACAAAATCATTAACATAGAATTATGGAAATGTACCAGTCAAATACCAGTGGATAAAGAGATACAGCAAAGATGATGGCGTTGGATAGGACACATACTGCGGAAGCCAACTGAGAGAATTACAGAACAGGCCCTTTTTGGAATCCCCAAGGGAAAAGACAAAGAGGAAGACCAAAGAATTCTTGGAGAAGACAGATAGAAGCAGAGATGAAGATGATGGAGAAGATATGGAATGATCTTAAAATATTGGCAAAAAAACAGAACGACTTGGAAAGTGTTTGTTGAAGACCTATGCTCCAAAGGGAGCTAAAAAAAGGTAGTAGAAGAATCATCATAGAGATGAGATGTTTATGAAAAGTGTTTGGAGTAACCAGAAGAGGCAGTATCATAAATGATGTCGTAAGGAAGATATTAGTCATTGAATCAGTTCTGAACTACATACAGAGATGACAAATGAAATGGTTTGTTCATCTGGAAAGAATTCCAAGATACTATACAAAACATATATTAAAAGAGAAGATGGAAGAAGATCCAGAGCAAGATGAACTAACAGGTTCAGAGAAATACTACAATGGCATCAATTGACAATGGTTGAAGCTGCCAGAAAGGGCTACAACTAGAACTTTGTATGTCATTGAACACCTGAAGGGGTATAAAAGGAAGTGATGAGAGAAAGTACTTATTTCTCCATAAACAAATAAAAAATGTTGCATGTTTGTTTCTTTTGGTCTGGCACATCCAATGTCAAAAGACTTATTCATGCTGAAGTTGAATGTGTTGGGCCAAATGGTGCAAATATCTCACTTTTACTGCAAACCACAATGTAGACATGCCCACTTAACGTCCTCTTGAGGGTGGATGATGAGAAGGTGAACTCCTTTAGTCATCTGGTGAACACAAGCAAGCAAAAAACTTGTTGGGGATAGGTCATTTTAGTTGCTCTTTATTGATTGATTTGTACTTAAACAGATAGCCATTTGTTACCGGGGCCTCATAATGGGAGTTTTGAAAATCTTATTGACCACCTTATTGGTGTTAACATGTTAAACAGATTTCATTGGTTGTTTGCTTGCTATGGTTTTTTATTTTAAATATTCTTTACATTTCTATAAGATCATCTGATTACAATGTTGATTCAATATTTATATTTTTAGATCTCACTCATGAACCTAGCTGCTCTTTTTGTTTAACTTTCTACAGACACACTTCCACAATCTAACTTATCATGTAACTGATATATTTTTGTTTTGTTTTTTTATTCAATACCTAATGAACACCCTCTCTGTGGTTAGTTATGCTGACAAAATTTGATTGGGTGAATGTATTCTTTGCATCATCATAGTTTGTAGACAAAAGACATTTTTAATGATATATTTTAGTGCCACTGTGTTGCTCTTAGCCTTGATAGAGTTTTCTGTGCTCACTCTATTTCTGGAGAGCCGCGATAGCTCAGTGGTTAGTGAACTGGACTACAAAGGACATGAGTGGGGTCGATCTTGATCAATGGCTTCCAGGTTTCTTCCAGCCTTAAAAGGG
Organism: Megaustenia siamemsis; assembly: GCA_032433765.1. Classification (NCBI taxonomy): domain Eukaryota; kingdom Metazoa; phylum Mollusca; class Gastropoda; order Stylommatophora; family Ariophantidae; genus Megaustenia; species Megaustenia siamemsis. The sequence goes on from JAVIAB010000088.1 coordinate 10,093,909, forward strand.
TATCTGATTTTTTTTCTGGGAAAATAAAGCGGCACGGGCATAATACCGACCACATTACCCCAAAAATCATGTGCCGAAGGTCTATAAAAATTATAGTCACTAACATCTTATTCCCTACATTGCAGTTGGTGTGATGGAGTTCTTTACTTTTTTTTACTTCTACCCAATCTCTGCCACCTTTGCTTTTAAGATTATGCCAATCTTTTACAAAGTTGTTAGACTCAAAGCTGGAGTCATTATCTCATCTTGTACTTCATGTGTGAGAATGCACTCCAGCTTTGATTTAGAGGTGGTTATCTGACACTCCAGTGAGCAGTTATTGTGTCAGTTCTTAGTTGATACTGAGGAAAGTTCAAAATAGATGAAATTAAAAAAAAAAAAGGACAAAGTTGTATGGTAACAGCTTTGCGTTGGTGAGAAACAAAACAAAAGTAGAACAACATTTCGGCCAAAAGGCCTTCAGCAGGAACAACCAACAACAATACAAAAATATATAAGGATATGCACAGAAATCTAACTACATGGTGATAATATGCTACACTTTCAAAAAAGGAAAATAAGTCACTTCCCTATAGTCCGGAGCTTGGTCAGGGAATGACTGAATTGAAATTGATATTACTGGCCAACAGAGCAGGACCCAGGTGTGAAATACAGTAAGAAAGGAAGGGTTCTAAAAATATGTGGAGGTGGGTACAAGATTCATGAATCATTTCAGGGGAAGACGGATATTTAAAAAACTCGGGGAAAAAAATGACAAATAATCAACAGAAAAAAACAAAGAACAATAGATGGTCTGAAGCAGGATTGAACCCACACTACCTGGCACAGTGCTCTGCCACAAGAAACCAAACGCTAGAGCACATGGTCATCCAAAAGATAGCCTTGTTGGTCATGCACTCCAGTGCTCGGCCCCCACTTGGCAAAGCGCTGTGCCAAGGAACACAGGCTCGATCTTGCTTAGGACTGTCCACTGTTCCCAGCTTCTCTCTGATGTTGATTACAGGCATCCTTGCATACACAAAGGATTCCTGTTTGTACCACTGTTGGGTTTGTGTGATAGTCTCTTCATTTTCCTGTATCCTAAGAGGCAAATCATCAACAATTATATATATATAGTAGTGACTGCCAAAGATTAAAGATACCCTGCACTAAAACAAAATTTAAAGTTTTCAGCTCAAACTTATAATCCACCCTCAATTAGGCATGTGAAAGCTGGAAAATGACAACAGATATTGAGAAAAAACTCAATGCATTTGAAGGCAAATGTCAAAGAAAGATACTTTGCATTAAATGGAATGAATTCAAGACTAATGATGAAATAAGAGAATTGGCAATGCAATCATTTATCTCATCTATCTATCTATCTATTGATCTTTCGAGCCGTAGCCGGCCCATAGGGCATAGACCAAGATACTCCTTCATCTGAATTTTTGTTCTTGCAGTTTGAAATTCTTTTAAAGATATTTTATCAAATCTTGCCATTTGTCTCTGTTCTGTGCAAGCAGCTCTATCTCATTGAGGGAGCTGATTCCTGCTGCTCTTGCCTCTCTCATCAATCTCAGTGCGTCACAGTGTTTCTCTGGGTCTTCATCTTTTCCTCTTACCTGTTGTTTCCCACTGAGGGCTTGCTTTGCTATTCGGTTATTATCTCTTCTTATCACGTGTCCAACATATGACCATCATCTTTTCTTTATTACTGAAGATATTAGTGGTTGATTGGCGATTTCTCTAATTTCCTCGTTTTATCTCATCTACTATTAAGAAAAGACATCTAGGTATATGTCGGACATGTATCTAGAAGAAATTATCAGAGAATTACTAAGCAGCTCTCAAATGGGAAATCAGGCCAGAGGAAAAGAGGACGACTTCGAGAAACACTGAAAAGAGCTCTAACAAAAGAAGCAAGGTTGGCGGGCATAGACTCACTCTCTGTAATCAAATAGCTGACCCAAATAGATATAATTGATTGGAGACTCTAAGAGCCCTATGTGCCATCTAATGGCACTGGAAAGGTCAAGATCAAGATCTGCTAAAGCCTTTTCTCATATCACTAAACAACTATATTTGTTTGTCTTTCTATATAGTTCAAGGTGAGCTCCCAAGTTTTAAAAAAATGTTTTTACCCAGTCTCTGCAGATTGCATTAACTGTTTTTATCTAGTGTGTTATCTCACATGTTATGATTATTATATCTTGTGTCTTCTGAAAACAAAATGTATAAACACAAACTAGCCTAGAAGGTATAGTTACAACATACAGACATTGTTTCTGGGAGATGAGAATTTACTCCTCTACATCATCATCAAGTACCGGGCCTGCTGGCATAGGTGATCATGTCTCTCCACAACTTTAGATCTCGACAGTTATTTATCATTTCTGTTGTTGACCTTCTGCCAAGTCATTCTCTTAAGCTGTCTGGTATTTTTTATCTTTGCTTTCCTCTATCTCTTCATCCCTCAATTTTTCCAGTTGTTACAATATATTCCAGTTGTTCTCTTCTCATTACATGGCCAAAAAATGATGATTGTTTCTTCCTAATATTGGATATTAGCTCTCTTTTTGCTTTGACCTCTTTCAGAGCATTTTCATTACTCTTCTTAGCTGTCCATGGTATTCTCAACATTCTTCTGTAAAACCACATTTCTACAGACTCCAGTGATTTTCTTGTCTGTTGTCCTATTGTCCATGATTCACATCCATATGTTAATACTGGCTCTACATAACATTTAAGAACTCTTTTTCTTGTTTCTATTGTCAGAAATGGATTGCACAGTATCTTCCTCATTTTCTCCTCTACATAGAACAATAATTTTGACATTAGCTGGTAAATACTCAATAATTCTGCAAATATATTTTAGTTAGCTATGTTCGATGATGGGAAATAACTGACACAGGGTATTAATTATTATTGATTTCAAACTGCATGCTGGTTGGGTCTTGTTTTAAACTATTATAAGAAGAATTTAGTTTCTAAATTTTTAATTGCACTTACATTTATTTTTAATATGCAGTTCTGTTCTTTTGTTTTAGAAATAAATATAACATTACCATTGCTGTGTCTGGTTCTTTTTGTTGTCATCGCTTTCTCCTTCACATTACTTTTAAGATTGGTCTGTTTTTCTTCTCTTCCAATATAAACATTTCTGTTTTTATTTACATCGGGGCTCCATTTAACATTAATTTAATTGTCCAATCACGCTTTCAATAAATTTGTCTTCTAATTTAGTCTTGTCTGGTGATCCAGTTCTTTCTTTTAAGCTGCAAATTTTTTTCTTCAAAATTTTTATTGGATTAAAAGGCAAGTTATTGAACTATGCAGTTTATTATTATTGACTTGCTACTTATTTTAGAGGTTGAGTTCCTTGAAAGAATGATCTAATTTTCTCCCTGTCTGGAATCAGCAGAGAGAGAAATTCTGCTTTTCTTGGTTTACTCATATATAGATTATCACTTAATCTGCTGTAAATTCTTGCTTTAAATTCTCAAATTGGAAAGGCAGCTTCCTCATTTGGTAAACTTAAAGATAGAGCTTGGTCCAACTCCAAACTAACCCTCAGGACTAAGATTAAAATGTACCAGATTTGTGTGCTTACACTTCTATATGGATCAGAAACTTGAACTACCTATGCAGGGCAGGAGAAAAGGTTAAACAGCTTTCATGTGTGTTGCCTTCGAAAGATTATGAAGATTAAATGCAGGACAAAGTAACCAACTCTAATGTCTTGCAACGAGCCAGACTCCAATCCATCATGGCAACACTTAGGAAATGTAGACTAACGTGGCTGGGTCATGTAAGAAGAATGGCAAACATTTGTATTCCCAAACAAATATTATATGGTGAACATAAAGACGTAAAGAAACCAAGAGGCAGACCTGTTCTGAGATATAAGGATGTTTGCTGGACCCCCTTCAGTGAAATCTCTATCAGTGAAGAAAACTGGACAAATCTGGCTGCAGATCGTCATTGCACATGGAAAATAAAAATAAAAAATGGCACAGCAACTTTTGAGGCAGTGCTGATATCAAATTCAGAGGACAAAAGGCGCAGGAGAAAAGAGACGAGGCCAAGCACCACCAATACATCTTGTTCTTTTTGCGGATGCATCTGTCTATCCAATATTTTTTATATTCAGCCACGAGAGAAGCTGTTCAGCAAAGCAGCATCTATCATAAAACACTAATATTTTTACCAACCTACTGACTTATTGTGATTGCTTGCTACCAACCGTATATATATATATATATATATAATATATAATATTTTTTTTTTAATTATGCAATATGCAGATTAAAGAATAACTATGCAGATAAATCTTAAAATAATAGTGTCAATGCATGTGTATATGATAATGCTTTGATGTTTGTTTAGATTTGTAAATGGTATGTTATTTGTTAATAGTTGAGTATATATATATATAACATCAAAGCATTATCATATACACATGCATTGACACTATTATTTTAAGATTTATCTGCATAGTTATTCTTTAATCTGCATATTGCATAATTAAAAAAAAAATATTATTCATAATTACATTTAAATAACATTCTTATGAATGTATGAATTTGTATAAAAGCACTATTTAAGATATGGTGGCTTGTGTCCTTAGTCAATATATTACATGTATTCAGATATATTTTGTATTTCAAAATAACTTGACAAGATCATATTGTCCCCATAGATATAAAATATTTTCATATGAACACTGTGTGTTAATAGTATAGCAATCAATATGAGAGTGACTGACACAATAATCATAAAAAACTTTCACCCCTGTGCTGATGTAATTTTCTCTACATTAATATATCAACATATCTAGTGAAAGTATTTTATTGCCACTATTGATCAGTATTAAACACATACCCATGAAGTGTATAGCTGTATCAAAATGGTTTCTGTTAAGCATCCCTCACGTCTGCTTTCATTTCATATTTGTAAACATGAACATGTGTTTAAGATATTTCACTCACAAGGTGCTCACAGCTGCAGTAAACTCCTCCATGTTTTCTCCAAGCCCATTAAAAAAAAAAGAAAATAACAAATAGCGAGCACAGTGTGTAATGGTTTTCTGTATTTACTTACTTGTGAATAACTGATGTTTGTTAAAATATAGGTAAAATATACATGGAGAAAAATTAAAAAATACAAAAAAATGGTATGTTAGAAGCTTTACGTGATAAGTGGACGACACAGACTAAACGACGTTTCGGCCCAATAGGCCTTCAGCAGGAACAAACAAGAAAAACACACACACAAAACTAATAACGAAACATTCAAAACAAAAATATTCGAAATATACCCTAAAATATACATGGTTGCTTTGCTAATAGCTCAATTATTATGCCCATGCTACCATTTTCTTATGCTTGGTTGAACACTTCAAGCTATATTTTATTGATTCAGTTACCTTTTCATACTCACACTTACTTTTGTTTTTCTTCTCCAATGGATGTGACTACTAGCAGGGAAAAAAAGGTGGGAAGAGAAAATAGAGTATGTCAAATGGTTTACTTCACTCACCGTAACACCCCCATCTATCCAAATTGTATTATTTTTTTTTACTAATTGTGTAATATCTTCATAAGGTATATTAACAGTATTAACATCTTTAACAAGATTTATTGAAGTATGATTTTAGAGCCCTGAGATCACCAGAGGTTAGGATAGCATCTTGACGTTAAAGTGACTGGTTTAATCCCAATCTAACACTGTCCGGTCAACAGAAAGACAATACAAATAGTTGTTACTTGGCTTACTAAGTTAGAATGCTATGGCTTAGTTCAATGAGTTGTATTATTTCTTTCTCCTACAACACTTAGATTAGTTCAGTCGACAGGTTATCTTCATTGCACATTGGACAAGTTCAGTAGTACTCAGATCTCCTCTGAAGTATATCCCTCAATTTGTAGCAACTAACAACACTGGCCTTGTATTGGTTGGCAAATCTTTGGATTCCTTTATAGTACACCTGTCAGGCATCTCCCACCTTGACATGATACTCATGCACTTTTCATATTTGCATTATAATTTTGTGAGTTGTTTTTTTCATCCAGCATCCCTGAGTGCATTCACAGTGTCAGACCTGTCCATTGCCCTTCTGCACTCAACATCAGCCAAACTGTCAGAACGCTCGTTACCTCTTACACCTTGTACCCGGGCTTAAAAATGAAGCAGACTTTTGTTAGAATAGACTTTCCCAGATCTTTCTGAACTTAATGAGTCATTGAGCAAACATACATGTGTATAAGTCTGTCTCAGGCCATGCCAATGCTTCTCACTTACATAATATGTTATATTGAGGGAGGAGGTGGGCTAAGATACCCAACAGCACCTAGGCTGAAAATTGTGAGCATCTCATAGCTGATTGCATACATCAGGATCAACAGCTGATAAGATCTTACTTCATCTCTTTGCAATGGCTTGGTTTACAGGCTGTCCCAGAGTTGAACTTAGTAAGGATAAAAATACAAGTTCAGGGATTATAATAAAGGGGAAGTAACTTTATAACTTGAAGGACATAGAGAATAGCTGTCAGCCCACAGTTCAAGGATACCTCATGAAAATCATGTCAGGTCAGGTGGTAACAGGCAAGAGTAAAGTTTCTTTGTTTCAGATTGACTGACACTTGTCGACCATTGAGAGCGACAGATGTGTTAGTGGTTGAAATAAATTCCAATGAGGACTATGACAAGATCCGAGCAGAAGTTTCCAGCTTAAATGAGTTACAACTAGATTAGCTAGTTACCAGATAAGCAGTTAGTAGCAGAAAATCTCCTGAGAAAAATCTATAGTTATGATAGTATTGATAAATTATATATTTTGGTCCATACTGAACAGTGCTGAACTCAGATGTTCAGTAAGATGAGATTCAATGAGACTGAATAGCAATTATGGATAGAATTATTCCTGGATCGCATTTGTATGTGATTGTATCACTATCATGCCATTACTGTTAACCTATTGTACAACATTGGGAGCCGCGATAGCTCATTGGTTAGGTTAGTGAACTGGACCACATAGGACAAGAGGTAGGGTTCGATCCCAGCCAACGGCTTCTGGTTCACCCAGCCTTTAATGGGTACCGGATTTTTTTCTGGGAAAGTAAAGCGGCAGGGGCATAATACTGACCACATTACCCCAAAATCATGTGCTGAAGGTCTGTAAAGTTTATGGTCACTAACACACTATTCCTATACACCACTTGGCATGACGGGGGTGCTTTACTTTACAACATTTAAAAAAAACCTGTACAGCGAGCTGGATGGGTTGGAGCTAGCCTCCTAAGACAGATATAATTGTCAATCAGGGAGCATGTCTCTTCAAAGTATATTGTCCAGTAATTGCCCAGACCATGCTCATCTTAAAATCTACATCTGATCCAATGGAGGTGAGTGGTCTAGAGGTAAGATGTCGACTTCTGGGCATGAAGGTCCCTTTTTTGATTACCACCATCAATGGTGGGGGAAAAAAAAATCTGGATCCATGGTTTCTTCGTGGTGTTTTTCTCCTTTGGAATTTGATTAATGAAATCTGATGTCTAGGATAATGGCAAACAACAGGAGGTCCCGTCTGCTGTCTCTACACTTTAAAGAAAGGTGGAGCATTAAGACCAGTAAAAAGAAAGGTGGAGCATTAGGACCAATGAAAAGAAAGGTGGAGCATTAGGACCAGTGAAAAGAAAGGTGGAGCATTAAGACCAGCGAAAAGAAAAGTGGAGCATTAGGACCAATGAATAGAAAGGTGGAGCATTAAGACCAGTGAAAAGAAAGGTGGAGCATTAGGACCAATGAAAAGAAAGGTGGAGCATTAGGACCAGTGAAAAGAAAGGTGGAGCATTAAGACCAGCGAAAAGAAAGGTGGAGCATTAAGACCAGCGAAAAGAAAGGTGAAGCATTAAGACCAGTGAAAAGAAAGGTGGAGCATTAAGACCAGTGAAAAGAAAGTTGGAGTATTGAGACCAGTGAAAAGAAAGGTGGAGCATTAAGACCAGTGAAAAGAAAGGTGGAGCATTAAGACCAGTGAAAAGAAAGGTGGAGCATTAAGACCAGTGAAAAGAAAGGTGGAGCATTAAGACCAGTGAAAAGAAAGGTGGAGCATTAAGACCAGTGAAAAGAAAGGTGGAGCATTAGGACCAGTGAAAACAAAGGGTGGGGGGTTAGGATCAGTAAAAAAGAAAAGGGCAGAGGTTAAGGCCAGTGAAAAATAGAAAGGGTGGAGGGTGAGTACCAGTGAAAAAGAAAGTGTGTGGTTAGGGATAGTACAGGAGTTCAAAAGGAAATATTACTCAAGAGGGAAGACCTTTTTTAAAATTCTAATTAACATTAAAGTTATCTAAGTTAAAATATGGGAGCCGCGATAGCTCAGTGGTTAGTGAACTGGACTACAAAGGACAAGGGGTAGGGTTCGATCCCAACCGATGGCTTCTGGGTTCACCCAGCCTTAAATGGGTACCAGATTTTTTTCTGGGAAAGTAAAGCAGCACGGGCGTAATACCGATCACATTACCCCAAAAAATCATGTGTCTGTAAAATATAGCGTCACTAACACCATATTTCCCTATGCGCCACTTGGTGGGATGGTGGTACTTTACTACTTTTTACTTTTTAAGTTAAAATATAGCAACATTAAATTATATCACAGGCGTCACATTGGGCAGTGCTGCAATGCTGCTTTTACTACATGATCTCCTTGTGTAATGATCGGTTTGTATTTATTTGCATCATTTAACACAGTCTTGGGTTGAGATTTTTTTGGTGTGCTCATTTGATGAAACCGAAAGTTATTTTCTTTTGATTATTTTTATTCTGAAGTGTATTCTCTGATTCCATATGTTTACACAGTGAGCAGTTATCAAGCTATGTAGACTCATCAATCACAGTCAGCAGCACAGATCTGACAGATGATCAGGCCAGGCTGAACTCATCTTGGTTGTCTGAAACAGAGACTGGCATCCGCTACTTTGACTATCAACACAGCAGATACCTATGGGATCAGATCAGGGGTTCTTTCCGAAAATTAGAGTAAGTATCCTCTCACTATCAACCCTTTATCTACATTAGTCAATAGACCACACACTTCATAAACACCTGATGTCAGACATATTTTAAATAAAAAATGATAGTAACATTTAAAAGACTTCACACTAATATATTAGAGATGAAGAATTAAACTGCAACCCAAAATGAAGTTACTTTAATTAATTCAATTCTTCTATTTGTGGAGCCTAAACTAAAGTAAGTACTAGTATAAACTTAGATACTGGATAAAAAAAATAGAGATGAATGATCATGAGCAACTTCTCATAGTACCCTGAATGTTCTCAAAAGAACAAAAGCATCGGGTATCAGACTGAATAAAGTCACCACATTGGAAAGTTAGATCAGTACTGGTAATGCTTTAGAAAACTTGTGAAAATATGAGATCACAATATATTATGTCAAACAAATATTACTCTTTATGTCTGTTTCTGGTTTCATTCTGTTTTATTAGTTTATTGTATTCATGGGGGTAATATTTGGCCTCAGTGAATTTCTTTTGTTCATAAATTCTCTGGCAACATGTTCTTTTGTTCATAAATTCTCTGGCAACGTGAGGAACCTTGAGGTGACTGCTATCTTCATGAAGTTCATCATTGTGTATGTTGACAGGGAATCAGAAGAAAATGCTGTTGACTTTCATCTGTTACTCTCTTGTGTCACACAACCTTGTATCAGATGCTTCTTTAGATTCCATATGTAGCAGAAGCATGGCTATGTGCTTAGAATACTGGTGTCAGAATACTAAGGTACAGAATATGCTTTCACATACAGACAGCTTGCTGAATATACCTTGCTTCTTCTATGGCCATACCTGGAAAACTAATATTAGAAAGTTCTCTCATGTAGGAATCAATTCTTCTGAACTTCAAATCAATTACAGAAATAAGACACAAAACTAAACAGGACTGTGTTTTCATTTACATTAGAAAGTGGCGCTGGAAATACTTTGGCCACGTTATCAGAATGGACATTAGATGGCTACCTCACCAAACCCTTATATGGAGACCACAAGGTAAAAGAAAATGAGGAAGACTGAAAGAAACCCTGCATAGAACCATCATCAAAGAGAGTGCAGCTATGGATCTCAGAAACAACCAAGAACTAAAACAAGTTGCGGCTGACCGTCAGACATGGAAAACTATGACATCTGCCCTACGCGCCATATTTGGCCCTAATGGATAGTTAGTGAAACAAAACTCATGTAGGAAGTAGTTTATTAAAAAAAAAACACCTGACATGATCTGCTAAAATTTATTGATCGCTAGATACAGACCATTAGCCAAAATGATAAGGCCTATTTTGTTCTGTTCATGGAATCTGTAGCCCTTGCAGCCCTAATTGGTGCACACGTCACGATTTCAAAATGATTCTATCGAATAGAGAGTGCACAGTCACTTCCTTTCTCCACTTTCCCCAAAAACACACATTTAAAATAAACAAAGCAACTAAAATGCTTTAAGCGACAACGTTAGTCTCTGCAAAAACAGGGCATCATGCAGCCATTTTGATTTTTGCATTGTCAGTTGGTGTTAGCAAGGTTGAACTCTAGTGCAAGCCAAGTCGGCTACATGAGCGACAGTTTAAAATGATATCATTGAAAAGAGAGTGCCCACAGTCACTTTCAACTCCAATTGACTCAAATAAATATAAAAAAAATATACATAAAAACCTGTCAAAACAAAAACTTCTTTATTGTTGGCACTCTCTAAAGAGACCTGCAGCCTAGATCTAATATTGGAAAGTTCACTCATGTAGGAAGCAGTTTATGAAAAAATAACACCTAACATGACCTGCTGAAACTTATTAATAGCTGCTACAGACCATTAGCCAAGATAAGGCCACATACAAATATCCTTTAGTCAAGTAACTTGAAAGTGGTTGCATAACTTAAATATAGGGAAGTTAATTTAAGAAATGCAGTGTTTTAAAGAAGTGGCTGATGTGGCCAGAAGAGAGACTATTACTTAATCTCCATTAAGATCATAAGAGAAAAATTCAGCATGGAGTCAGACTTATACAGCATATCAGGCCCACAAATGAAATTAATTAATTCATTGAGTGCTGTCTCTGCATCGAAGTTTGGCTACCATGGAGCATCATTCTGCTGTCTCTTGCTTTGATGGTGCAGATCGTCAATGGCTGGCTTGTCCTTCATTTGATGTTACTTGTCCATGTTAGTCTTGGTTTGCCTCTGCCACTTTAACCTTGAATTTTCTCTTTCAAGATTACTTTTAGTAGGCTGTTGTGTCTTTTAACGGGGCCCAAAAATCTCATTTGTCTTGTTTGCATTGTGTTTAGTAGTTCTCTTTTAATTTTTAAGTGTTTTAAGGCTTCATCGTTTGTTTTCTATTCGTTCAATCCAATTCTTCTATAAATCCACATTTCAAAGGCTTCAATTTTCTGTTCTGTTTTCTTTTTTAATGTCCATGTTTCTGCACCGTAGAAGAATGTTGAGAAGGTAAAACATTTTACTATTCTTAGTTTTATCCTTGGTGTTATTTGTTTTGATGTTAATATATTTTTTGTGGCATTAAAATGACTTTTTGTCATTTCTATTCTTTTGTTTATTTCAGTTTTACATTTTCATCACTGGCTATAGCATGTCCAAGGTAGTTGTAGCTCTGAACTGTCTTCAGGTGTATTCCTTCAATTTTGATATCCACTTGTAGGTTTTGAATATTTTCTCAGTTTATAATCATAGTTTGTCTTTTTTTATATTTATATCTAATCCATATTTTGTGCTTGTCATGTTTATTTCATCAAGTAATTGTTGTAGATCTTTAGGATTTTCTGCTAGTAATACCATATCATCAACATATCTTAGGTTATTGATTATCTTTCCATTAATGTTTAGGCCTGTCATTACTGTGGTGTTTTTTTTTTTAAAGATTTGCTTAGTGTATAGATTGAACAAGCTTGATGATAGGATGCATCACCTGTCTTACTCCTCTTCTTATATTAGTAGGTATAGAGTTCTCTTTGTTATATTTGATTATTGCTGTTAGCTCCTAGTATAAATTACATATTAGTCGTATAATCTGTGTCATCTAGATGTGTATCTTTTAGGCAGTCTATAAGTTTGTTTATGGTGTGTTCTATCAAAAGCTTTGGTGTAGTCTATGAAGCAAGCATATATTGGTTTGTTTACTGCTGTGTCATCATGATCATGAGCCATACCGGTTAGCGTAGGCGATAATTTCATTCCACAATCTTCTATCTACAGTGCATCGTATCAGTTCTGTTGTTGACTGTTTTCCATGTCATGACACCAAGCTATCCAATATTTTCTCTCTTTGTTGTCCGCGATCTCTCTTTTCTTTTATTTTGCCAGTTGTAACCAAGTATTCCAACTTTCCTCTTCTCATGATGTGCCCAAAAAATATTGATTGATTCTTTCTGATGTTTTTTAGGAGTTCCCTTTTTGTGTTGGCCTCTGAGAATTTCCTCTTTGGTCTTTTTAGCTATCCAGGTAACTTTCAACATTCTTCTGAGAAATCCCATCTCTATGGCCTCAAATCGTCTTTTCATTTGTTTGTCTACTGTCCATGATTCGCTTCCATAGGTCAGAATTGGTGTACTCCTGTGTACTTTTTGATTAATGTCCTCATGTAGAATATGGCTTCTTTTGTCCCACTGTTTTTCTTAAATCTAAATTTTTGTTCTTCTAATCCATGTTGATTTTATTCTGAATCCTTCCTTGTATAACTTTTAGCAAGATTTTTGTTACATGGCCCATTAGGCCTATTGTTCTAAAATAACTGCATTCAACTGTACAATTCTTTTTAGGCAATGCAATGAAAGTTGATGTTTTTAGTTCATTTGATATGTATCCTGTATGGTATATGTTGTTGCATATGTCTGTGATCACTTCAATGCCAAAATCTTCTAGTGCCTTTTTCATCTCTATCTGTATGTTGTCAGGCCCTGCAGATTTTCCCTTTTTCATTGTTTGTATAGCTTTTTCCACTTCCTAGTATTTTAAGATATTATAGCCTTATTTTATGATAAAAGGGGAAAAGAAACCAATTATAAAATGTACATAAAATCTTATCATCGGAAGTGGAAAAAGCTATACAAATGAAATAATTATTCCAAATAAAAATAATGCATTGTGATTCCATACAGTACAAAATATAAAAGAAAATTGATGCAAAGTCCAAGGTAGACCTTGAATAAGTTAAAGTTACAACATAAAGGAAAATCTACAATAATATCAAATGATAATGTTAGAAGAGAGCAGGCTAGAACTTCCTTGTTTTTAATTTACACCCTAAGTGGTAGGTATAAGAGGAATTGAAGAAGAGGGCAAGTTAAGGCAATATTGACAAACACTTGGCAGCTCCACTATTAAATGTTAAAACTATGTAATCTTACAGCTCAGACACTTCAAACCCTCCCTAGATAATCTGTTGAAATATTTCCGTTACCATTTGTATATTTGTCTTTATATTGTAATTTGTATATATAATGATAATTACAATGTTCGCTGTTTCTGTTGTGTCTTGTTGCTTTGGGGCACAATTGTTTATTATCAATGTTTCTTAAACAAAGAGATTTATGATGCTAGCCCTATGACATGTACACAAAATTCTTTTACTTGAATATTTGTTTCTCTTAATGATCATTCCTTCCCTCTCCCTCCCTCCCTCTTTTTTACTTCTTATTATCATTTATTCTCTTTAAATAGTACAAGAGTAGCTACTTTTAACTTCTCTTCCAATTAATTTAGTAGCTTTTTAAATGTGTAGTCTATATTTTTAATAATTTATTTGCTTTTGTCATATTTCTAATAATTAATTAATTAATTTGGAATTATTTTTTTTCCAGGGACTTGTCTACAGGAACAACATGCTATCTCTTACACAAAAAATTCAATGGTCTTTCAGATTCCCAGAGAGCTGGCAGGTATTAGCTTTTAATCTCATACAACACAACTGATTTCACATCTTTTATTTCTAGATAATACAACTGATTTAACATCTATTACTTCTACGTGATGCCCATGTGCTGTCAGGGTCCAAGAGGGGAGTAAAGAATTGTGGCACTGTTCCCTACCAGGCATGTTTGTAAGAGGCCAACCGAATAGAGTTGGATATGGGACTGGCTTTCCTGTATTGTAATAAAAAAAGCCGCAAAAACTTCACAAACATGGACGAGCCAAAGAAAAGAAAAAAGTAAATCCGCCATCAAGGAAAGATAAGGGTTCTCTGTCTAAGAGATGTTTGACGCAATCTGGAGAAAACCATTAAGGAGTCTGGATCACCGACTCACCTTTTATCTACCAGGAAATTCTCCAGAATTGGCACCTGGAGTGTATAATTAAAAGGATAGAAATGGCAGGACAAAATCACTAACATAGAATTATGGAAAAGTACCAGTTAAATATGGGGAGCCGCAATAGCTCAGTGATTAGTAAACTGGACTACAAAGGATGAGAGAGGTTTCTGGATTCACCCAACCATTAAATGGGTACTGAATTTTTTCTGGGAAAGTGAAACAGCTCGGGCGTAATACCAAACACATTACCCCAAAAATCATGTGCTGAAGGTCTATAAAATTTATGGTCATTAACACCATAGTCCCCCTGCACACTTGGTGTGACAGGGCACTTTACTATTTTTTTCTTTTCCACCAGTCAAATATCAGTGGACAAAAAGATACAGTGAAGGCGATGGCGCTGGATAGAACACACACTTTGGAAACAAACTAAGAGTATTGTATGACAGGTCCTTTTTTGGAATCCCCAGAGGAAAAGACAAAGAGGAAAACCAAAATATTCTTGGAGAAGACAGGTGGAAGCAGAGATGCAGGTGATGTAGAAGACATAGAATGATCCTGAAAGAATGACAAGAAACAAAACGGCTTGGAAAATGTTTGTTGAATACCTATGCTTTACAGGGAGTTGAAAGGAAGAGGAAGAAGAAGAAGACTTCTATCACATCTGAACGCTTGCTCTTTAAAACATCTACCTTAGTTTTATGCAATTGTGATGTCAAATACAGAATTCCCTCCTGCAAAGTCTGACCGGAATGATTGTCTAGCCCACCACTCCCAGAAAAATGACGTCACGACTATATATTTTTGTAAAGAATAGTGACACTGTGACCTTCCAAGCATGTCGTAAGAGGCGACTAAGGAGTTGATTGATGGCTTGACAAGCTGTCATTGTAAAAAGTATTGTTATGGACACAGAGCTGTAGATTTTAGAAGTAGTGATCTCTGCAATATGTACCATTTTGGCACGCAAGGTTTCTGTTTTTGAGATTGTGGTTCTGCCCTATGTGCCGTCTTTGGCTCGAAAGGACAATAGATAGATAGATAGATATATTTTATATTACAATTCATCTAAATAACAACATTTAATCTCTCTTATTAACATTGAACATCTATTTTTGTTTATAGAATAAAAATAATCTTATAATTTCTATGAGTAAAAGTGAAAGTAATAATTTTGTTGATGGGTTCATTTTTGTGAAATATATCCTTGAAGTTGAACTATATTTTTGTGCTCACAGTGCCAGTAAAAGTTGACAGTCATAAACGCTGGGCTATTAAGACAGCAGTTGTTATTTTAGCAAATGTGTGACATGAACTAAACCAACAGACACAGAAATGTCAGTGGCATTACATAAACAATAACTATTTATATATGGGAAAGGTGGGAAAAGATAATGAAAGCTGCCTAGACAAAACAATCCTGAATGTAAGTTAGAAACATCAGTATTTTTGTCAGGGGAATTCATCATTTGCGTCATTCTAGGGACTCATTTGCATCATTGTGACTTAGATAATTTCAACTAAAGAACATGCCTTGAACAGGTGTGCTATATAAAACAACTGATTTAACACCTGTCATTTCTATATAAAATAACTGATTTGCTTGTTTGCTTACATTCGCCCGATGACTAAAGGAGTATACCTCTTTGTCATCCACCCTTAAAAGGATGTTAAGTGGGCGTGTCTACGTTCTGTTGTGGTTTGCAGTATAACTGATATTTGCACCTTTTGGCCCAACACATCTGACTTCAGCATGACATTTTTGAGTACCGGGTTGTTTCCCTCCCTCTCTCCCTCCCTCCCTCCCTCCCTCCCTCCTCTCTCTCTCTCTCTCTCTCTCTCTCCTCTCTCTCTCTCTCTCTCTCTCTCTCTCTCTCTCTCTCTCCCCAGGGAGGAGGGGGATAGAAGGAGGGTTTGATCCCAACCGACGGCTTCCTGGTTCACCCAGCCTTAAATGGATACCAGATTTTTCTGGGAAAGTAAAGCCGCATGGGCATAATACCGACCACATTACCCCAAAAATCATGTGCCGAAGGTCTGTAAAATTTATGGTCACTAACACCATATTCCCTATACGCTACTTGGCATGACAGGGGCTCTTTACCACCGTTTTACTATCACATCAAGTGTAATCTTCTTCAGCGATTAGCTACTGCTATGCATTTAGACGTTTAGACCTGCATGGGTCATGAACAAGATTGTGCATTTAAGGTCTTCACTGGTTTCTCATAGCTTGTCTTACTGTTTTGTATCTTTGGACCATAATTGTCTTGGCAAACGGTCATCGTAATGGTACCCTAAACCGGCCATGCGCAAATCTTACGGTTTGTTTGATGTGCGACGGGGATAATTTGATGACTGACTGTGTGTCTATATGTTCGGAATTGGAGTCATCAACGATGGCCTAACATCATCAAGTGCTACGACGATCATCATTTTCAATAGGACGTGACTTACCGGTATATGGGGATAGGCGGCGGGAACAGTTGGAGGCTGTGCATGAAAGGTGTTCCTTGTTGCAGTTTCCTCATATTACAAGTCGCATGTCTGTGTTAGTCACCTCTAGTGACTCAGGCAGATGGTGCTCGTAAACCTGGGAGGGCCGACCATCTAAGGGCAGAATCCCCCTACAGAAAAGATCATCTGCTGCCTTGCGGGAAGATTGGGGACAATCAAAGGCTAAGGAAAGCAAACCTGAACGAAATGCTGGCTGAAATCGGATGCACTGGGCCATTGGCGTAGAACGCTGTGCAACGTTTTAACAGGTATTCAAGCGGAGTGGATCTAACAGGCTTAAACAGACAGTTGTCTTCGTGCGAGAGCCTGGAGTCCTACTCTGATTGAGTCCTGATCGCAGATCGAGAGAGAGAGAGAGTCTTGGCAAACATAGAGGCCAGTAGCTAGTGTCGATTTAATGTATTGGTCATAAAAGGGTTCAAAACAATGACAGAACATATACACTGTATAAATCACTAGTGAAACACTATTTATATATATGGGAGAGATACTGGAAACATTGGCTGCATGCCTGTTGAAGATTTTAACTGAAATTTATCATGAGTCTATTGTCTTCAGCCAGCAGAAATTTAAAATTAAATGTGATACATGTGATACAAATATTCACAATAGGAGCTGTAAAGCGTATATGCAACCAGTAGCCACATAAGTCATCAGTTAGCTTAAACCTAGATTGTCTGCTAAATGGAACTGAGCATCTATAAGTTTACCAGGTGTGCAGCAATGCTGATTCTTAATTATTATCTATCTAGGGCAAGTTATTGCTGTTAATGCAGTTTTAATTTTTTAACTTGTTTTATTTCATTCAAAAATCAGAGCAGAAAAATAAAAAGGGTTTTGAATTGGTGAAATAATGCGTAGTAAGAACAGATTGGGGGACTGGGTGGTCTAGAGGTAAGACATTGTCCTCTGGACAAGAAGGTCCTGGGTTTGATCCCCACCACAGGCGGTGGGAATTTTAAACAAATTGAATCTGTGGTTTCTTTGTGGCTTTACCTCTCCCCTGTTCTCTGGGTAGTGAGATCCAATGTCTAGCCCTATAGGAAAATCGTGAAAAACAGGTCCCATATGCCCTCATGCACATTAAAAAACGCTTGGCATTTAAAAAACGAAAAGAGTAGGCCAAAAATAACTGCTGTCCATGCAATAACTCTTAAGCAAATCTACTCATCAATGTCAAAGATGATTGTGTTGGGCCAAGAGGTGCAGATATTGCAGCATTGCCATAAACTGCAGAAATAATGGTCATATTGAAGAAACAATCATCACCATCATGCAGCATAAAAATAATCAGGAGAAATCTGAAACAAGTGCAACGCTTCAAATACTTGGGCACAATAACAACATCAGATGGAAGATGTACCACAGAAATAAAAAGCAGAATAGTTTAGTCCAAAATAGCATTTCAGAAAATGAAAAACATCTTATGCAACAAATCTATGGTCAATAGAAGTGAGAAAGAGAGTTCATCTGTGCTAGATAGAGCCAATTCTGACCTATGAAAGCGAATCATGGGCATTAAACAAACAAATGAAAAGTTGATTAGAGACCACAGAGATGGGATTTCTCAGAAGAATGTTGAAAGTTCCCTGAACAGCTAAAAAGACCAACGAGGAAATTCTCAAAGAGGCCAAACCAAAAAGGGAGCTCCTAAGAAACATCAAAAAGAAACAATCAACATTTTTGAAGCACATCATGAGAAGAGGAAAGTTGGAATACTTGGTTACAACTGTAAAAATACAGGGAAAGAGTGATCGCGGATGACAAAGAGATAAAATACTGGATAGCTTGGTGTCATGACATGGAACACAGTTAACAACAGAACTGATACGATGCACGGTAGATAGAAGATTGTGGAAGGACATGATCACCTACGCCAACTGGTATGGCACACGATGATGATGATGCCATAAACTAGCGACACAATGCATCTACGCCCACTTAATGGTGAACACTAAGAGGAAGAAGAAATACAGATATATGATTTCTGTTATTATCTTTTTTTTATTGCGATTCAAAACACGAATAAGTATTACATTTGTCATCTCATTTGTTGGAGAATTGTTTTTTTACAATGTGATTATTGAAATGCATATATGTATCTGGACCCCCTCAATTCAACTTTTGAAACAATAACTTGTGTACCACAGATTGAGGCTTTATGGGTCAAACACAATGGATATTGAAGTTCCAACATACTGGATTTTATTTATTGGAGAGGTTAGTATCTATGAAGTTAATCTGTATCTGACATTATTTTAGGCTTATTTATATCAGAAAATATGGGGGCGGGGTGGTCTTGAAGTAAAACACCGGCCTCTGGACAAGAAAGTCCCAGGTTCGATACCCACCACAAGCAATTTTGGGGGGGGGGGGGGGGGTGGAATCCATGGTCTTACCTTCCCCTGGTCTCTGGGTAATGTGATCTAATTCCTAGCCCTCTCTGAAAATGATGAGAAACGGGGTCCCATGTGCATTCTGTACATGTTACAGAAACCCTTAACAGTTGGAAATCTAAAAGAGTAGGCAAAAAATTGCTGCTGTCCAGGCACAATTAATAGGAAAAAAATCTGCCCTAAAACCTTAAAACTCTCGATGATAAAAATGTGAGAGTACTTCTGAAGTCAGAGAATATCTGCCTGCATGGTGGGGGACAGCTGAACCCACATCTGCCTGTGTGAAAAAATGGGAGAAAGTAATGTTCTTGCAAAATTCAGTACCTCAGGACTTTGCTATAGATATAAAGCTGGCAAACACAAACAAACAAACATAGAAAATAATTGAATTTAATATTACAATGTAAATATATAGAGTAATTGTATATGAACCAGTGTTGGTGGTATAAGGTCATACACTTTCCTGTGATTTTCTTTGTATAGCTGGACAAGATTTGGAGTGTGAGTGGACACTGCTCATGTTAAATGATGATTGCTCTATATCATCATCAAGTAATGCATAGCAGGCATAGATTTTCAGGTCTCTCCACAACTTTCTATCTCAACAGTAGTTTATCTTTTCAATCATCGACCACTTACCTAAATTTTTTCTCAAACTTTCTATCTTTTCACCCTGTCTCTACCTCCCTCAATTTTTCCAGTTATCACAAAATATCTAGCAATTCCCTTTCCACTATATAACCAAATATGATAATTGTTTCCTCCTTATGTTGAAAGTAAATTTTTCTTTTTGTTTTGGCCTCTTTTAGAATATCACCATTTAAATTTTCATCTGTTCTTGGTTCTCAACATTGTTCAGTAAAACTACTGTGGTTGCAATGATTTTCTTGCATGTTGACCAGTTGTCCATGATTCACTTCAATGTGCCTAGACTGCACTGCATAGCATTGATGAACTCTTTCTTATACCTATATACATTATATATTTTATTTACAAGCACAAGAATAGAAAAACCTTGTAGTCTGACAGATTTGAACATATTTAGATTGTAATTGTTTTTTCGGGCCGAAGACGACATGTAGAACAGAAGTCACAGGTCCTCATGGTTGACGGTTTGCTACTAGTTCTTGTAGTTCTTAGTTGTTTCTTAGCCCCATGGTTGAGCCTTTTCTAGTAACTGTTCTGTGTAGCGATTCCCTGGGTCTGCCTTGTTTTCTGTTACCAGAAGTCTTTCATCATCCATTCTGAGCACATGACCACATTATTTCCAACACCTATTTATAAAGCTCAACACATATTCTTGTTTAGATTCATCTCGTATCTGCTTATTTGAAATTGTAATTGTAGATATATAATTTTTGTAAGTAAACTAAACATCATTTTTATATGTAACATTTGCTGTTTTTCTTCATTTGTTTTGAAAAGTTGTGTTGTCTATTATCCTTGTGTTTAATATTTCAGGTTTTGAATCCATTTTACATCTTCCAAATTGCAAGTATAACTCTATGGGCCATTGACCACTATTACTATTATGCTGCCTGTATCTTTTTCATTTCTGCCATCTCCATTGGTATTTCTCTGAGAGAGACTAGGCGAGTATGTAACATATTTTATATTAACATTTAAATTAAAGACATGTATGTAACATATTTTATATTAACATTTAAATTAGAAACCTGTATGTACATTTTTTAATATTTACATTTAATTGAATGATGTATATGCAACATATTTTATATTTACATTTAAATGAAGGACGTTAATGCAACATATTTTATATTTGCATTTAAATTAAAAAAGGTTTTTCTACCATTGATCATACAATTTGTTTAAAACATTTTGTTTTGTTAAAAGCACTGTATTAGCATTGTCTACATTTTATGATATTGTTAATGCATTGCAAGTTTGTCTTTTCTGCCATTTTTTGTTTCAACTTAAAATGTTTTTATTTCACTGTTAAATAACAGTTAGACATGTTCCACTTTTTTAAAGAGCATATTTTAGTTTGGGTATTGGTTTGCAGATTGGCCTCACTGCAATCTGGGTACCTGCACATGTACTTAATCAGTTTCAGCAAGTAATAATAAGTATGTATGCTGATTGTTTCATTAGCTTGCAGGTTATGCTTACCTTATATCCATTCTCTCCCTTGGTGCCACACACACCCTCCCTCCCAATACTATCTCACCTGATAACAAATTCTAGTCAGAATTGTATCTTCCTGGAGCTGTTTGTGAGAGAGTGCATGAATGCCAAATTTAGGTCCAAAAAACACTTTAATTAGATTTTTAAGAGGAAAATATGTGGAAAAAAAACAGCAGATTGCAGTTTAAAAAAGAAAAAAGAAGCACTATATAGAGTAGGTTTGCTGGTAACTTGGTATGGGGCAGGCCTGAGCAAGATTTTCCAAGAAATGCAAACATTTACAAAAAATAGAAAACAAGAAATAATTTACTAGCGCCCCATTTCATATGTGCAAAGGATGAATAGTGAAAAGAAAATTCAATTATTTACTAAAAATGTGCCTATGCTCTTTGATTTGCTCACATTTGAAGGCTGTATTGTTAAAACAGAGTCTAGTCTCTCTCTAAAGGGAGAAGCTGTCTTGACCACATTTTCACTCTACGACTTATATTGAGGAACACATTGAAAAGCAAAAACCTTTTGTACTTAACTTCATCGACTTCAAAAAAGCATTTGATAGTATTCATAGAGATTCTTTGTGGAAAATTCTGAAGCAATATGGCTTACCATCAAAAATCATAAATATTATCAAAGACATGTATGATGGTTACACATGTGCAGTTCGAACAGAGGAAGGACTGAGCGAATGTTTCCCAATAGAAACTGGGGTTAACAAGGATGTATTTTATCGCCCTTGTTATTTGGAATTGTTATGGACTTCATAATGAAGAAATGCTGCACTGGTAATAAAGGCATCGAATGGATACAAGGAGACCATTTGGAGGACCTGGACTTTGCTGATGACATAGTTCTCATCAGCAATCAGATAAAAACGATGCAGGAAAACACAAATGAACTATCATCAATAGCCAGCAAAATTGGGCTTGAGGTCAATCATGAAAAGACTAAAGTCATGAAAAGTTTAATTCCAACAAGTGACAAAATATACATGGAAAACAAACCAGTAGAAGAGATCGATCACTTCATCTATCTTGGAAGTCACATTGATCGAGAAGGGGATACGAGCAAAGAAATTAGAATCAGACTGGCTAAAGCAGCAATGTCTTTCAGAAGCCTTGAAAAGTTGTGGAAATCAAAACTCATTAGCACAAACACAAAACTTAGGCTATTCAAATCAAATGTACTATCAACCCTTACGTATGCGTGTGAAAGCTGGAAAACAACAAGAGATATAGAAACAAAGTTGAACGCATTCGAAAATAAATGTCTAAGGAAAATACTTGGTATAGAATGGAACGAATTCAAAACAAACGAGGAAATTAGAGAAATCGCCAATCAACCACTAATATCTTCAGTAATAAAGAAAAGACGATGGTCATACGTTGGACATGTGATGAGAAGAGATAATAATCGAATAGCAAAGCAAGCCCTCATATGGGAAACAACAGGTAAAAGAAAAAGAGGAAGACCCAGGGAGACACTGAGAAGAACATTGATGAGAGAGGCAAGAGCAGCAGGAATCGGCTCCCTCAATGAGATAGAACTGCTTGCACAGAACAGAGACAGATGGCGAGATTTGATAAAATATCTTTAAAAGAAAACTGCTAGAACAAAAATTCATATAGGAGAAGGTGTATCTTGGTCTACGCCCTATGGGCCGGTTACGGCTCGAAAGGTCAATAGATAGATAGATAGTCTCTCTCTACCTTTTTGGAAGTTTGAGAAGTCATTATAGGATAACTATGTTTGTTATATTTCAAATGGTAGTCAGTGAGAGAAGTCAGATGAGGCATTTAGCATTATTTGCTGCAGAGATAGTTGTATTCACTCTCACAGTTATGATACATACAATACTACTACATTAGAGAGATAATGAAACATACAATACCACTACATTAGTGAGATAATGAAACATACAGTACCACTACATTAGAGAGATAATGAAACATACAATACCACTACATTAGAGAGATAATGAAACATACAATACTACTACATTAGTGAGATAATGAAACATACAGTACCACTATATTAGAGAGATAATGAAACATACAATACCACTACATTAGTGAGATAATGAAACATACAATACCACTACATTAGAGAGATAATGAAACATACAATACCACTACATTAGAGAGATAATGAAACATACAATACCACTACATTAGAGAGATAATGAAACATACAATACCACTACATTAGAGAGATAATGAAACATACAATACCACTACATTAGAGAGATAATGAAACATACAATACCACTATATTAGAGAGATAATGATACATAC
The DNA here is from genome assembly GCA_032433765.1 of Megaustenia siamemsis. Classification (NCBI taxonomy): domain Eukaryota; kingdom Metazoa; phylum Mollusca; class Gastropoda; order Stylommatophora; family Ariophantidae; genus Megaustenia; species Megaustenia siamemsis. The sequence goes on from JAVIAB010000088.1 coordinate 10,117,573, forward strand.
AATACTACTATATTAGAGAGATAATGAAACATACAATGCTACTATATTAGAGTGATAATGAAACATACAATACCACTACATTAGTGAGATAATGAAACATACAATACCACTACATTAGAGAGATAATGAAACATACAATACCACTACATTAGAGAGATAATGAAACATACAATACCACTATATTAGAGAGATAATGATACATACAATACTACTATATTAGAGAGATAATGAAACATACAATGCTACTATATTAGAGTGATAATGAAACATACAATACCACTACATTAGAGAGATAATGAAACATACAATACCACTACATTAGTGAGATAATGAAACATACAGTACCACTGCATTAGTGAGATAATGAAACATACAATACCACTACATTAGTGAGATAATGAAACATACAATACCACTACATTAGAGAGATAATGAAACATACAATACCACTACATTAGAGAGATAATGAAACATACAATACCACTACATTAGAGAGATAATGAAACATACAATACCACTACATTAGAGAGATAATGAAACATACAATACCACTACATTAGAGAGATAATGAAACATACAATACCACTACATTAGTGAGATAATGAAACATACAATACCACTACATTAGAGAGATAATGAAACATACAGTACCACTACATTAGAGAGATAATGAAACATACAATATCACTACATTAGAGAAATAAATTCACAGTGTATATAGAAAAAGGTAGAAAATTAAACCACCAATAAAACTCTTAAAAAAAAAAAATGAGTTTTAAAGTCTTGAGCTGCACATGAGAGAAATTGATGCATAAAACGCAAGCTGTCCTATAAAATGTGTTTTGGGTCTTCAATATTCTTTACTCTTTTACTAGAGGTTGTTGTCATGGCATGTAATCATTTTCTCTTTATTCCAGCAGGGAAATCATATAATGATTAATCCCTGATGCACAGACACAACAACAACACTCTTCTCCCATCTTCTCAACTAACTAATCTGTTTGATGCATGTGCCCTTTCATGTTTCATTAACTCTTAATAATTTTCATTAACTCTTAATAAAGTTAAATTTTTTTGTTTACCTGCTAGTCATGTTGGTTTTTATTTTAAGCTATTTTTTTTTGTTAATCTGTTTACATTTCTGATAATGTCACTATAGTAAAATGAAAGATCATTAGCGGAGGTTACAGTTCCTTGAAGATGGAGAAGGGAACAACATACAAAAACAATAGATACAAGACATCAAGGACCCCTTATAGACTACAATGTGAAGGTTGACTTTAGTGTCCCAAATTATTTCTGCTTGGAGTAACTTCCTCTTGCTCTTTATTGATCACTCTCGAAGACCTATTCATTAGAAGACCTCTGGGTTAGGTTTAGGATTTTTTTTTTTTTTTTGCGTTCGCCAGCTTTTACCTCTGACGAAGTTCTAAGAGACTAGGAACTGAAATTTATGTGTTAATCCATTTTTCCCTGGCAGCTGCGTGCACAGGGTCCCTCACTGCACAGGCAGATAACTCCATCTTCAGAGGTACTCATATTTTTTCCGTCGATGAGTAATTGACATTTCAAGCCGGGCCTTGCTGCTGAGACCAGGGGTGGTTGCCACAGAGAGAAATCATATATAAAAATCCCAACTAGCCGGGATTTTAACCCACAACCTCTCTGTCTCGAGGCCGGCGAGTTGCCTAGTTTAGGATTTTAAATAGCTTATAACTAACCCTAAAACTAACTGTAATACTAAACCTAATTGAAAAAATTTAATTAAATGCACAAAAACTAGAAATAGTTGATAATTTAAGTTATCTCATTCAGAGAGAGGAGATCACTTGTTTAGCAGAAATAATTTGGATCACTAAACTAGACCTTTACCGACTACACTTACTAAGATTGCAACATGGCTAGACAACTAGTAACATTCAGACTAGCAGCAGTATAAAGAGGAATTTCCTGAACCGCATTAGTCATCTAATAATCTTCTTTTCTTTCCTTCCTCATTTGCCTTTCAGCGTCGAGGGGAGATATAATTTGCGGTCTTTTGCTCTTATGTTCACCTCTGCTGCTGTTATGTTTCCTAGTGCTTCTAATATTCTATTGACCCATCTTTTTCATAGTCAACCCTTAGGTCTGGTGTTCTCACAACGTTTGTTGAAAGCTCGTTGTGTTGTGTTTTGTTCTTTCTGCCTTGTCACATGGCCAAACCATTTTATCTGTTGTTTCCTTATATATTCTATGGCGGGGGCTATTCCTAGCTTTTTTCTCAGTTCTTCATTTCTGATCTTATCTCTCAGACTGTTTCCTGTCATTCGTCTAACACATTTCATCTCTGTAGAGGTTAATCTAATAATAATAATTTAAATCTGGTAGAGACAGATGGAGAACTTGAAAAAGATCACATCTAGACTGAGACTATAGAGATTTGAGTTGAATGCATTAGCAAATACAAAAAGGATCATTCAGACTAAGTGATAAACACAGGATTATTTAGACTAGAAGAGAGACTTAGATAGAGTCAGACAGGAGTAAGAATATTTCATGCAGTAGACAGTAGACAGTCAACAGCCACGAGAGAGACAAACAATAACAGGACCTAAAGGTTGTCAAGTACTAAATATAAGATTGTCCAAAATAAATCGACTGCAAAGATTGAGACATGGATCTAACAGGAAGGCTTCAGAAGCAGTATTTGTATATGAGATTTAATGTATTGAACTATACTGAAGTTTGTCTTCCATTCATCTACATGCTGATTTTTGTTGCTGCCTACTACAATGACCCGCTGCACACTATATTGTCATATTGTAACATATATTTTTGGTTGATTCATCTTCATACATTGTTATGGATGAATGTTTCAGATGTACTTGAATATTTCACTGTGGAGTATTCTTTTCATAGGGGAACATTATTTAGAAAATGTAGATTGTCAGCCTCAGTTAATTTCTCATTGTCTAGTTCTGTTGCCTGGCTCAGTGAGTGTAGTCTGTAGGAAATCCTTGATGTCTGTCTTTGTCCCATTGCCTTCTAGGTATCATCTTTCATCATTGTTCTTTCAAATTTGACTTTCGATATGATCAAAATATATGTTTAAAAAAAAAAAATTTAATTCACTGTTTAGTTTTAATCTATTTTAAATTTTCTTAAGATAATTTTGTTGGTTACTTAGTCTATCTGAGAACTCTTCTGTACCATTTAATCTCCTATGATTAATTTTTTCCCCAGCAGCATGAGGTAGTCTTTGTATTTTCTGCCTGTAAATTCTAATTCGAAACATGTAGGTCTAAATAGCTTTAGTTTGATAAAATAGCAGATGTTTTTGCCATTGGTGTTTTATTTTTATTAGTCTTCGTGAAGCAACTGCCAGTCTCTGTTGCTGGTAACTCCAGATGTTCGAACCAGTTGAGAGTTTCCACATTATTGTTTGTGGTTGTTATATTTGAAGTTGTGGGAAGAGCACAGGACTTCGACAACCACGAATCCACATCACTCCTTCGGATGAAAGAGGTGGGAGTTAAGATGGGCATAGCCAGAAATGAGATACTTAGTTGGCGTGTAAGAAGACTTATCAACCAACACAGAACTGGCGTCGTCAGTCGCTGAACACTGGAACTTGCTGAGGAGGGGATCTGAGCACCTATGGGCATGTTCGGAGTGCAATAATGATGACCCACAAATAACTCAATCTTTGAAGTTTTATTGGCTTTATTGTTTTTTATATGGATGGGAAAACTGTGGATAAAGACATGATTGCCTATGCCAACTGGTATGATATATGATGATGTGAAAGCTGGGAATCCACCCATACTTTAGATAGGAAATTAAATGTCTTTGAAGCCTCGCCTACATGGAGTGGGTTTTGCTGTGCATAATAAGCTCATGCATTCTATGAACACCCCAAATGATACATCTGAACACATAATAACACTAAAAATTCATTTAAAAGCTGGACCAGTCAACATTATCAGCGCCTGTGCTCCAGCAATGGCATCAACCACAGAAGATAAAGATAAATTTTACGAGATGCTCCATGTTACCTTGGATTCAATTCCCAGAGTAGAACAACTTTATGTGCTAGGCAATCTAATGCACGCATTGGATCTGACCATCATTCATGGCCATCATGCCTAGGTCATCATGGTACTGGCAATATGGACAATAATAGTCAGAGACATCTAGAATTGTGTTCCCTTAACAACCTGTGTGCTACCAATACCTTTTTCAGAGTTAAGAACCAACAAAAAGCGACATGGTGCCACCCAAGGTCCTGGCATTGGTTCCTTCTGGACTTTGTCCTAGTTCGCAGACAACACTTAAATAATTTTAGAATAACCCAAGCGTACGATAGCGTAGACTGTGGCACAGACCATGCACTTGTCATAGGTAAAGTGAAGGCAAATACCAAAAGGATATGCAAATCTAGAGAACCATCCAGGCCAAAGATTAATATTGCTGCAATAAAATTACCCGACAACCGAGTCTTGTTCAAGAATGCCTTCCAGAAATGCGCGTAGAAAGCAGACCTAGATAATGTAGATGATTCATGGAACTGGCTAAAATCATACATCCTTGGTTGTGCAATCTTTTCTTTTGGTAAAATAAACACTCCACCAAGGATTGGATTTAAGAAAACTCGATGATACTCATGCCACTTGTAGAGAAGAACAAGGCTTTCCTAATCTTAAAGAATTATCCATGCCAGAACACAAAAGACAAATTCTAATAAGCAAGAGACAGAAGTACAATGGGAATCAAGATTTGTGAACAAGTACTGATCAAATCTGTGCTCTATGATCCAGAAAGCTGCTGAGCTGGATGATTCACAAACTATGTATAACAACATTAAGATTGCTCTAGGCCCAAACATTAAAAAAAATTGCTCCCATAAAAAACACATATGGTGAGCCTCTCAGTGACAAAACTAAACAGCTGGAGAGATGGGTCGAACATTTACAAGACTCCATCCTGAAGACAGACCAGCAAGCCCACTCCAAGACCAGCTAATCCCAAAATACTCAGTGCTGACTCAACTGGACAATGAGCCTACTGAGAATGAACTTCAAGATGTCATCCATGACCTCTCAAGTGGAAAATCTTCTGGTAATGACAACATCCAAGCCAAAATACTCAAGAAAAATCTTGAAACAATCTTGCCCCACCTCTACAAACTCCTTGTCCAATGCTGGAGAATTGGAGATATACCCCAGGACATGAAGGATGCCAAGATTGTAATGCTGTACAAAAATAAAGGGGACAAGGATGATTGCAACAACTATAGGGGTATATCCCTCTTGAGTATAACTGGAAAAACATTAGCAAAAATTATTTTAAAGTGCCTACATCAACTGGTGGAATGTATCCCTCCTGAGTATAACTGGAAAAACATTAGCAAAAATTGTTTTAAAGTGCCTACATCAACTGGCGGAATGTATCCTTCCTGAGTCCTAGTATGAGTTTAGAGCTGGATGGTCAACTACCGATATGATTTTTGCTCTCTGCCAACTGCAGGAAAAATGCAAGGAACAGAGACGACCTCTATTGATAGCTTTTGTTGATCTCACAAAGACTTTTGTCACCTTGAGCTGAGCAGGTCTATACAGGGTGCTGGAAAATGTTGGCTGCCCTCCTACATTACTCAAGATGATCAAGGCGTTTTAAATGTTTAACATCTTCCAGTTTGACGGTAGATCATCCCAGCCCTTTGAGAATAACTGTGAAGTCAAACAAGGATGTGTCCTTGCCCCTATTATATTCAGAATATTTTTCACTGCCATTCTAAACAATGCGCTTGAAACTGTCTCAGGAGACACCAATATCTGTACAAGAACTGATGACTCCTTATTCAATTTAGCACGTCTGAGATCAAAATTTAAAACAACGGAGACCCTAATCAAGGAGCTTCTGTTCGCTGAACTCATTGCACTGGTTGCTCATGATGAATCCATCCTGCAATCAGTGATTGACAATATAACTAAATCATGTGATTTATTCTCCCTGTCAATAAGTATACAGAAGACTGATGCTTCAACAAGGTGTAGCCAGCCCCACAGCTATATCATCAAATAACACACCCTTTGAATCTGTGAGAAAGTTCACCTATCTTGGTTCTATGATCACAACCAATGTCTCCCTTGAAGAAGAAACAAATTTCTGAATCAGAAAGGCAGCTTCCACATTTGGTAAACTTAAAGACAGAGCATGGGCCAACACCAAATTAATACTCAATGCTAAGATTCAAATTTATCAAAGTTGTGTGCTTCGTACACTTCTATATGGATCAGAAACATGGACTACCTATGCAAGGCAGGAGAAAAGGTTAAACAGCTTTCATGTACGTTGTCTTCAAAAGATTATAAGCATCAAATGGCAGGACAAAGTAACCAACTCTAAAGTCTTGCGATGAGCCAAACTCCCATCTATCGTGGCAAAACTTAGGAACGTAGACTAAGGTGGCTGGGCCATGTAAGAAGAGTGGCAAACATTCGTATTCCCAAACAAACATTGTATCGCAAACTTTATGACGGATAGAGATCAAAGGACAGATCAGTGCAAAAACAAAGATAACAAGAACAAAAATATTAAAAAATGGCGCAGCTACTTTTTAGACAGTGCTGATAACAACTTCAGAAGACAAAAGTCACAGGAGAAAGGTGATGAGGCCACCATGAATACATCTTGTTCGTTCTGCAGATGGATCTGTCTGTCCAATATTTTTAGATTCAGCCATGAGAGAAGCAGTTCAGTAAAGCAGCATCCAGCATAAGACACTAATATTTTACCAATTTACTGACTTACTATGATTGCTTGCCACCGTCTGTCAAGATACCAAAGACCATATACTTTTTCATGTTATTGAATTATGTTTTCTATTCTTCATTAAGCAACGAGTAACACTGAAGAACATGGTATCAGTTGCAGAAGGTTCAACCAAAGTATCTAATAATGCTCAAGGTTTGTGTTTCTTATTGAATATTAAGCTCAAATACCAGTAATTATTTTATGATAACTTACACAACACATTGATTCCTCTATGGATGTGTCCAGGGTGCAGTGATGATGATCACAACATGAAAGAAAATAAAACATTGGCTGCAGCAATATTTATTCTATCTATCTATCTATTGTCCTTTCGAGCCGAAGACGACACATAGGGCAGAACCAGAATCTCAAAAACAGAAACCTTGCATGCCAAAATGGCACATATTGTAGAGATCACTGCCTCTAAAATCTATGGCTCTATTTCCATAACAATACTTTTTACAATGAAATCTTGTCAAGCCATCGATCAAACCCCTTAGTCGCCTCTTACAACATGCTTGGAAGGTCACAGTGTCACTATTCTTTACTCATAATGAGACCCCGATAACACACAGGAACAATATTTATTGGTGTTTGTTAATTTACATGGTTGTCGATGAATTATTTAATGGTTTATGTTAATTTACATGGTCATCCCTGCATTAGTTAATGATGTATGTTAATTTACATGGTGGTCCATGCATTAGTTAATTTTAGATTATGATACTGTAGTAAAGATTATCATATCAAAACACAAATTCTTCAAAATTTGACATTTTGCCTTGTTCAAACACTCTCTCTCTTTCCATGTACCTTCCTAATTACCACTTCCAGTGATCCCTGAGTTTTTTATTTGTTTCCATTGTTTTTTTTTAAAATTAATGAGACATTATCTCATATCTATCTATCTATCCACCCGCCCTTCTTTCCTCCCTTCCTTCCTTTCGAGCCATAGCCGGCCCATAGGGCATAGACCCAGATACTCTTTCTCTTATCTAAATTTTTATTCTAGCAGTTTTCAATCCCTGTAAAGATCTTTTATCAAATCTCGCTATTTGTCTCTGTTCTGTGCATAATATATAAGATATATATTGTCTTTGTCTTGGAGTTTTGCCTACTTGGTGAGACATGATTTGTTCAATCTTTAGACTAAGTTTTCCAGGTTATGTTAGGCAACAATTGCGATCCAAAAATGAAAGGACTGGCCGTTGGAGCCCATATTCGTGGAATTGTAATTGCGAAGGTATTTTCTAACCTTTCACCTGATATATATAAATAGTAACACTCATGTGTTATCCACATCTCTGATTCTTCATCTTCTTCTACCTTTTTAGCTCCCTGTGGAGCATAGGTCTTCAACAAACACTTTCCAAGTCGTTCTGTTTTTTGCCATTCTTTTAAGATCATTCCATGTCTTCCCCATCATCATGACATCTCTGATTAAATGCGTTAAAGTATGTTTTCCTTCGGTTGTTTTCTGTAACTTCCTAACTGTAGAACAGTACTGAATACAAAATAACCGTATTTTATGGAAGGTGTGATGAAGACATTGACTACACTTTGTATACACAGTTTCAACAAGCTAGAAGCAAGAATACCTCAATTTCAGTACCTATCTTTACTGAAAAGGGGAAAAGAGCTGGCTGAGAGTCTAGACCATACCAACTTCAACCTAAGTATGGGCTGGCTGAATCAATTCAAAGTGCCCCATGGAATTTCATTGAAAGTAGTCTGCGGTGAGGCCAGGTCAGTTTCAAAAGAAACATCTGATATGTGGAAGCAAAGTGAACTCAAAGTGAACACACAAAAAAAATATATATATATATAATGTGGACAAGAGAGGTCTCTTTTAAAAGTGTGTCCCCAAACTGCACACTTTTTGAAAGAGGAGAAAAATGCAGTGGTTACAAGACTGCAAACAACAGAATTTCTATTCTGATCGCTGCCAACATGAATAGTGATAAGTTGCCCCTGCTCACAATAGGGAAATTTGAGAAGTCATGCTGTTTTAATCATCTTCATTATCATTGAGTGCTGTCTTCGCATCGAAGGCTGGCTACAATGGAATGCCATTCTGCTCTGTCTCTTGCTTTGATGGTGCAAGTTGTAATAAGCTGACCATGTTACTCATCCATGTTAGTCTTAGTCTGACTGCCTCTATTACCTTGTATTTTCCCTTCTAAGATTACTTTTAGTAGGCTGTTGTGTCTTTTAACTTGCCCAAAAATTTCATTTGTCTTGTTCTAATTGTGTTTAGTAGTTCTCTTTAATTTTTAGTTGTTTTAACACTTCATCATTTTTTTTTCTTTTCTTTCCATGCAATTCAACCTATGCTTCTATAAATCCACATTTCAAAGGCTTCAATTTTTGCTGTTTTAAAAATATAAAAACACCACCGAGTGCAAGTTTAACAAAAACATAATGGATGACAAGGTCAATATTTGAACAATGAGTGCTTATGCTGGACTGGAAATTATTGTTGCGGGGAAGAAGTAGAGCACTTATTGTGGACAATTGCTCAGTTCATCCACATTTAACCTGTTTGAGAGTTATTTCTTTAAAATCACATTCCCCTATTATTAAACTTAGATTGGATATAAAGACAAAATTGTGATGGTACTGAGGATCTTGTTATAACTGGATTCTACTGTATTATTCAATAATAATGTAACAATTAAGATTTATATAACATACTAACAATAATGTAAGGACCGGATCTGATAGAAATAAAGTTCAAAATCATTGAAGATACTCTGTACAGATGTGAGGACAACCTATTTTGCTCTCTGAACAACCCTTCAATGAAGACTGACTTACTAGTGTCGATTTTGATGGATAATCAATGAAAATGTGTGACAGGTTGAAATATGTGGGAGTTATTAAAGCTGCCTTATTTACACATATTTTTTAGGCATCTGTTGTTACTGTGCAAGCAAAGTCTAACAGCAATAAGAACCCCTGAATTATACTTGTATGTTAACTACCTCTGACATAAGAATAGAGGTTGTGGCAGTTACTGCAGATCTGTGCTGGTCTTCTGGTTGGCCTCCATCACTTGTGGAAAGGACATCTAGAAGTTTTCTTCCTTCAAAGATTCATGTGGATCTAATGTCTGTCCATTTAAAATCTCTCGGCTATGAAAAAGCAGATAGGCTTGCTTTGAGAGAATTCATAGTACTGATGTAAACACTTGGAGAAAATAAATACTATCTATCTATCTTTCGTTCGCACGAAGTATTTTCTATATCTGCAATGTCGTTTCCTGTATAAATTTTACTGTCTTTTGTAATTCTTGCAGTGGCCCATATAGTTTTGTCTGTAGTGTTGTATCTATGGGCCAATGGATTTTCCTCAGTCTATATTCTGTGCAATCTTGAAGTATGTGTTCAGCAGTTTGGGGCGCCTGTCCACATGTACAAGTAGTTGATGTGCCGATCTTGAATTTTGTATACATGTGACTATGGAGTCAATTGTGTCCTGTTCTGAGGCGTATAATGATAACTTGTTCATATCTATTCATATTATGAAAGGCATCCTGATTTGGGGCTTGTGGTCTTCTGATTGATTTGATTATCTGTCTAGTACTAGTGGGCGGTCACTCGGACAGTAGTAGTTAAGTAGATGAAAGTCTGTATTTTCTGTCCTGAGGTGCAGTATTTGATATTCTGCCCCACCCATATACACTTCAATCTGACATGCATTGATGTTGTTCTTTACAAGTGTCAATATTCCGCCCTTTTGTCTGTTTTTTCTTTCAGATCGGTAGCACTGGTATCCCCTAATCTTCAAGGCTATGTCGTTGTTTAGATGGGTTTCCTGCAAACAGCATATGCTTACTTGTTCTTCATGCAGGATATTTTCTAATTCTATCTTTTTACTGTACCCATCTCTTTTGCTTTTGACGCCTTCAGCATTCCAGTGCATTATTTTGAGTGGTCTTATTTTGGATTGGCCAGTAGCTCTATTCTCTCGCCCCCTGACTCCACAGAGCGGTTGAGAAGGACATCCAGTAATAGAGGTTGGGCCCTTTCGAGGCTGAGGGCCCGGCGCTGCACCTGCCTGAGTGTCCATCACAGGATGAGTGCCATATCGATTTGCGGTTATAGACATACTTCCCATTGGCGTGAGTGCGTGGCATCCTGATTGTTGTAGTGCGCCTTTTTGCTGGTTGCCTCCGACTTCAGCACTTAAACTTGCTAGAGCGGACTGTGGTCTTGCTCGGGTGTAGGAAGGCCTGGCCAGTCTTGGTTTTCAGTCCCTGGTGACTGTTAAGCCTCATCCCCACGACAAGGAGCTGGCCTTGATGAGGAAATAGATACTAACTTTGTCATTGTTTATTGGAGAAATGATATACTTCAGTTATGAGATACTGTGAGAACCAGAAGTTAAGTTTAGTACAATGATATATGAAAATAGGTCATATGTAGAAAAGAGATGACCAGACCAGTAGCTGCGGGACATAGTTTAAAAGTAATAGAACCAGTTAGTAAAATGTTTAGTTGTTGAAAGCGTGGTTTAGAAAGTAATAGAACCAGTTAGTAAAATGTTTAGTTTTTGAAAGCGTGGTTTAGAAAGTAGTAGAACCAGTTAGTAAAATGTTTAGTTGTTGAAAGCGTGGTTCGTTTATAAAGAAATAGTCTTTGTTAGTACAAAATAGTGATTGATCTATCTAAATTTGGCAGTGTTATTAACATAGATGGATTCCCTTACTGATGTAGCGTTGAATTTCTCTTATGTTTTTTCAATGTTTTCGTTAGACCAAGGCAACAATGTATTTTAAAGAATATTGGTTCTTGAGCATGTACATCTGTGTAAATCATTAACAAAATAATACATTTTAAAAAGGTAAATAAATGCAAAACAAAACAATTAAATCTTCAAATTATTATAGGAATGCACAGAAAAAGATTTAGTTGACATTATTTATTTTTTTAATTAAAGAAATTTCCACAATTGGAGGGTTTTCAAAATTAATAATGTAATTTCTATCTCTATCTATCTATTGACCTTTCGAGCCGCAGCCGGCCCATAGGGCATAGACCAAGATACTCCCTCTCTTATCTGAATTTTTGTTCTAGCAGTTTTCAATTAATTGAGAGTATCTCCCGTGTGTTACCTGGGCCTCATTATGTGGGAAGTAAAGAATAGTGACACTGTGACCTTCCAGGCATGTCGTAAGAGGCGACTAAGGGGGTTGATCTATGGCTTGACAAGCTGTCATTGTAAAAAGTATTGTTATGGAAACAGAACCATAGATTTTAGAAGCAGTGATCTCTGCAATATGTGCCATTTTGGCACGCAAGGTTTCTGCTTTTGAGATTGCAGTTCTGCCCTATGTGCCGTCTTCGGCTCGAAAGGACAATAGATAGATAGATAGTTTTCAATTCTTTTAAAGATATTTTATCAAATCTCGCCAATTGTCTCTGTTATGTGCAAGCAGCTCTATCTCATTGAGGGAGCCGATTCCTGCCTCTCTTGCTCCGAGGGAGCTCTTGCCTCTCTCATCAATGTTCTTCTCAGTGTCTCTCTGGGTCTTCCTCTTTTCCTCTTACCTGTTGTTTCCCATATGAGGGCTTGCTTTGCTATTCGGTAATTATCTCTTCTCATATATGTCCAACATATGACCATCGTCTTTTCAATGTAATTTAAATGGGTTAAAATTGAGATTCCTGCAATGTTTCTGTGGAACTACCTTTTCTCTTTTATGTTAAACTGAAGTGCTATTTTATTATTTTCTATACATCTCCAGTGTTTGTAGAAAAATATGATCATGAGCTTGTACCAGGAGACGTTATCTCCATCCCTGCCAATGGCTGTATTATGACATGTGATGCTGTCCTTACTGCTGGCACTTGCATTGTCAATGAAAGCATGCTTACAGGTGGGTGCATCTATTCATGAGCTTCTGTTTGAGACATTTTTCACTGTTATTCCAGAATACTAGACATTGGATCTCACTACCCAGAGATCAGGAGAGGGTAAAACCATGAAGAACCCACGGATTTGATTTTTGACAAATTTTCACTGCCTGTGATGGAAATCGAACCCAGGACCTTCTTGTCCAGAGGCCGGCGTGTTACCTTTGAAGCATCCAGCCCCCAAATTATGTTTTAATTTATTCTCTTCTTTCTTTCATTCATTTGAATGTCTTTTAAAGAAACATTTATTGTTATTGTTTTCTACTGTTTAGCTTCTCTTAAGCATGCAATTCAGAATCACTACAAATGTATTAAGTTTCATACAGGCCATTGTCATATTTAGAATTCACATCAGAGGATACGCACAAAATGACAAAATATAAAAATTGTATGTTATGGTAAGATCTCCTGCATATCATACAGGCACAATGTCACAAGTGAGAAAGTTTGTAAGACCATCACCAATAAGAATTGTTTATATGAAGAGAAGAAAATATATATTGTTATATATATATATATATATATTGTATTATATTAAGGGAAGAAAATACTGTGCTGGTATAAGCATGTCATAAAATATAACAGTCTGGCCAAGATCACATTACAGGGAGCATTGAAAGACAGAAGGCATCAATGTTGACATGGGAGAAAATTTGTTGATGACTTAGAAGACTGGATAGAGAAAACATTCAAATAAGAACAAAAACAGACTGGAATAGGGAAAACTTTCAAACAAGGACAAAAGCAGACTGGAATAGGGAAAACTTTCAAACAAGGTCAAAAGCAGACTGGAATAGTGAAAACTTTCAAACAAGGACAAAAGCAGACTGGAATAGTCAAAACTTTAAAACAAGGACAAAAGCAGACTGGAATAGGGAAAACTTTAAAACAAGGACAAAAATAGACTGGAATAGGGAAAACTTTCAAACAAGGACAAAAATAGATTGGAATAGAGAAAACTTTCAAACTAGGACAAAAATAGACTGGAATAGGGAAAACTTTCAAACATGGTCAAAAATAGACTGGAATAGGGAAAACTTTCAAACAAGGACAAAAATAGACTGGAATAGGGAAAACTTTCAAACAAGGACAAAAATAGACTGGAATAGGGAAAACTTTCAAACAAGGACAAAAATAGACTGGAATAGGGAAAACTTTCAAACATGGTCAAAAATAGACTGGAATAGGGAAAACTTTAATACAAGGACAAAAATAGACTGGAATAGGGAAAACTTTCAAACAAGGACAAAAATAGACTGGAATAGGGAAAACTTTCAAACAAGGACAAAAATAGACTGGAATAGGGAAAACTTTCAAACATGGTCAAAAATAGACTGGAATCGGGAAAACTTTCAAACAAGGACAAAAATAGACTGGAATAGGGAAAACTTTCATACAAGGACAAAAGCAGACTGGAATAGGGAAAATTTTCAAACAAGGACAAAAGCAGACTGGACAGATAAAACATTCAAACGATAGAAACTGAGAATGGGCAGGGAAAACATTAAAACAAGGGTAGAAATTAAGACTGGGTAATGAAAACATTAAAACAAGGGTAGAAATTAAAACTGGGTAATGAAAACATTAAAACAAGGGTAGAAATTAAGACTGGGTAATGAAAACATTAAAACAAGGGCAAAAATAGACTGGGCAGTGAAAATATTCAAACAAGGGCATAAACAGACTGGACAGGGAAAGCACTCATAGACAGAAATTGATACTAGAAAGTGAATGCATTCAAATAGGCAACAACTGAACCTGAACAGTGAAATTATTAAAAGGCAGAAACTGGTATACAACAAGATATAATAGGGGAAAATTGTAAACATATTCTGCTGCAATTCGAAGGCTTCACACAGACCTAAGTGATTATGCAGGCATAAGCAGTCATGACTCACCACAACTTTCTTCAATCAAAACGGGCGCTCTACATTGTGCTACCAATGCCAGGCCTGGACCCTAGATACAAGAACAAGAAGAAAAATAATCTCTACTGAGATAAAATGTGTTAAAATAGTGACAGGAAACAGCCTGAGTGATAATATCATAAATGAAGAACTGAGTGAAAAAAACTATGAATAATCCCACCATAGAGTACATAAAGTAACAATAGATGAACTGGTTTGACCACGTGATAAGGCAGAAAGATCAAAACACTACACAACGAACCTTCAATAAATGTTGTAAAAACACCTGACCCAAGGACTGACTACGAAAATTATGGATTGATGGAATATTAGAAACACTAGGAAACATAACAGCAGCAGAGGCCAATAGAAGAGCAAAAGATGGATTGATGAAATATTAGAAACACTGGGAAACATAATAGCAGCAGAGGCCAATAGAAGAGCAAAAGACCGCAAATGATATATCCACTTGATGTTGAAAGGCAAATGAGGAAGGAAAGAAGAATAGGAACATCAAGGATTATGAAAAACAAAGATATCAGTGACTAATAGCAGAAAATGAATTCAGATGTTTGATATTACTTTCCTACTACTGAAGTCTCATTCTTGACTTTTTAAAGCAACTTTTATTTGAGACACCTTTTTTTGTTTTAATGATACATTAAATGCTGCTGATTGTATTCTTAATCGCTAAGAGTGAAAATGAGTTGCAAGAAATGTTGGACATTATAGTGAAAGAAAGCAAAAAAAAAGGACTCAGCCTTGATAGCAAAAAGACAGAGGTAATGGTAACAACAAAGAAAAAGACATCACCTCAGTGCAAAATAAAGACACGTGGAACAATATTAAAACAGGTAAATGAATTTAAATATTTGGAAACTTTGTTAACCTCAGACGGAAGATGTACAAAAGAGGTGAGATACAGAATGGCTCAGGCAAAAGCAGCTTTCCAAAAAATGAGGAAGGTACTATGCAATCCATTTTTGACAATAAAAACAAGAAAAAGAGTTCTTAAATGTTATGTAGAGCCAGTCTTAACATATGGATGTGAATCATGGACAATAGGACAACAGACAAGAACATCACTGGAGTCTGTAGAAATGTGGTTTTACAGAAGAATGTTGAGAGTACCATGGACAGATAAGAAGAGTAATGAAGATGTTCTGGGAGAGGTCAAAGCAAAAAGAGAGCTAATTTCCAATGTTAGGAAGAGACAATCATCATTTTTTGGCCATATAATGAGAAGAGAACAACTGGAATATATTGTAACAACTGAAAAAATTGAGGGACGAAGAGATAAAGGGAAGCAAAGAGAAAAAATAACAGACAGCTTAAGAGAATGGCTTGGCAGAAGGTCAACAACTATCTTAAAAAAAAAAAAAAAACTATCTTTACGTCACATAGTACCATTGCTGGTGTATGACGAGGGGCAACCTCGACCAGAGAAATAAAGGCCGCTTGGTCAAGCAGTCGCCACGACGTGTGAGACTCAGGATTTTTATTTCACCCCCGATAGAAAAAATCCTTTCTGTCTACCGCGGGCTTCGAACACCGAACGTCGGCTTTTCAGCTAGCGGAACAGTGGTTTTAGCCGCACGGCCCAGAAATGATAAATAGCTGCCGAGATCAAAAGTTGTGGAAAGACATGATCACCTACGCCAGTAGGCCCGGTACTTGATGATGATTGTATTTGTGCATGCCTGTGCTGCTCTGAACTTTTGTGGCCTATTTTTCAGGTGAAAGTGTTCCTGTTACCAAAACCCCCCTGCTACAGCAAGAGGATGAAGAAATCTACTCCCCTGAAACACACAAGCGGCACACATTGTTTTCTGGGACACGAGTTGTACAGACACGTTATTATGGTCAGGCTACGGTGACAGCAGTTGTCATCAGGACAGGTGAATCTCCTTAACTTCTTGTTTGCTCTTACTCATGTCTGTAAAAGCTGATTGATATTTTCTTACTGATTTCTGTTTAATTACAGGAATCATCTCACTGCAGTTAGACCAAAACCAGAAGGTTTTCATTGGTTCTAAACATATACTCAAATATGATGCACACTGATAATCTCTGTAAATTGCCTGTTATACACACTTCTAACATGTCCTCACAGTCATTCACCCTGTCTTACCAGACTCATGGTTCTTGAAGCCCCATATCTTCATCAGTGAGAATAAGAATTTTATTTTGTTAGTTTCACCTCTTTTTTATTCTCTTTGTTTTTAAGTTCCAAAATTCAATAATTTCCTTCTCCACTTCAACATTTGTTTCTTCATTGAGATGCTTGAATTTAATTTTCTAGCCCAATTCTTCCTTCTTAGCTATCACTTGCTTTAGTTCTGCATTAATGTTTCTGGACTCAGCTATTTTGTTTGTCTTTACTTTCATCTGTCATCTTTTATCTACATTTATTTCTGTGGCTGTGAGGATGTGATATTACAGAAGAATGTTTTTCACCATTCTTTCTTTTATTCTGGCCTAGTTAGCATGAAATTATCTAAAGTGTTTTGCATTCATCATCATCATGTATCGGGCCTGCTGGCATAGGTGGGGGTACCATGGTGTATATCTTCACTTATGTCTTGGAGGTTTTGCCTACTTCACTGCGAGACATGACTCATTCAAACTTAGACTAAATCTTCTAGGTTATATTAGACCACAAATTAACCTTAGATTATGATACCATTCTAAAAATTACTGCATCAAAACACAAATTGCTCAAAATTTGATATTTTGCTGTGTTCAACATTCCCCCCCCCCCCCCCCATCCTCTAATTATCACTTCTGGTGACTCCTGAGTGTTTAAATTGTTTCCACTGCTGTTGCATTTTTTTGTTGTTGAGACTGAGAGATACATATTTTATTGCAAGCAAAAATCGCCAATTTTCAAGAAATTGGTAGTTTTTTTTTTTTTTCTTTTACTTTTTTTACTTTTTTTTTAGCTATAATATTACAGATAGGTATCGTAATCTAGGGTTAAACCCAAAATTGAAAGAGAAAACTACTTTGGGCTGTATGTAGCCAGCGAATTATATTGAGAACAAAGTTATTTTCTTTCTTGACAATTCACCTGATGTTATTAAATTATTTGCGTGTCATCATCATTGCACTCCGAACATGTCCATAGGTGCTCAGATCCCCTCCTCAGCATGTTCCACAGTGTCCAGCAACTGATAACTCCAGTTCTGTGTTGGTTGATAAGTCTTCTTATACACCCACTAAGTTTCTTGATACCTGATGTATATTTAGTAACATAACCCGGTGCTATCTTTGGTTAAATGTGTTAAAATGTGAGTCCTTTCAGCCTTTGTCAGTAACTTGTTTTGGCTTTTCACCACTTCCGGAACTATCTGATATATAGTTTTTAAAAAAATGTGTGTAGAATAATTTTAAGAAGAAAGAAAATGTGGAATCTCACAAAAATAAATGGTCTTTTTTTCACTCTTAATTTGAGAGTATGGGCCGTATTTAAAATAAAACCCATAAAAAGCATATAAAATACAGGAAAAATGTATTATATGGAATGTATGTGACCATGAAATTTTATTTTGTTTGTGTCTTATGTAGGTTTCAACACAGCGAAAGGTGAGCTAGTCAGAGCTATCCTTTTCCCTAAACCTCTGGATTTCAAATTCTACAGAGATGCTATCAGATTTGTGCTCTTCCTAGCTGTAGTAGCATCATTTGGCATGGCCTACTCTCTCATTAACTACATAATTAAAGGGGTATGTTGATTTGTTTGTCATTTATGCTTTACTAAGTCTAATTATTTTTTAAAATAAGGTGCTGCTTAGAGGGAACACAATCTCTTATTCTATCTATCTATTGACCTTTTGAACCATAGCCGGCCCATAAAGCGTAGACCAAGATACTCCTTCTCTTATCTAAATTTTTATTCTAGCAGTTTTCAATTCTTTTAAAGATATTTTATCAATTCTCGCCATTTGACTCTGTACTGTGCAAGCATCTCTATCTCACTGAGGGAGCCGATTCCTGCTGCTCTTGCCTCTCTCATCAATGTTCTTCTCAGTGTCTCTGGGTCTTCATCTTTTCCTCTTACCTGTTGTTTCCCACAAGAGGGCTTGCTTTGCTATTCGGTTATTATCTCTTCTCATCACATGTCCAACATATGACCATCGTTCTACATTTCATTAACAAAATCGTTTTTACGATAGCGGCTTGTTAAACCTCTGATCAACGGTCAGGAGGTTCAATCTCCTATTACATGATCAAAATTACATGTATTTGCTAAGCTATGGTAATAGGGTTAGTTAATATATACATAAAGAAAACAAATGATGAAGTCTTGAAACAAGTAAAAATGAATAGAGAACTACTAAGCACAATTCAAACAAGACAGATGAGGTTTTGGGGTATGTTAAAAGATTTAATGTGACCATGCAATTTTCTTTTGTTTGTGTCTTATGTAGGTTTCAACACAGCGAAAGGTGAGCTAGTCAGAGCTATCCTTTTTCACATTTTTATGCCTTAACCCTTTACTATGTTAAAAGATGCAGCAGCCTGCTAAAAGTAATCTTGGAAGGGAAAATACAAGGTAAAAGAGGCAGAGGGGGACCAAGACTAACATGGATGAGTAACATCAAAAGATGGACATGTCAGCCTATGATAAATTGCACTATCAAAGTGAGAGACATAGCGGAATGGCGCTCTATGACAGCCTTTGATGCGGAGATGGCACTCAAGGATGATAATGAATATGCACACAGTTTTACAATAAATTTTGTTAATAAAACCATTAAATATTATATTAGTACAGCTGGATTTGTTAATGCAACCTGTTAATATGTCAATGCAGCTAACTTTTATGTTATGTTAGTATAAATAATGACCATAGTGATAACATATGAACTCAACATAGGATATATTGCAACGATGAATAATTCCTGTAGAGCAATGTATGAAGTTACTTAAAAAAAAACTCAGATATATTAAGAAAAAGTGAAGAAAAAGAACCAGTCTATGCCAGATGAAGTTCGTTCCTTGTTAGTGTGGAAAGAACAATCTGTCACTTCCTGGGAATTGAACCCAGACCATTTCTGATTAGGAAGTGAGCACTCTAACCACTCAGCCAACAAAGCTCCTCATCTTAATATAGGTAGTGGCTAAAACCTGGTGAGGTTAAAGGGTTGTTTTTTTCCAGGAGAGAAATAAACACTAACTAGTACAGTTTGGTGGTTGTATAGGACATGCTTATAATATAATATGCTAATAATATTCTAACATTCAGATAATGCCCTCTTCGGGCCTCAGAAATGTGATAATACATTGTTATTTTTTTAGTTTCATGAACCTAGTTTTGTTAACACAATAAATTGATATGTTAAATATAATTAATATGGAGTGTTAATATAGTTATTGGAAGGCTTAGCAGAGAGATTGAAGCAAGAATTCAAATTACTAACAAAGTTATGTATCAAATTTCACCAATTTTAAAGCATCCTGCTATATGAATGGAAACAAAGAAGAATTTGATAAACTCTATCTTTATTTCAACTATTTGCTATCAATGTCAAATGTGAGCTGTGACTAAAGATGAAGAAAGAAAACTGACATGTGAGATGAGATGCCTTAGAAAAGCTGTGAACAAAACACAAAGAGATCATGTAAAGATGAAATCAGAAACACCATTGGAATTCTATCAGTAATCAAATACGTAGACAAATATTACAGTGGTTTGAACATTTAATGTGAATGAACCCCTCAGCACCAGCCTCAAGAGCTTATAACAACAAAATAGAAGAACCAAGATAGAGAGGTAGACCAAAAAATAAGGATGGGATTGAGGGAATTTATGACATAATAAAACAATACAATATCACTATGTACCAAGCCACAGAAAGTGCCCTTGATAGAAAACAATAATTTAAGTCTGCGACGCCTGCCGGCAAAAAAAAAAAAAACAGGATAAAAGAGAGAAAGAAAAGAAGAAAGAATACAGCTAGTTAATATTTTGTGTTAATGCAGCTAGTTAATATTTTGTGTTAATGCAGCTAGTTAATATGTTATGTTAGTACTGCTTGTTAATATGTTGTGTTAATACAGCAGTTAATATGTTGTGTTAATACAGCAAGTTAATATGTTGCGTTAAAACAGCAAGTTAATATTTTGTTTTAATACAGTTATTGGATATGTTGTGTGTGTGTTAATATAGAGTTAATATGCTAATTAGCTTATGCTTTTTTGATGTAATTAGTTAATGTCATATATTTTGTTCAGACTGTGACTTAGTGATCATTGTCTTATACCAAATCCTGTAGGAAATGAATGTACTGAGCTGAAAGTTGTGTAATATGGTACAACTTGTTGCAGCAATCATCAGAATGAGTGCCAGTAACATATGGCTTTGAGGATATAGATTGAAAAATAAACAAAAAATGGCATTAAGCTAAACATGTAGAGAGATAAAACAAACTACGATGTTTGAAACTTAGTTTGTCTCGTCTCTACAGGTTTAGCTGCTTAATATCATTTTAACGTTTATTTTCCATGTTTTCTGCAACTCTAATTGCCTCCCTTCATGATATTTAATATATTTTATATTAGTGTCTGTCTCCAGTATATAGATTACCACATCACTAAGCCCTTAGTGTTGTCTGGTTTGTAGCTGACATTCTTCTCTATACCATTAAAAAAAGATGTCTGGTTTTGGTTGACATTCTTCTATGCTATAATGCTAAAGTTTAGACATACTCTCTCTTTTTCATGTAACATTGGATAATGTGTCATGTAAATATGTGTAGATATTTTATTTAAAAATGTGTATTTGTCTGTTGTTATAGTAGAATATAAAGATAATTAGATGTTTCTCTTTCTGACCTTCTCAGGAAAATGCCAAGCTTACTGTGCTTCGTGTGCTGGACATTGTAACTATAATTGTGCCCCCAGCTCTGCCAGCAGCCATGACTGTTGGCACTGTTTATGCTCAGAGTCGATTAAAGAAGTCTAAGATTTTCTGTATCAGTCCACCTCGTATAAACTTTTGTGGGAGTATTAATGTTTTCTGCTTTGATAAGGTAACATTATTTTTTTAAATTTAATACTATGTCAAATAATAATTAGCTCTATTTTAATATCAATGGCAAATTATTTGTATTTTGATACTTACATACTACATCCACAAAATTAACTGTTGGTACCTAGCGCACTAAGCCACAAAATTAATTGTGTATTGATACTTCTTATACAATACCACAAAATTTGTTGTATGTTGATAGTCATGACATAGTGTCACAAATTAAACTATACGTTGATAAGCACAATGTAAATAAAGTTAGTTTTGTGGTGATAATTATGACATGATGTTGCCAAATAATTAATTGTATTTTGATATTTCTAACATGATGCCTCAGAACTTTGTATATGTTGTTACTTATGATGTTATATAACAAAATAAGTTGTGTGTTTATACATATAACTCAATGCAGCAAAATGGGTTAAATAAACACAAAATGATATGAAGCAGCTAGACTAATAGAAAAACAAGACAAATTACAGCGTTTCAACATAAACCTTCATCAGGGATAATACACAAACTATTAAAATTAAATAAAGAAACCCAGGCACAAAAAACAAAACACTGATCTAAAAAATGGCAGTGGTCAGAATTTATGTAGATGTTGGTTATATGATTAATAGACAATAGGGCAAGTAGGATTTAATTAGACAAAAAGGAGCCAAACAGGGAAAAGGGGCCTCATGAGGAAGGATGAAAGGAGGGGACCCATAGGGTACAATAAAAAAGAGGAAAAGATTAAGTGTTTTGTTTTTCGTGCTTGGGTTTCTTTGTTTAATGTTAATAGTTTGTGTGTTATAGAAGGCTTTTGCCGAAATGGCATAGTTTCTCTTGTCTTTCTATTACTTTAGCTGCTTCAAGTCATTTTATGTTTGTTTTACATATTTTGTGTAACTCAACCCATGGTCCCACCCAGTATTTAATATTGTGCTTATATCCAGCAAAATGTGTTATTTGTTGCTGCTATAACCTGTTGTGTAAAATAGAAGTCTTTATTTTTTACACAGAGATATTGATATCTTATGGGTTATTGTAGTTAAAGAGAACCTCAGGTCTGACAATTGATTTGAATATTAGGTACATTTTAATCCACATTGTACATATTATTTCTGCTTTCCATTTTTTCCCATTTCTATGGAAATTAACTTTCTAAAAATTTAGAATTGTGTGTTTCTATTATTATCATAACATTAAGGTGCACAAACTAGTTTAGTACTCACAGCTGACCAAGACGTCCAACTTGGTCTCCCCTAACAGTCCACATCAAAACATGCTGACTAGTGAGGTATGTAATCTCATTAGTAGTGGGATCTGTTGTTAAAAAAAGATCTTTTATTGCAGCACCTGTAGGATGGACAAGATCCAGCTTCTCCAACAGATAATGCTATTAAAACCTCTCACATCAGATTCCTGGTATAAGAGCCAATGGCTTATGTTGACCCTGTGATATTTCATCATCATTTATATCTCTGACAATTTTTGTTGGGTTTGTAATGTAATGTAATGTAATTGTTGTTTATGGTATTATGTGTATATTCCTGATTGTGCTGCATTTATGATAGTTCATGTATTATTATACTGAATGCCAGTAATCTGATGTTCTTGGTTGTTTCCTTTCACTTGTTTTTTATGCTTTTCTCAGACTGGTACACTGACAGAGGATGGACTTGACCTGTGGGGTGTAGTGCCAGTGCATAATCAAAGGTATCTATCTATCTTTCATTTGCCTGAAGTATTGTCTACATATCTGCAATGTCGTTTCCTGCATAAATTTTACTGTCTTTTGTAATTCTTGCAGTGGCCCATATAGTTTTGTCTGTAGTGTTGTATCTATGGGCCAATGGATTTTCATCTGCCTACTATATTCAGTACAGTCTTGAAGTATGTGTTCAACAGTCTGGGACGCCTGTCCACATGTTCATGTAGTTGAGGTGCCAATCTTGAATTTTGTATGCATTTGACTGTGGAGTTGATTGTGCCTTGTTTTGAGGTGTATAAGGATAACTTGTTCCCATCTATTCATATTATGATAGGTATCCTGATTTGGGGTGTGTGGTTTTCTGATTGATTTGATTATATGTTTCTTATGATGGAACTGGTGCATCTGGTTGTGTGCCTGGTGTGTCTTCCTTTGTCAACCGATCTGCCTTCTCATTTTCTGATATTCCACAGTGAGATGGGATTCACTGCAGGGCAACCCTGTGGTGCTTGCAGAGTTCAGTCAATAAGGTCTGCAGATGAGGTAATTTTCTGGATTGTAGTGCCTGGAGTACTGATCTTGCATCTGTCAAAAACACTACAGGCTGCGGGCTAAGATTACTTTTCAGCAGTTTTTCTATTGCCAACTTTATTGCTTGTATTTCTGCACCATAATTGTGACAATATTTCCCTGTTGCTATTTTATTCATATCTCTAGTGTTATTTGGGTTCTCTTTGTATGCACCTGCTCTCCCATTCTTTACTGCATTCTGTGCTGATCCATCTGTGTACACACAAACCCATAGTCTTGTGGGTATTCTTCATCCAGGAAACTGAGAGTGATTGTTTTATACTGTAGACTATTCTGTTCCTCCTTGTCAAATATTCCTTTCACTGCTATCCATATTTGTACTGACAATCCGGATTCCTCTGTCCAGGGGGTCTCTTCTGGAATGGGCAGTAGGGGACTGACAACTCTTGGTATGTCTGGTGTTTGTCATCAAATTCATTTGGCTTGGTGGATAAAAATGCTTCTCTTAAGCCGTCCCAATGCAAGATTTTGGAATCATCAAAGATATCTAATTCTAAAGAAGTTAAAACTCTTTACAACTTATGTTGAGGTTACTGCCAGCATTAGGAAACAAAAATAGCATTTTACCAAAACAATGTGCCTTACCAGATCTAACATATAGATGTGAATTATGGACAAGGACAACTTATAAATCAAGCCTCAGAAATGAATACTTAAAGGATGTCTTCTCAGTATAAAAATAAATATGTAGCTAGAAAATATAAGATTTTCTGTAAGTGTTGACAACTGTACATATACGAAAAACATGTACAACTAACATGGTATGTTTTCTACTGCAAAATGGAATTTGACTATTATTAAATGCTTTGAATGTTAACAAAGAAGAAACTAAAGTGCACTCAACCAGACAGAACAATGTCTCCCTGTAAGACCAAGTACTGGACTGGATTCAGTGCTAGAATGACAACTACTGACGAGATAGCCTACTGCTTGATCAGATGGACAACTACTGATAGGATAGGAGACAAATAATGATACATGAATAAATCTTCCGAAGTGATAGTTCAGCCAACTACTGATAGGATAGTCTACTGCTTGCTCTATCAGAAGGACAACTGATAGAATAGCTGTTTGCTCAGTTAGAAGGACAACTAACAGGTTAGCTGGTTGCTCAGTCAGGAGAACTGACAGGATAGCTGGTTGCTCAGTTAGAAGGACAACAAACAGGTTAGCTGGTTGCTTAGTTAGGAGAACTGACAGGATAGCTAGTTGCTCAGTTAGAAGAACAACTCACAGAATAGCTGGTTGCTCAGTTAAGACAACTACTGATAGACTAGATCTTTGTCCAGAAGGATAACAACTGACAGGATAGCCAGTTGCTCAGTAAAAAAATACTACAAATTTAAAAAATGTATTCACTAGGAGAATGGAACTGCTGAGGACACAAATTTGTATTCAATCTAGATCTGAAACAAGATACCTGACAGCAACAGAGCTGGAAACTGTCAGCAACTCATAGCTGATGACTTACATCAGGATCGGTAAACCAGAACCATCCAGACTCTACTCCATCTCTTCGCGGTGCCCCTAGAAACACTGACCCGTCTAGTCTTGCCAAACAAGTAGGGGTTGAAGAGGGAAGGCAATTTGGTACTCAGAAATGCAGTGCTGAAGTCAGATGTGTCGGGAGGCCTAAAGGCGCAAATAAACTACAACACAAGACATCTACACCCTCTTAACATCCATTTAAGGAGAGACAGTGAAGAGGACTATCAGTTCTACAAGTAGTTATTGGGTGAGCACCAGAAAGAAAGAAAGCCAATTCATTGACTTTTAGGTTCATGCAGTCTTTACTCTAGATTATGATACCATTGCAAAAATTACTGCATCAAAACATACATTTGTAAAAATTTGACAGTTTGCCACGGTCAAACATATTTCTCCTCTTCTCCCCACACCCCATACCATCCTAAATACTACTTCCTGTGACCCTGAAAGCTGGATTTGTTTCTATTGATGTCGGATTTTTCCCTATCATTTTGTGAGATATGATCTTGTATAATACGGAAAAATTGCTAATTTTCAAGAAATTGGTAGTTTTTTTCATTTTTGTGTGTGTGTGGCTGTGACCAGTGGAAAGTTACTTGATCATCACTGAAACTACCTTTCTAACTCAGGACATGCAGGGAATAACATTATGAGGTAGCCTACATACTTGTTGACTTACAACAACCATACCAATAAACGCTGCAACACATTCGATCCATGAGGTCAAACTCAGGTCATAAATCAACCAACTCCGAGACTCCATGTCTTGCCTTGTGGGAACACACGGCTGTGTATCAAAAGTTAGAGAAAATACTATTTTAAGAGTACCTAATGTCACATTTACATGGTAGCAATTTTTACTACGGTATCATACAAATGACAGATAGGTATCGTAATTAAGGATTAAAGTTTACCGATGGGCTTTTCTGGGGAAGAGAAAAAAACTGTTGACATAGTTCTGATAAAATTTCCCAAAAAATGGACAGATAATTGAAAATATGGCTCTAACACCATTTCCCTATTTCATCATATGTTTTTCTTAGTCTGCATCGTTATTGTGGGGTGAGAGGGGGGGTATATGGCCCTTTTCGTCTTGTCAGACAGTCTAGTGGAGGCTATTGTGAATTTTTTTTAGATTTTGTTTTTGTCGAACAGCTTCTCTAATGGCTAATTCTATCAATGTTTGACAAACACACACGGCCACAGAATGAACAAGTCAGGCCCACTGATCCACAGGGTTTTCCATCCTTTTTCATGAGTCTTTTCACTTCTAAGTTTTGCCTTAGCACAGTCTCAGATGATGTTACACCATTTCTTATACATGCTCTCCATGATGTGCGATCGCTAGTCAGGTATTCCCAGTCATTTTCACATATGTAGAAGTCATTCAGAGATGATTTACAGATATCTCTATATCGTAGTTTAGGTCTGCTTATTTGTCTTTTTCCGTGTGTTAGTTCACCATATAGTATTTGCCTGGGGATGCATTTTTCTTTCATTCGCTGGACGTACCCCAGTCATCTTAGTCTTCGACATCTGAGCATCGACAATGATTGTTGGGGTCTTAGCACATTGCAGGAACAGTTAAGTTGGTTATTTTGTCCTGCCTTTTGATGTGAATTATTCTGTGGAGACATCACATGTGGAAGACATTTAGTCTTTTTTCGTGATTTGAGTATGTTGTCCAGGTTTCAGATCCATATAATAGTGTGCTAAGCACACAAGTTTGATATATTAAGACTTTGATCTTCAGTGTTAGTTTCGTGTTGTTCCAGGCCCTTTCTATGAGTTTGCCAAAAGTCGTAGTTGCCTTACCAATTCGGCTGTTTATTTCATCATCAAGAGAAGTGATTTGCATAATTGTGGATTCAAGATACGTGAATTTCTGAACTGATTCTAGTGGACAATCTTTTAGAGTGATTAATAGAGGTTTGATGTCGCCTTAAAGGAGGGGGATACCATCTTCATTTATTCAACAAGTTTTTACCTGCATGTGCCTTCTTCCCACAGATTTAGACACCCAATAATAGATCCTTCAACGTTGATCCGTGGTCCATTACTTGTGTGTATGGCAGCCTGTCACTCTCTAACAATCATTGACGGAGAGTTAAGTGGAGACCCGCTAGATCTTATCATGTTTAGTGCCATCAAGTGGGTGAGTAGCCTTGTCTGAGAGGATTAGGTAGTACCAGATTTTTTGTCTTATCTTATCTTATCTTATCTTATCCACAATTTGTAGAGTAGTTTTGTGAGGAGCCGCAGTTTTTTTTATCCTAGATTAATTGTGTAGCACTGGCAGTTTTTGGCCCATACCAATGGATATAATGTCAGCCCAAAATAAGCAGCCTTTTTGGAAAAGTTGTTAAATAAGAATTATTTAAATGACAATATTTTAAATAGTTCATTAACATATTAAATAGTTTGACATATGTCTAGACAAGTCTGCATTAACTTACCATATGTGCTTGAACAATGTTAACCTCAGATGGTAGATGTACAACAGAGGCGAGATGCAGAATGGCTCAGGCAAAAACAGCTTTCCAAAAAATGAGAAAGATACTGTGCAATCTATTTTTGACAATAGAAACAATAAAAAGAGTTCTTAAATGTTATGTAGAGCCAGTCTTAACATTTGGATGTGAATCATGGACAATAGGACAACAAACAAGAAAATCACTGGAGGATGTAGAAATGTGGTTTTACAGAAGAATAAGAATACCATGGGCAGCAAAGAAGCCAGTAGTGGGGTGTTATATACACTCCTACATGGTATGGTGAGAACTTTTCAAAAAAGAACACAACAATATACTAATGTTTTGGCCTACATGCTGACTTCTTCAGAGAATGAGGACAATGATAACAAACGATGAGGCACAGATAAATACTACTTCATCTAGGAGGATAAGGACTGGTAAGTGAAGGAGAAGTTGACAGAGAGATGAGATCATAAGAGATGAGATGGTGATAGGAGAGAAAGATGTGCTACATGTTGGAAGATAGGTGAAATGTGGAAATATAAAAGTATAAGTAAAAAATGTTTATATATAAAAATAGACAGCTGGTAGAATCTGTCCGCTCACATTGATGGAAGGCTATCAAATGCCAGCTGGACAGTCAGTAAAGTTGTTAGAGCGGAGGTGAGACACATAGTAAGGCAGTCAAGTGTGAAACAGGTAAAGACTCAGCCTCATGATATGTGTGGCGTAATGCAGGACAGATACTGATAAGAAATATAGAGGAGTGTTAAAGTGAGCGAAATAGCGAGACATACCACAGACAACATAGCATAAGTGAGATGTGATAAAATATCTGAGGGGGGCAAAACCAGAGCAAGGGAGAGAGAAACGGTGACACAGGTGTGGATTTCAAAACTTGAAGTCTACTTGCCAGCCTGTACTAGACTTCAGCATCTGTACTTAAACAGCCATTAGTGCTTGATAAATTTATCTGATCTCCTGATCATCTTTAGTCACTAGTTATAACAAGCTTGGTTTAACATAAAAAAATAATATCTTTGTAGTCACAGTAGTCAGCAGAAACCACAAAGGTTAATTAACATTTAGTATTTGATAAATCATGCTGATCTTATTCCTATTCTATTCTATTCTATTCTATTCTATTCTATTCTATTCTATTCTATTCTATTCTATTCTATTCTGTTCTGTTCTGTTCTGTTCTGTTCTGTTGTGTTGTGTTCTATTCTATTCTATTCTATTCTATTCTATTCTATTCTATTCTATTCTATTCTATTCATGGAATCCGTTTAATTGCAGTTGAGATATCCCCATATCCGCACCACCACCAGTCCCAGCATTTCTCAAAGTGTATGCAGACTGATTGTTCCATTAAGGTGTTGATTGTTGATACGTCTGCTTTTTCCGCTTCCAAGATGGTGGAACAAAGTTCATGTTCTCTCGAACGCTGCAGGAATTGCATTTGGGGACTGATTAATTTCGGCTCTCCAATGCAATTTTCTGTGTTAAAGTCAATCTGATGTTCTACTTAACAAATCTGCACCGATGATGCGGAGTCGTACATACAGCAATATTCCGTTTTGACAAGTCAAGTGTTGTGAATGCGACCTTCCACCGTCTAGAATTGATATACGGCTTACATCAACACATTGAGTGCTGTTTAAAAGCAGTTTGATGTTGGAATTGTTTGACGCAAGTTATTTACATGTTACAACTCATTAATGTGGACTTGCTCTGCCAAGTCAACCGAAATTTTCACTTCAGGGATTTTGCACCATGTTTCGTTCGTTGTAGGCTGCATTCACTAGAGTAAGCAGGAATATATGGACGCAGCCATTGTTGTATGTACTACGTCATCATACAACATACGCTAATGTTGAAAGGAGAAATGACTGAGCTTTGTTCATGACTTTGCAGTACCGGGATGACTCTTGGGGTTTCATGTTAGTCAGGAAGGATGTTGTCTAGATTCAAGAGGGCTACTGTGAGATCGATGGTAGACATGCTTGCTTCTTGCTTGCTGCGTTTGCCTGATGACTAAAGGAGTACACCTCTTCTCATCATCTGCCCTTAAAAGGATGTTAAGTGAGCGTGTCTGTGTTGTGTTGTGGCTTGCAGTATAACTGTGATATTTGCGCCTTTTGACCCAACACATCTGCTTCAGCATGACATTTTTGAGTCCTGGGTTGTCTTCCCTCTTCGATCCCTACTCGCTTGGCCAGACCTGACAGGTTAGTCTGTTAAAAGAGGCACTATGGAAAGGTGGAACAGGGCCTGGCGCAAGCCATCAGCTGAGGGTCGCTGACAACTTTCAGCTTTGGTGCTGTGAGGTGCGCCTTCGCCTCCAGGTAGACATGTGATTTTATAATTTCAATATGTGGTTTATAATTTCACAAATTCACATTGCAGGAAGATCTTACAGTCTGTTGTTTGATGTACAATGGGGATAATCTGACCACTAACTGTGTTCAGATTTGGAGTCAAAAACGATGTCCTAACATCATCAAGCGCTATACATTTTAAAAGATATGATGATCATCATTTTCAGGAGGACGTGAACTTCCGGTCAATATGGTGGATAGATAGCAGGAACCATAGAAGGTTATGTCTGAAAAGTGTTCCTTATTGCAGTTTCCTCATATTCCAAGTCTGGCTTGTTGCAGGAGCTGCTGAGTTAAGTGCTCTGTGCACACAGTGAGCTGTGTGTTTCATCTGTTTTGATCATATTTCGATATTCCACTTGTTTATGATGAATGATGATATCGTATGACAGGCAACAGTTGGCTGTGTTCACTTTCTGTGCGGCTTCGCCCTATGTCTTTTGGCGTGTGCTGAAACTGCTCTGATGGGGTCTACAACTACTTTTCTTTGTTCAGGAGATGAGTTAGTAATTCGGATGATTCCACTGGCACGGGCGATTGAGCAACTTGGATTTTTAATTTGTTTGCAGTGATACCGGGGCCTTCCATAACAATAACATCAGCTTTTCTCCACTAAGCACTCTGAATCAACCAGACCCCCTTTT
The DNA here is from genome assembly GCA_032433765.1 of Megaustenia siamemsis. Classification (NCBI taxonomy): domain Eukaryota; kingdom Metazoa; phylum Mollusca; class Gastropoda; order Stylommatophora; family Ariophantidae; genus Megaustenia; species Megaustenia siamemsis. The sequence continues at coordinate 10,148,503 of JAVIAB010000088.1, forward strand.
CACCTTTAGACTCCTCAGTCTTTCAATGTATACATCCTTATCCCACCCATCCTTCTCCTCTTCTCTTAAGAAGTGATGAACAGATTTGATGATGTTCTCTTTGTCCAGAGTAAGGCCACACTCAGTGCCAGAGCTGCTGGCAAGCTTATCTGCTATTTTATTGCTGCATACACCGTCATGCCCAGGTTAACACACCCATTGTAGAGCCATCCAAAAGCTGCATCCACTCCTGCAGCAGACACTGATGTCATGATCATCTTTAATCACTAGTTACAACTACCTTGATGGGATACATTACGCCTTATCTCTGTAGTCACGATTATTAGCAGAAATCACACAGATTTAGTCTTCTTATTTTACTTTAACAGCATTGATATCATTTAAATGTTATATATAAAGTTAACAAACATATTAATATTCTGTTTGTACAGTATTTAGAGGAACCAGGTGCAGACACACATAAGTATGATACCATTATGCCCACTGTTGTGAAGCCATGTAGTGCTGACACATTCCTGGGAGAAGAGGTTAGTACACTATGGCTTGAATGCTAGTCTTTGCTGTGGTATTCTGTCTTATGTGTATCCAAAAAATATTTTTCATGAATTATGGTTGCAATAACAATTGTTTTGTAGAAAGCCAGTATAATTTTATTGCAGTTTTTGTGTAGGCATGCTTTGAGTTGTCTTCCTTAAAGCTAGTTCTCTTATCTATGACACAATATGAACTACTGGGAGGCTGAGTATCTGTTATCACTGTTTAAGCTGCTGTGAAAGATGACACCACTGTGTATATCTCATATACAAAATCTGTAATCTCATTTTAAAATTCCCATGTAGATTTGTACTAATCAGTGATGTCATTGTTAGGTCTTTATAAACTTGTAGTTTCTATTTCTTTCATTCCATATTCTATTTTGTAAGTTAGATCTAGTAGAGCTTCCCAGTTTGTGTGATGAGATCATGAAAGAGAATCATAACCATTATATATCACAGTTAAACATTGTAAGAAAATTCCACTAGCTATTTAGTCATTGCTGTTTGACTAAAATGTTAATTTTATGTGAGAACTTCGAAGAGAATCTTCACCATTATAGATCACAGTTCACTTTGTAACATTCAGCAGTCATGTATCAAAACCTTTTTAATCAAAATACAAATCTTCCAACCACTTGTTCATGCCATTTAACACTTTATCACTTTAGTATCTGTTGTTCTCAACTAATTGGTTGTTAAGCTAGCAAAATGTTGTTATCATTCTTGAGAGTTAGCAATTTGCAGGTCTTAACTAAACATCACCGTGTGTTACCTGGGCCTCATTATGAGGGAGTAAAGAATAGTGACACTGTGACCTTCCAGGCATGTCGTAAGAGGCGACTAAGGAGGTTGATCGATGGCTTGACAAGCTGTCATTGTAAAAAGTATTGTTATGGAAACAGGGCCATAGATTTTAGAAGCAGTGATCTCTGCAATATGGGCCATTTTGGCACGCAAGGTTTCTGTTTTAGAGATTATGGTTCTGCCCTATGTGCTGTCTTTGGCTCGAAAGGACGATAGATAGATAAATAAACATCCTCTCAGCTTTTTTTTTATTTATCGATTTATTTGAATGTTTTATTTGTTTCAGCTGTATGGATGATATAAGATTTGTGTCCAGGAAATTGCTGATGTTAATTAACTGAAATTTAATTCTGCTCACAAGAGAGTTGTAAGGTTTCTTCTTTTATCCTGCTGATGTGCCATGTAGTATTGCAATGAGGAAGAGTGCATAATTTTCTGGCATTTTGCTACTAGTGTAGTTTGAGTTGTCGTGCAGAATCCATTTAATTAATACCTCTGACAAAATCTCACTTTAAAAAAATAAGAAGAGAAGGTAAGATCTCAACACCAGTAAATGCTTAGTAATTTTATATTGTTTGTTGTAATTTTTGGTCTTCAGGAAGAATTTGAGCTATTACAACATGAGGTAAGACAGAGTTGAACATTACAACATAAACATGTTGAATGTGTTTTTTTCCCAAATAACTTAAATAAAACAATGTTGTAGTTTTGCATGTACTTACTGACAAACCTAATTTTTGGCAGGATAAAACAGAGTGCATAATCTTGTGCTAGCGGATCATTACAATTCATATCATAATGAATGTGTCTATTTGGTTAATGATGGGCACATCATGTTAGTGTGTACATGTATTCACCTTTAATATGTTATTTTTCAGATTCTATTTCTTTGATGTTCTCCCTGCTGTTGTAATCAGCTCAAAGAGTTTATATTGTTCAGTGTAATTGACAGTGATCTTCTAACTGTAAAAATTTCATCATTTGGTTTCCTGTTTTGGATTGTTATGTACACCCATTTCTATTTTTGTTCTCTGATTTCTTTTTAAAAAAATGTAGTAAATATATATATTTATGTATAATTGAAATATGTTATTTAATGGATATTTTTATTACATAGTGGTCAGTGTCATTCTTGTTGTCCAGATGTTGATTGGTCTTCATCTTTTTATTTTTAACTGACAAAGCAGTCATTGGCTGAAACTTCTTGTAATGTCTTGTGAATTAGTAGGTATAAAGAAAATAACATACACAGTGAAATAAAATAAAAGTCCATTTTCCTTGTGTTGTACCAGTTTGTAATTATTTCCCCCAAAGACAAATGAAGCTAGCATTAAATTTAATTTCTGTTGTTTTTTTTTTTATCTAGTGTTGTTTATATAAATAATAACTTCATGTGTTGTTTATTTTAGTTGCATGTATAAAAATATAGAAATCATTGTGAAAGTTATCTTGTGCATCTTTTGTGCCATATTGTATTTCATGATGTGCAATACTTGACAGCTGAATTCGAGTTTGAATAGAAAGAAGTCAGAGGTTCAATACCAGAAATGTCCCACAAAGAGCCTTGATGTAAGCAAAATTTAATATCACCTGACCACAAGCTTGTAATTAAAATGTGAGCACATGGAAGGCAACTGATATTTAAAAAAACACAAATATTATTCTTTTCCCACCTGTTACACATTTTATCACTTTCTAGTGATAAACATTGCTTTTGTACATTTACATGCAATATCTTTGTATACAATAGCTTTCATTGTTTCTGTGAACACTGCATGTAATATATACAGTTTTGAGAGTTAAGCAAGGTATACTTTTAATGTGAACAGTACATGTAATATATACAGTTTTGAGAGTTAAGCAAGGTATACTTTTAATGTGAACAGTACATGTAATTTATACAGTTTTGAGAGCTAAGCAAGGTAAACTTCTAATGTGAACAGTACATGTAATATATACAGTTTTGAGAGTTAAGCAAGCTATACTTTTAATGCAACCATTTCCTGCCATGTGTTTGTATGGTATGTTCATAATGTTTTACTATAGTTCATTAGTGTCCGGTTAGCGCAATCGATAGGCGGTTGGCTTACCACGGCAACAGCCGGGGTTCGTACCCTGGCGAGGACACCTGGGTTTTACTAATTCCCTGAAAATTAGTACCTCTGAAGTCAGAGTAAATCTGCCTGCATGGCGAGGGGCATCCTGTAATGGGATAAAACAGACTTTACACGCAAAATTCAGTCCCACAAAATTGAGTGGGTGGGACTTCGTCAGAGGTCAACGCTGACGAAAGTGAACGAACGAAACGAACTATAGTTCATTCAGAAATTCGTGCCCACAGAGTTTATCAATTATCTCTGAAACTATTTGATGTACTTTAGTAATTTTTTGCATGAAATCTTATCTTTTCACCGACCTTAAGATTTTATAACATTTAAGTACAAAGGTAGTCGGAATTTTGCACAAATAATTTTTTGTTATATAATTTTAGGAAAATATCAAACCGTGTGGCCTAAGCATTATATTTTACTGTAAATTACGCAAATTTTCTAACAATGCAAGTCAAAAACATATCCGTATCACATTGAAGAGTGCACAATTTTTTATTTGAATTTTCATCTTTGTCATCTTCTTCTTACCTTTTTTAGCTCCCAGTGGAGCATAGGTCTTCAACAAACACTTTCCAAGTCGTTCTATTTTTTGCCATTCTTTTAAGATCATTCCATGTCTTCCCCATCATCTTCATCTCTGCTTCTATCTGTCTTCTCCAAGAATTCCTTGGTCTTCCTCTTTGTTTTTTCCCCTGGGGATTCCAAAAAAGGGCCTGTTGTATAATACTCTCAGTTGACTTCCGTAGTGTGTGGCCTATCCAGCACTATCGTCTTCACTGTATCTCTTTACCCACTGGTATTTGACTGGTACATTTTCATAATTCTATGTTAGTGATTTTGTCCTGCCATTTCCATCCTTTTATTCTGCGTAAGCATCTATTAATGAAAGTCTGTATCTTCGTGATTGTCAATTTTGTTGTTCTCCATGTTTCACAGCCATATAATAGGACCGACTTAACATTTGAGTTGAAAATTTTTATTTTTGTATTTAACCTAATTTCCTTGGGTTTCCATATGTTTCTCAGTGCAATGAAAGCTCCTCTTGCTTTTGATATCCTTATTTTGGTATCATTTTCTGTTCCTCCCTCTTTATCTATATTACTGCCCAGATATATGTAAGATTGTACGTCTAGTAGAGGTATTTCTCCTAGTTTTATTTGGTTATTGCCAACTGTATTAATTCTCATAATGTTGGTCTTATCTCTATTAATCTTCAGTCCTAGCTTTTTTGATCTCTCATCAAGTATGCTCATTTTATCCTGCATCTGTTTATGGCTGTGTGATAGGAGAACTATGTCATCAGCAAAGTCTAAGTCATCAAGTTGTTTGGTCAGTGACCACTGGATCCCATTTCTGTTGTTTTGAGTTATTTTCATAATCCAATCTATGGCCAGTAGAAAGAGAAATGGAGACAGAAGGCATCCCTGCCTTACTCCTGTTCTTATTTCAAATGCTTCTGTAAGCTGTCCTTCATGCACCACACTACATTTCGTTTCTTCATACATTGTTTTTATCAAGTTAATAAAATTTATGGGGATTCCATAATGACTCAGCAACTTCCAAAGTATTCTTCTGTCTAAACTATCAAATGCCTTTTCGTAATCTATGAATCCGATATAAAGTGGGGATTTTAGTTCTAAATTTTGTTCAACTATTATACGTAGAGTAGTTATTTAATCAGCACATGATCTGTTCTTCCTAAAACCTGCTTGTTCATCTCTCAAATGTTTCTCTATGGCCTCTTTTAGTCTCTCCAGAATGATTCTGCTTAATATTTTTCCTGGCACTGATAGTAGCATAATTCCCCTATAATTTGTGCACTCCTGTAAACTTCCTTTCTTTGGTAGTTTGATCATATAACCTTCTTTCCAGTCTGTAGGTATTTCTTCCCTCTCCCAAATTTTATCAAATAGATTATGTAATATCTTGGTAGAGGTGTTAATATCTGCTTTGATGGCTTCCGAAGGAATCTTCGTCATAGAGGTAGGTAAACTTTGACCAAAGTATCTAACAAACATAGTCGCCAAATAGCAAGCATGTCATCAATAAAAATACATGGATTGACCAGAACATCAAACACATATAGTCAGCAAATAGTAAGAGTGTTGTCAACTAAATTGTGCGCATGTCATACATACCTCATTCCGAATCAGAAGTCTCTAAGGGGTTAACATTTGTTATCGATTGGACAAACTGCATTCTATCTCATTGCCAGTATTGTTCCTCTTCTCTAAGCACATAGTCATCACATTTTCTCATACTACTCAATATCTATCGTACACATCAATTCTTTAACATCACAAATTTTAAATGTTGTATTCAGCGCAGAAGCTTGCCCTTTGACTTTAGCCTACACAAGTTCTATTTGGTTGAGGTGCGAATGATAAGGTGGGAGGAGAAGGGATGTGTGGCCCTACTATGTCATTATTTTATCAGTTTGATATAACTTTGTCTTCTTAGCCTGTCTAACAAGTTGCAACAACTCTATTTTTAATGGGTCCATTAAAGGAAAAATGTTAATTTCTAAGTCATGTGATGATTTAATAAGTTGTGCTTGATGAATTAGGAACTTTATCCGCCAGTGCTACCGCATTATGATAGGATGCATTGTCCATTACAAGGCATGAAGGTCTATCCAGAATGAGAAGTAAAGTGTTCTCTGTCCAGTCTCTGAAAATTTGTCCATTCATTTCAGTGTGGTAGTCCCTACCATCTGTAGACTTTGATTGAAAAATAAGTTGTGTGCCATTAACAAGTCCATTCTCTCTACTGCCACAGCATATACTATATAATGTGTTGTCCTTTGCTGCTGAGAATGCCTCTTTTATTTTCTCTGTCAACTGATTGCCATTCTTTCTCATATGTATGGTAAGCATTGATCCACAATTCATCCAAATATGCTACATCGTAGCCTTCCCTTCGTCACTCACGGATCTGTCTCAGGTATTTGCTCCAGACAGCAATCAGGTGTAGTTTTTCACAAACAGTATTGTTACCACTAGCAGATTTTAGAAAATTGAAACCAACACCTCTTATGATCTTTCAAAGAGTCGTTTTTGAGATTTTAATATAATATTCTAATTGCAGTTGAACTTTAAGTTTGCACAGTGTAACAAGTTGATTTGATTCAAACATTTTCAAAATCTCACGTCTAATATCTTTCTCAAAATTATCAACTTTAATTTATCTTCCTTGCTTGACCGTCGCCTCTGCAGATTCAAAGTTCTCTGTCCAATCTTATCGATTGAAAGACTTTCTATTTATACTTAGAGCTGCCCGTATTCTTTTTTTTTTTTTTTTTTTACATCGTAATATAACTGATAAAATATATGTATAGTGAGATTATTTTAATATCCTTTAGGGGCATTCTTGAAATAACAATTGGAGGTCATAATATAAATAGTCTAAGGTATGCTGATGATACAGTCTTAATTGCTATGAGTGAAAATGAGTTACAAGAAATGTTGGACATTATAATGAAAGAAAGGAAAAATAAATATGCAGCAAAAAGACAGAAGTAATAGTAACAACAAAGAAAAAGACATAAATGCAGTTCACAATAAAGACAAGTGGAACAATATTAAAACAGGTAAATAAATTTATATATCTGGGAACATTGTTAACCTCAGATGGTAGATGTACAACAGAGGTGAGATGCAGAATGGCTCAGGCAAAAACAGCTTTCCTTAAAATGAGGAAGATACTGTGCAATCCATTACTGACAATAGAAACAAGAAAAAGAGTTCTTAAATCTTATGTTTAGCCGGTCTTAAGATATAGATGCGAATCATGGACAATAGGACAACAAACAAGAAAATCACTGGAGTCTGTAGAAATGTGGTTTTACAGAAGAATGTTGAGAATACCATGGACAGCTAAGAGTAACGCAAATGTTCTGAAAGAGGCCAAAGCAAAAAGAGAGCTAATTTCCAATATTAGGAAGAAGCAATCATAATTTTTTGGCAATGTAATGAGAAGGGTACAGCTGGAATATTTTCTAACAACTGGAAAATCGAGGGGCGAAGAGATAGAGGGAAGCAAAGAGAAAAGATACCAGACAGCTTAAGAGAATGGCTTGGCAGAAGGTCAACAACAGAAATGATAAATAACTGTCGATTTTAAAAATCAAGTTGTCATTTCACAATAATTTACAAATTATCACATATAAAGGATTATACATCCTGGCATATTGACATTAGTCAATATTTTGTCAAGATACACCTATGATCTGTTTTCACAAGAGATCAGAAACAACAAAACTTCTTTCTGAACGGCGCATCTTACAATTTACGGTTCAATAAGTGCGAAATGGTGTTAGGATTGTGTGGAGAACACGTGAGAACACGTAGATTTCCTTCTTTAAAGATAAGTTGATTACAACAAATGTGGATATTGTAAACTTCTAAAATTTAGGACAGCCAAGAAAATCGTATTTTTATATACCTCAGAAACAAAATCTTTCCTAAATGCATGACAGTAGGGAAAAAAAAATCAGAATTCTTGAAAAAGAATTACTGAAATTCATCAGTTTCCGAGATAATTAATAAATTCTGTGGGCACAAATTTCTGAATGAACTATAAAAGAATAATGCACAAAGGAAGTTCTTTAAATATCTCTCTCTTTCTGGCATTCATCCAATGGCTACTAGAGGAATTGATAATCCTCTTAGCCATCCTCCCCTAACAGAACACTAGGTGGGCATAGATGCATTGTGTTGTGTTTTTTTTGCACCTTTTGATCCAACACATTCAACTTCAGCACATCATTTTTGTGTACCTGGTTGTCTTCCCTCTCTGATCCCTACTCGCTTGACCAGGCTAGATATTCTCTTTCCTGGAGCACTGCTGAGAGATGGAGCAGGGTCTTGATCTGCTGTGTTATTCACTTATCCTTAAGTTTGGCCCATTCTTAAAATATAACCATAATTGTACAAGTGTAGATCTTATTAATAGAAAATTATGTGCAGTTAAATGCTACCTTATTTTAATGTGATCACTAAAAAATAGAGAGTATGATAAGAGCTGCACACAGCGTTTGTTGACTTAGAGAAAGCTTTTGATAGAGTAGACAAACAACAGCTGTGGAAAAATAGCAATATCTTGGAGTCAACTCCTACCTAATCAGCCTATGTGAAGGCCTGTATGAAAAAGCAGTGACGCTATTCTATTCTATTCTATTCTATTCTATTCTATTCTATTCTATTCTATTCTATTCTATTCTATTCTATTCTATTCTATTCTATTCTATTCTATTCTATCCATGAAACCACCTTCATTGCAGTCAGGAATTCCCCATATCTGCTGCACCACTTGTCACAGCATTTCTGAAAGTACATAGGTAAATTCTGTTGACAGGGTTGCTCCATGCATGTCCTACTTGATTGCACAAGCAACGATTCCAAATCTTCTTAGTCGTCTCTTACGACATGCATGGCAGGTGACTCTATTGAAGCCAAAGTACGAACCAATATTCGTCAGTCAAAGGTGTTAACCATCTAGTCATAAGTTAAACAGGGATGTGAACTTTCATCTCTGTTATTCATCATGTATATATACACACATATGTAAATTAGCAAAAACTAGTGCACGTAACACCCTATGTTAATAACCAGGCAATAAGAACAAATTCACAAACTGATTACAACAATATCTTAACAAACTGAATGGAGCCTACAACAAACATAATAGGAAGATTAACATAGAAAAAAAGCAGAGGTCATGATCATTACCATAAAAGTTTTTATCTCGTTGGGGAATTTGCACCATGTTTCGTTCGTTGTAGACTGCATTCACAAGAGTAATCAGTAATCCATGGGCGCAGACATTTTGTGCGTGCTACGTCATCATAATGGCTCATTGTGTGTCCCAAGACTGACCACGCGCTAATCTTGCGATCTGTTGTTTGGTGTGCAACGGGGATAATCTGCAGACGAACTGTGTTTTGTATGTTCGGAGTTGGAGTCAAACACGATGTCCTAACATCATCAAGCGCTATACATTTAAATACTATGACGATCATCATTTTCAGGAGGACGTGAACTTCCGGGCAATATGGTGGATAGGCGGCAGGAACGATTGAAGGCTATGTCTGAAAAGTGTTCCTTGTTACAGTTTCCTCATATTCCAAGTCGGGCTTGTTGCAGGAGCTACTGAGTTAAGTGCTCTGTGCACACCGTGAGCTGTGTGTTTCATCCGTTTTGATCATGTTCCGATACGATGATGGATATCGGATGACAGGGAACAGTTGGCCGTGTTCACTTTCTATGCAGTTTCGCCTTATGTCTTTTGCCGTGTGCTGAGACTGCTATGATGGGGACTACGGCTACCGTTCTTTGTTTGGGAGATGAGTTAGTAATTCGGATGATTCCACTGGCACGGGCGGTTGAGCAATTATGGATTTTAATTTGTTTGCAGTGATACCGGGGCCTTCTATAACCAAATAACCAACCATAAAAGTTGAAAATAATTGCAGATTAATATTGAGAGTAAAGAGTTGAAACAAATAAAAGAGTTAAAATATTTGGGGAGAATTGTGGCAGCAAATGGGAAAATGGAGACCAGAATTGTAGATCTGATTATCTGTAGAATAAGTTTAAAAAAAAAAAAGTAAAGTACCCCCGTCACGCCAAGTGGTGTATAGGGAATATGGTGTTAGTGACCATAAATTTTATAGACCTTCATACTGTAGCACACATGAATCATTTTGTGTCATATGTTAAACAGATTTGTAAAATTATTTGTGCCTGTTGTTGGACCAGATCATTTTTAATGATTCGATGAGCATGATAAAAAAAGTGGAGGCGGGCTCTGTACGCATGCAATGGGTAGAGTCATTGCAGAAATCCAAAATACGTAAGGTCACCTTTATCTATGTTCCTGGACATGCGGGAGTAAAGGTAAAGGTAAAGTACGAGACTTGAACCGGCGTCTTAGCACGCGAGTTTACACCCATATGTGCTCGGCTGCCTATCCAGAAATGTTAGGAGATTTCTGTATAGTGTCGCCTCAAGCATCGAAACTCAGATGCGAAGCGACATTCCTCACCTTCCCAGGGTAACACCCTGGTACCCATTTCTGCCAACGGCTGGGTCCACCGTGGGGGTATTTTTTTTTTTCCAACCACGACACTGCTCCCAGCGGGAATTGAACACGGGTTGTCCGAACGTCGGTAGGCCAGTCGGGTGGTTTTCCCAACTGGGCTACCGAGGCCCCCATGCGGGAGTACAGGGAAATAAAAGAGCAGACAGATTGGCTAGCTGCGCTGTCGTTGAGGATGGGCAACCAATGGATCGGGCGGACATCATCATTGCCCTCCAGGATGTGGGAAGAGCACAGGACTTCGACAAACACAGATCCACGTCACTTCTTCGAATGATGGAAATGGGAGTTAAGATGGGCACAGCCAGAAAAGAGAAACTTAGTGACCGTGTAAGAAGACTTATCAACCAACATAGAACTGGAGTCTTCAGTCGCTGGACACTGCGGGAATTGCTGAGGAGAGGATCTGAGCACCTATGGACATGTTCGGAGTGCAATGATGATGACCCGCAAATAACTCAATCATTTTTAATGCCTTTTTAAAAACTTGCACTGAACACAACATGCAGTCCTTTAACGAGCAACAATTAAAGCTATAAATATATATTTGGCCCAGCAGCACCCTTGACTGGAGGTGACAAAGCTAACTGTTTGCATCATGATCAGTGCACAGGAACTGATGAAGATCCTACTGCATTCCCCCTGTTGTGGACCTGGAAGCAAACTAACCAGCCTGGCTAAGTGAGTTAGGGATCTAGAGGAAAAGCAACTCAGTACTCAAAAATGTCACGCACAAGTGACAGGTCTTGGATCAAGATACAGAGATCACAACTTTCCTGTTGCCACAAACACAAAACATCTGTACTCACTTAATGTCTATTATTTAAGGTTGGGCAGTGTAGAGAAGCAATTGTTTGGAAACGCAGAAAAAGAGTACATATCTCATCATCATCATGTGCCATACCAGTTGGCGTTGACGATCATGTCCTTCCACAATCTTCTATCCACAGTGCATCATATGAGTTCTGTTGTTGACTGTTTTCCATGTCATGACACCAAGCTATCCAGTATTTTCTCTCTTTGTCGTCCGCAATCTCCTTTTCCTTTTATTTTGCCAGTTGTAACCAAGTATTCCAACTTTCCTCTTCTCATGATGTGCCCGAAAAATGTTGATTGTTTCTTTCTGATGTTTTTTAGGAGCTGCCTTTTTGTGTTGGCCTCTTTGAGAACTTCCTCATCAAAGGCAAAAGACCTTTTTAGCTGTCCAGGGTACATATCTAGTCATGTCATTAATGAACATCTATTACATATGCTTACATTTACATATGCTTGTACTGGGAGCAAACAGCAATAATAAGATATAACAAGGAGAACTCTACACCCATGGACATAAAAAGAGGAGTAAGACAAGGATGCATCCCATCACCAAGCTTGTTCAATCTATACACTGAGCAAATCTTTAAAAACATCTCAGAGATACCAGGCCTAAACATTAATGGAAAGATAATCAATAACCTAAGATATACTGATGATACTGTTCTACTAGCAGAAAATGTGATAAGCATAACAAGCAAAAAATATGGACTAGAAATGAATATCAAAAAGACTAAAACTATGATCATAAACAAAGAAAATTCTCAAGACCTACAATTAAATATCACAGTTGAGGCAATACATCTGGAGACAGTCCAGAGCTACAACTACCTGGGACATACTATAACCAATGATGGAAAATGCAAAACTGAAATAAACAAAAGAATAGGTATGGCAAAAAGTAATTTTAATGCCATGAAAAATTACTAACAACAAAACAAATATCAGCAGGGCTGAAACTAAGAATGGCAAAATGTTATGTCTTCTCAATATTCCTGTATGGTGCAGAAACATGGACATTAGACAAGAAAACAGAACAGAAAATTGAAGCCTTTGAAATGTGGATTTATAGAAGAATAGGTAGAATTGGATGGAAACAAAAGATAACAAACAATGACGTTTTAAAACAACTGAAAATAAAAAGAGAACTACTAAATACAATTAAGACAAGACAAATGAAATTTTTGGGGCATGTTAAAAGACACAACAGCCTACTAAAAGTAATATTGGAAGGAAAAATACAAGGTAAAAGAGGAAAATGCAGACCAAGACTAACATGGACGAGTAACATCAAAAGATGGACAAGTCAATCTATGTCAGCCTGCACCATCAAAGCAAGAAACAGAGTAGAATGGCGATCCATGGTAGCCAACCTTTGTTGCGGAGAAGGCACGCGATGATGATGATTACATATGCAATACATAACTAGTCACGTCATTAATGAAATTAATAATCAAAGAAATTAGAATCAGAATAGACAAAGCAGCAATGTCTTTCAGAAGCCTTGAAAAGTTGTGGAAATCAAAACTCATCAGCACAAACAGAAAACTTAGACTGTTCAAATCAAATGTACTATCAACCCTTACGTATGTGTGAGAAAGCTGGAAAACAACAAGAGACATAGAAACAAAGTTGAACGTATTCAAAAATAAATGTCTAAGGAAAATACTTAGTATAACGTTAAACGAATTCAAAACAAATGAGGAAATTAGAGAAATTGTCAATCAACCACTAATATCTTCAGTAATAAAGAAAAGACAAAGGTCATTTGTTGGACATGTGATGAGAAAAGATAATAACCAAATAGCAAAGCAGGCCCTCATGTGGGGAACAATAGGTAAGGGGAAGAGAGGAAGACCCAGAGAGACACTGAGAAGAACATTGATGAGAGAGGCAAGAGCAGCAGGAATTGGCTCTCTCAATGAGATAGAGCTGCTTGCACAGAACAGAGACAAATGGCGAGATTTGATAAAATATCTTTAAAAGAACTGAAAGCTGCTAGAACAAAAATTCAGATAAGGGAAAGAGTATCTTGGTCTACGCCCTATGGGCTAGCTATGGACCGAAAGGTCAATAGATAGATTACATGTACAATACATAACTAGTCATGTCATTAATGAGCATCTATTACATATACAATACATATCTATATATGGCCCTTTTCGTCTTGTCAGACGGTCTAGTGGAGGCTATTGCGTATTTTTTTTAGGTATTGTTTTTGCCGAACAGCTTCTCTCGTGGCTAATTCTACCAATGTTTGACAAACACACGCGGTCACATAATGAACAGGTCAGGCTCGCTGGTCCACAGGGTTTACCATCCTTTTTCATGAGTCTCTTCTCTTCTAAGTCCTGTCTTAGAACAGTCTCAAATGTTGTTATACCGTTCCTTATACGTGCTCTCCATGATGTGCGATCACTTGCCAGATGTTGCCAGTCGTTTTCACAGATGGAGAAGTCTTTCAGAGATGATTTGCAGATATCTCTATATCGTAGTTTAGGTCTGCCGATTTGTCGTTTTCCGTGTTTTAGCTCGCCATATAGTATTTGCCTAGGAATGCGTTTTTCTTCCATCCGTTGGACATGCCCCAGCCATCTTAGCCTTCGACTTCTGAGCATCGACATGATTGTTAGGGTCTTAGCACGTTGCAGGACAGTTAAGTTGGTTATTTTGTCCTGCCATTTGATGTGCATTATTTTGCGGAGACATCGCATGTGGAAGACATTTAGTCTTAAGTTTAAACATTGGTGCTTTCTTCCTCATTTCACTTTGCCTACTCTGCCTGGGCACAAATACATATCTAGTCATGTCATTAATGAGCATCTATTATATATGCAATACATATCTAGTCATGTCATTAATGAGCATCTATTATATATACAATACATATCTAGTCATGTCATTAACATGCATCTGTTATATATGCAATACATATCTAGTCATGTCATTAATGAGCAACTATTACATATGCAATACATATCTAGTCATGTCATTAACAAGCATCTGTTATATATGCAATACATATCTAGTCATGTCATTAATGAGCAACTATTATATATGCAATACGTATCTAGTCATGTCGTTAATGAGCATCTATTATATATGCAATACATATCTAGTCATGTCATTAACGAGCAACTATTATATATGCAATACATATCTAGTCATGTCATTAATGAGCATCTATTATATATACAATACATAACTAGTCGTCATTAATGAGCATCTATTACATATACAATACATAACTAGTCATGTCATTAATGAGCATCTATTATATATGCAATACATATCTAGTCATGACATTAATGAGCATCTATTATATATGCAATACATATCTAGTCATGACATTAATGAGCAACTATTACAATTTAGAACATGTATCATCATGTCATTAATAATAAGCATCTATTACATATGCAGAACACGTCTTGTCATGTCATTAATGAGCAACTGTTACATATGCAATACATATGTTGTCATAGCATTAATTAACAATTACATAATACAGATTTCTCTCTCTCTCTCTCTCTCTCTCTGCAATCAAGACTCAATCAGAGTAAGATTCCAGACTCTCTCATGAAGTCAGCTGTCTGTTTAAGTGATTCGATTGCCCCAGATAGTTTCTCTTCCAGGGAGGTGGGTGTGGCCTACATTGCTCTTCTCAGGTCTGTGTATGGGGGGCAATCCTGTAGAACATGTTTTGTAGTCATATTGTCCAGTGTACAGTGGCATAGGCTGGTTGTACCTATTTTGAATTTGGTGAAAATGTGATTCCTCATTCTATTGTGGCCGAAGTATGATGACTTGATCCCTCCTTGATAGTTGATGGTATCCATCACTCTCATTATGCTTTGGGTGTTCTCGTTTCTATTTTTCATGGTACTGACCTTTGAGGATGGATTTGGCTTCATCATAACTGAGCTGATGATTCTCTTGTGGTAATCTCCCTCCCTCTTTAGCTAATTTGTCTGCACATTCGTTCCCGTGTATATTACAGTGTGATGGTATCCACTGAATGACTACTCTCTGGAAGTTATTACATAATTGATCCAGGGTTGTTCTCAAATCATCTAGTTCATTGTTTTTGGGATTTAATTACATTAATTATAAATTAATTGCATAAATTAATTTAATACAGATTTGGTTGTGACATTAAGAGCAATGATTACATGTATACACAATAATCACCAGCTTGAGTGGAGACATGACTGATATTGGACACCTGAGTGATCACTTTCAAGAAGAGCTCTACGATCTCTCTAGGTGCTCTAACATGTTTATGGTCTTTTAATCAAATGCAGGAATCACAGGTTATTCATGATATTAATTTAATTTGCACTACCCTAAGCTCTTCTGAATATCCCAGTCAGTTTTCTCAGAAAAGCCAAATGCTGAACTTTTCCTTCTTTGAGCAACCCACATGTTTGCTTGGCTTGAACACTTTACCTACTTTCTGCTAACTTCATCATCATCCTGCTACTTTTTAAAATTGTTTGTTATCATTGCTTTTTTTCTTTTGCTTATTCTCGCATTTGTTGTCACCTAATGCATCTTGGTCTCTTTGACGATTTGACCATTTTTGGTCACACTTTTCCATGTTGCTGTTCTTTTCTCTCTACTTAGACCTATTGCAGTAAGTGAATTCCTCATTTAGAAATCCACTTTTATCAGCTGTCAATGACTTTTCTCTTTAAATTCTTTCCTGGCTTGTGACTTTTGCTTATTGTTCTTGCTGAAGATTTCTTGGCTATGGCAAAAGACCTGCTTTATTGTCCTGCTCTTGCCTGATAATAAATTGTTTTTTTTAAATATATATTTTTGCTTTTATTTTGTTATTTTGCATATACACATTATTGTGAATAAAGGAACTTTTTCTTTGAGTTAGTAAAAAAGAAACTATCTTTATCACACTTAGTACCATTGCTGGTGTATGTCTGTGCGTGTTGAAGTAATAAATTCAGTTAAATTGTCCTTATATGTGTTCATGAGTTTACACATTATTATCCATGTTAAATAAACTTATGTGTTGATTAAACATTCAGTTGATTCCAGAGAGGTCTCCCAACAGAATAATGTATTCACTCTCTATCCAAGTTGAAGATTCAAACAAGGAGGTGGTCTATACATTTGTAACATTTACTTAGACATGTACATTTATACTGCTGATCTTTTCTTCAAGTCTTGTTTGCATTGTCATGTTTATAGACTTGTGTGTATTGTTGTAAGAATTGCTAACAACATTGTTGCAGTGTCATATGTTACACCCCTACTAACTTGATTGGTGCTTATTATATTTGCTTTTCCCCTCTCATAGCTCTTAACAAAATTTAGCAGTACATGTCAGTGTTTGTATTGAAAGTAGTCTTTAAGTAAATCGTTTGACTACACCTGCTTATGTAGAGTTTAATTTTCTATTTTATTTAATGAATTTACATAGTGGTAGCTACTAGCTGTTCTTTGAAACTAAGTTTTTTTTTTAGAAATTATTATAAAGGATATGTACCATCAAGATCAATTTTGCAAATCTCCGACCTGTACTCAGTGACAAATGAGGAGGCTCAGAATGTAATCAGGCATTCCATAGGCTCCTCTTATTCTGGCAACTCTGAAGAAATCTATTCAAAAATATTATTGCAAAGTAGCCCATACCTTCCTTGTAAATCCTAACTGTAAATAGTGAGTATAAACTATGAACAGTGAATGAGAGAAGGAAATATGGATGAGAGGGGAAAAGATGGAATGAAATCTTCCGACAGGTCTGGACTCTGTCAACTCACAACTAGCAGCCACAAATAGAGGGGAAATGAAGACGGTTGATTACTGTCATCAGTGTTGCTTCAATAACTCTGAGCATTACACAATAGAAGGGAAGGAAAGTGAACATATCAAGAGAATTGAAATTGTTTAGTTGCATCACCTGTTTATTTGTGTATGTATCTGGCTGTTAATATGTTAATACTGGTAATTTTAATTCACATCTTCGGTTAGGCACAAATTAAAAAAACAATTCACCAAAATATGGTAAGTGGATATGACTTTTGGCGTCTTGACAGACGTTTGGTAGCAAGCAATCATGATAGGTCAATAGTTTGGTAAATATTAATGTCTTATGCTGGATACTGTTTTACTGAACAACTTCTCTCATGGCTGAATCAGCCAACATTGGATAGACAGATCTGGATACAAAGTGAACAAGATACATTTGTGGTGCCTAGCCTCATCTCCTGTCTCCTGCACCTTTTGTATTCTGAATTTGGTATCCACTCTTTCTTTAATACTGCTGTGTAATTTTTTTAATTTTTGTTTTCTGTGTGTTATGATCTGATGCCAGATTTTCCCAGTTTCTTTCACCAATAGAGAATTCACTGAAGGAAGCCCTGCAAACATCTTGATATCTCAGAACTGGTCTGCTCTTTATTCTCTTTCTGTTCTTATGTTCACCATGCAATAATTGTTTGGGAATATTATTGTTGTCCATTCTTCTTACGTGACCTAGCTACATTTGTCTCTGACTTCTAATTGTTGCCATGATGGATGGGAGTTTGACCTCTACAAGACATTAGAGTTGGTTATTTTGTTTTTGCCATTTGATTTTCAATATCTTGCAAAGGCAACACATATGAAAGCTATTTAACTTTTTCACCTGCCCTGCATAGGTAGCCCAAGTTTCTAATCCATATAAAATGTACTAAGCACACAACTATAGTAAATTATAAAAGTAAGTGGTAAGTGGAGTATAGTAGCTGAAATGGAACAGATTTAGTAAAAAGTCATATGAATTAATAATGAAGGTGTACATTTTTTTTCAAGCTTTTCTTTGTCAGTGAATCTCAAAACATTGAAATAGTTAAGGGCAATGAACAAATCAGTGACAAAAGTCCTTTGCTTCATAGCAAAACTTTAGATCATGTAATAAGCTTATAGGAATGTGCATGAAGAAACATGAGAATATAAAAAGCAAGTAAATATTCACTTTCCGGATGGCTCAAATTCAAATCCTTACTTGTCATTCATGAACTCAGATCCTTACTTTTATTTTGTTGTTTGGTCCTTCTGCATGTTTTGTGAGCTTCAGAATACTTGTCATTTTGTTGCAGCATTGATATTTGCTGTCTTGACACTCCTTTCTGTAATGTTATGTTTTGTTTATATTCCAATATCTAAAAAATATATAATTGTTGTACTTGAGGAGGTTATATTTGGATTTACCATGGCCTCATTTGAGGTCTGGACATTATAGATTTCTGCTGCAGACTCCCAGATGAAATGTGAAAAATAGGACATTAAATATACATGTGGTGAGTAACTATAGAGGTGGTGATGACTATGAGAGAAGGCAATGGGCCAAACATTTAAGACTTTAAAGATGTTAGAGCTTGTGATGATCTTGTCTACCTTATCAGTTTATGATCATAGAGTTAAAAAAGTAATCCACCCTTAAACTAAAAGTCATTTATTGATAAACTCATCAATTCAGAGGTCATTTAATTCTTGTTTTATAACTTTGCAAATGGCAAACTTACTTAATAACTGTTCTCTCCACCTTCCCGTTGTCCTCACAGAATCATAAGTTACAACCACCATAAAATATGTTGTGAATCATCATCATCATTGAGTGCTATCTGCGTACCAAAGGTTGGCTACAATGGAACACCATTCCGCTCTGTCTCTTGCTTTGATGGTGCAGATTGTCATAGACTGACTTGTCCTTCTTTTGAACTCATCCATGTTCTTTTACCTTGTATTTTCATTTCCAAAATGTGAATGAATTATGTAGATCCTGATCATAACAATTTGGAGATATTTCTATTGTTATTATTGTTAAATGAAATGATAAGATTGATCTCTAAATGTAGAATCACAAGACCAATGGCAGGAAGATGAGTAGTTCACTTTCCACAAACTCATGCACCAACTATAAAAGTTGTACTTGTTTTGTAGTATTGAATTGCTATTGCATTTCCAAGTTGCTTCCATATAGTGTATTTTGTCTTGATTTGTAACACCCTTATATCGCCAGTACACTTTTTGTAGATATATGGATATGCTATTGTGTAATTGTGAATCAAGATGTACTTACATTTTTTAAATGTTTTGTGTATCTCTTAGATATTTCTAAATGTAGATAATTGGCTTGACCAAAGCACTAATGTTAACTGTTTGCCTCTTAGCTAGAGAATTCAAAGCTTACTTAACTTTCCAGTTGGAGGTTGCTTTAAGTTCAAACATTTTAATAAAATTATTTAAAACCTTGACAAGTGGTGCTTGTAAATATGACATTAACATTTGTCAAGGGAAGAAATTGTTTCAAAATTCTTTCCAACAGTACAGAGTTATTATATTTCATATTTTGTGGAATTAATTCTGGTGTTTTTGAAATAAATGAATATGAAATGAACAGAATGAATTTAAACTATAACATTAAAATGATAATAAAATCAGGTATAATTTGAGAAAGACAGAATTTGTTAAATTGAAATGTACATTTTGTTTTAATCAGTTCAATTCATGCTTGATGCATTATTCTTAATGATCGTTATCTAATCTAGTAGTTGAACAACTTCTTTTGTAGATACAGAGCACTATATATATATATATATATATATATATATATATATACTGTTTGTATATATAAGCTCCAAAACAAGCTATTTTAAAACCAAAAATTAATAGTATGAAATTTAAAGTACCGCTGAGTGTATAAGACTTTAAAAGGAAGAATTGAACAAACTGTTATGTTCTGATTGCTAGCAATCAAAGGAAAAAAAAACATTAAATATCACTGTCTTACAAGTATATGCACCTACAACTGCAACAGCAGCAAATTATAGGCAAATCAATGCATTTTACAATTCATTGCAAGAAACCATAGAAAAGTAGATAAAAGAGACATGTCAATCATCACGGACAATTTCAAAGTGATAATTGGCACAGAAAGAACAGAAGTGAATCAATTTTGGGGGCCATTTAACGGAGGACATACAAATTATAGAAGAAAAAGCAACAACCCTGCTATTGTCAACATTTTCTTTAAACAACACCCAAGTTGATAATGCTATTGAACCTGTAAAGACTTCATCCTGGTCCAGAAATGATGGAGATCATGAATGACATCATCTAAACACTAACTGGCACACCAAGGAAAATGTTGAAACAGTAACAAACTATGAATATCTGGAACCTGTAATAACTAACAATAGAGACTACCAGTTGGAGTTCAGAAGCAGTAGCAACACACAGATTAAATGTTGTGAAGAACATATGACACAGTACCATCAAGACAGTAAAATAAAAAATACCTAGGCCATGTAGCATATGGTTGTAAATCATGGACAATCTCACAAATAATGAAGTAAACTGGCTCATTCAAAACATTAATATAATTTGGATAATGAAATAGAGCAATGAAGAAATAGTAAAAGACTTAAACATTCAACAGTACTAGCTTGTAAATAACATCTTACAGAGGAAATTAAAATACTACATCCAAGTTAAAAGACAGAGGGGACTAGAAAGAACAATAGTAGAAGGCATGGTTCCAGGAAGATGAGTCTTCCTCTAAGACCAAAAGGAAGGTGATTTCAAGACATCAAAGAGACCTTGAACTTGACAACAGAAGAAGCAAGAGATCTGGCTAGAAACAGAGGTTCTTTTGCAATGTTTACGTGACATATCCATATATACTGTGTAAAAATTTCATATTTTTGTAATTAGCATATCCCGAGTAAACCGATGTGGTGCATTACTTTCTGAATGCATTAAGTACATTCCACTCATTCTTGAGATTGATATTTTATTGGAGTGGTTCATATTTGTCACGCTGCACAAAGATATGATTATTCTAGAGAAGTTAATTTCTGTACCATTGATACTTCAGTTGAATAATTTTTATAAAAAGGTTTATTTCAATTTTCATAAATTTTACTCTATCGGGTGTAAAATAATAATATTTTAGCCACAAATATTGTAAACATTTGCATTACAGCGTCACTTACCATCATTTTTTAATGTGCCAAAGCAGATTTATACTTCAGTTATGTTTCAGAGCTGACACAATTAGTAAGACTACTAAAATATCAACTAGCTGCTGTTTTCAGTTTGTTTATTGATCTTTAATGAAACTTTAAATCTGTTGGCATTTACAGGTTATCATTGACTTGTATGCCCAGATCTTTCTATAGATATGCACATCTGTAATGTACATTTGTAATGGTTCAGCATTCATTATTTAAATTGATAAGGTTTCTTGTACCACTTTTGTCTATTAAGAAGCTACTACCAAGCACATTTAATGCAAGTCTTATAATCTTTAGTTTTGAAATAAATTCTCAGTAGATGTTTCTTTTGTTGTAATAGAAGTAATTGAACTATTACCAGTATCTACAAATAAAGAGTAATTAACATTTGGTCTGTCCCTCTGCAGCATCCATTTGAGGTAGGCATTATACGACAGTTCCCTTTCTCCTCTGCTTCTCAACGCATGAGTGTTATCACAAGGACAATGGGTGAGCCCCACATGGAGATTTACTGCAAGGGAGCGCCAGAGAAAATTGCAGCTCTCAGCAAACCAGAGACAGGTATATTGTTCTAATAAATAAAGCACCCAACATGTTCATTATTCTGGATTTGTTGACTGAGTTCCCTTTCTATTGGCACTAAAGAGGGCAAAGCATTCAGAGCCAGGAATAAACAACCAATGATTTTGATCTTCAGAAACAACTTACATTAAAAAAAAAATTTTCATTCATTGGGGTGCAGTCTCCACATCGAAGGTTGGCTATCATGGATCACCCTTTTATTCTGTCTTTTGTCTTGATGGAGCACATTGTCTTAGGTTCACCTGACCATCTTTTGATGTTATCAGTCCACTTTAGTCTCGGTTTGCTTCATCTACCTTGCACTTTCCCCTTCCAAGATGACTTTTAGTAGGGTATTGTGTCTCTTCACATGTCCACAAAATTTTAGTTGTCTTTTTTTAATTGTGTTAAATAGTTATTTTTTTCATTTTCAGCTGATTCAGAACTTCCTTGTTTGTCTTCCTGTCCTACCACCAAACTCACCCCATTTTTCTATAAATCCACATTTTAAAGATTTCAAGTTTCTGTTGTTTTCTTATTTAATGTCCATGTTTCTACACCATACAGGAACGTTGAGTAATATAGCATTTTCCAATTTGTAGTTTTAGTTGTGATGTTATTTGCTTTGATGTGAGTATATTTTTCATGTTGTTAAAATTGTTTTTTGTCATCCCTATTTTTTTGCTTATTTCTCTCTTACATTTTCCATCATCATCAGGTCACATGTCCTTTGCAGAATGTTGCATTCACCACAATCTGTCTGAAAGCATATCTGTCTTCAGCCAGATGGCTCTCTAAATAAAATAAACTTTATTCAATTAAATTTAAGATCAGATGCAATCACAAACAATTGCCTCCATTCTTCTTGTGGAAGATGGAACATGAAAGCTAGCACAACCAAGACAAAAGAATATAAATATTAGCAGATCATGCTGCCCCACTTATCATTCATGTATATAGCAAGTGAAAAAAAAAATGTAAAGAGCCCCATCATGCCAAGTGGTGTATAGGGAATATGGTGTTAGTGATCACAATTTTTATAGACCTTCAGCACATGATTTTTGGGATAATGTGGTCAGTATTACACCCGTGCTGCTTTACTTGCCCAGAAAAAAATCCAGTAACCATTTTAAGGCTGGGTGAATCCGGAAGCCGTCTATCAGGATTGAATCCAATCTCTTCATATATATTTATATATATAGCATCAGACTTTAATGGTTTCAAAATTAAACTATGTAGGAAGCATTTTTACAATGGATTAAAGTTTAAAAGGAGAGACTAAAACAAGCCAAAACAGGGGCATAACTACAGACACCAATACTTAAATATCTCAACAAACAATTATGGCCACAAAAAATCTTGCCATTCCTTTATTATCAATACCTCTATCTAAAGGACCCAAGAGGAAGAATTTGTCAAAAGCATGAATGATTAATCAAACTATTTTATTGCTTTATAAAACTGCCAATTTGTCTAAAATGTATATAATTTTAGTTCTTGATATACATTTTAACAAGGTCTTGTTTGGAGCTTCTCTTAATTAAGTATATCTTTATGTCACCAAACTTCCATTAAGATATATATTTTTGTCCTCTTGTCTGATCCTCTTTATTTTTGACGTCGGCCTGCCTGTCTCCCCATCTCTCTCTCTATCTGTTACTAACTCTCTCTCTCATCTCACCCCCTCTTTCTCTCTTTTGCTCTGTCTCCTTTCTTTGTTTCTCTGTTCTGAACAGAATGGACAATATGATAACGAGTATTTCTCCATTATTTGTTGCAGTGCCAAGTGACTTTCTCACAATACTTCATAACTACTCCATTCAGGGGTTCAGGGTAATTGCTTTGGCTTACAGACCAATTGATCCAAAAGTCACATGGCACCAGGTGCAGAGAATCTCTAGGTGAGGAGTACATTCGTAATAAGGTTAGGAAAATTTGTGCTGATGACAGATGCATTGGGCCATAAGATGCAAAACACTGTGCAACACAATTATCTGTGAGAATGAAGGAGAAGATTGGTCTTAAAACTGATAATAAAGCAACTTGAAATTTATATATTTATCTTGCTGATCTTTGCTTATATATATATATATATATATATATATATATAAAAGAATTACAATTATCAATATATATATATATGCATGCATACACATGTGCACATTGTAGAATTGCCACTCTGTTAATTATCAAAGTATAAAGGGAGGGCTGGGTAGTCTAGAGGTATGATGTCAGTCTCAGGACAGTAGGAAGGACCCGTGTTGAAAGACCAGAAGTGGTTCTGATTTTTCAAAATAGGACAAATTAATCAGTGGTTTCTTTATTATTTTACCCTCACTTGATCTCTTAGGTAGTGAGATCCGATGACTAGCCCTCTCGGATAACAGCAATAAACATGAGGTCCCTTATGCATGTTAAAAATCCCTTGGTAGTTAAAATGGAAAAGAGTAGGTTGCTAAATATGGCCACTGCCTAGACAATATTGTCAGTAAAAACCAGCCTACGCCGTGGATCCCAGGCTGTGCTACGAAGTTCATGCATGTGGGCCAGGATTTTCCTTTGATTTTCTCTAATGGGATATTGGAGCATCTATGGATTCATCTGGTGTGCAGTGATAATGATTCTAACAACAAGAACAGTATAAGGAAAGACTGAAGGAAAGATGACAAGATAGCATCAGTCATTTATTTGGTATAATATCATTTGATGGACAAAAACATAACAGTCTGCTTTAATCTGGCATCAAGGTAAACAATGCTCTGGTGAGCAATCTTTGGTGTGTGGGAACAACACCTGATCTCATTTGACACTTCAGTTTTATATTTTATTATGTTTATCAATTTACAGAAGAAGAACAAATTTGTTTGGGAATAGTTAACATTATCTACAATGTCTACATGATAATATCAGTTGTAACAGCAGCAGGTAATTACTTCACTTGTTGTTGAACTGTAATAAAAGTGAGCTTCTTGTACTTTGAGGCTTGCTATCAACCACATGTGTACAAAAATCTCCCGGTACAAGCTCATCATTTTAATTTGTGGCAGTGTTCACTTTTCAGAACATGGATTTTTTTTTTAAGATTTAAACTAGATAATACTCCGTTTTGCTAAAAATTTAATTGCATACTTTTTTTCCGTTATAACTACATTTATGCTAAAATTTAGATAAAAATTATAAGTGTTACATGTATTGGAAAAGAAAATTGTTAAAGAAAATGAAAATATCAACAAATTACTTTTATTTTATTATTTCAAAAAATGAATTTTTTATTATTTTCAATTCAAAATATTGTAACTTAACCTAGACTAGAAATGTTGTTATCCTTTTGTCTGGAAATGTTACAATTTTATTATTAGTCCTTCAAGTTACAGCTTATTTGACGCATTTGTATCCGTAAAAATTGGATTTATGTACATTTTTGTGTTGATCTCTTCAAGTGTGGTAAATCTATACCAAATCATGATTATTTACAAGTTTATTCTCTGTATATCTATCATCAGTTCTAGTCTACAGACTGTTTTATTCTCTGTATATCATCACTTTTAGTCTACAGACTGTTTTATTCTCTGTATATCATCACTTTTAGTCTACAGACTGTTTTATTCTCTGTATATCATCACTTTTAGTCTACAGACTGTTTTATTCTCTGTATATCATCACTTTTAGTCTACAGACTGTTTTATTCTCTGTATATCATCACTTTTAGTCTACAGACTGTTTTATTCTCTGTATATCATCACTTTTAGTCTACAGACTGTTTTATTCTCTGTATATCATCACTTTTAGTCTACAGACTGTTTTATTCTCTGTATATCATCACTTTTAGTCTACAGACTGTTTTATTCTCTGTATATCATCACTTTTAGTCTACAGACTGTTTTATTCTCTGTATATCATCACTTTTAGTCTACAGACTGTTTTATTCTCTGTATATCATCAGTTTAAAGTTCTACAACAATTACTTAACGAAATAAACATGACAAGCAAAATATATGGACTAGATATGAATATCAAAAAGACTAAAACTATGATCATAAACAAAGAAGACACTCAAAACCTACAAGTGGATATCAAAATAGAAGGAATAGACCTGGAGACAGTTCAGAACTACAACTACCT
This sequence comes from Megaustenia siamemsis, assembly GCA_032433765.1. Lineage (NCBI taxonomy): Eukaryota > Metazoa > Mollusca > Gastropoda > Stylommatophora > Ariophantidae > Megaustenia > Megaustenia siamemsis. The sequence continues at coordinate 10,174,567 of JAVIAB010000088.1, forward strand.
TGGACATACTATAACCAGTGATGGAAAATGTACAACTGAAATAAACAAAAGAATAGGAATGGCAAAAAGTAATTTTAATGTCATGAAGAACATACTAACATCAAAAGAAATAACACCAGGGCTAAAACTAAGAATAGCAAAATGTTACATCTTCTCAATATTCCTTTATGGTGCAGAAACATGGACATTAGACAAGAAAACAGAACAGAGAATTGAAGCCTTTGAAATGTGGATATATATAGAGGAATAGGTAGAGTTGGATGGAGGGAAAAGAAAACAAACAATGAAATCTTAAAACAACTAAAAATAAAAAGAGAACTACTAAGCACAATTCTAACAAGACAAATGCGATTTTTGGGCCATGTTAAAAGACACAACAGTCTACTAAAAGTAATCCTGGAGGGGAAAATACAAGGTAAAAGAGGCACAGGCAGACCAAGACTAACATGGACGAGTAACATCAAAAGATGGACAAATCAGCCTATGACAACCTGCACCATCAAAGCAAGAGACAGAGAAGAATGGCGCTCCATGGTAGCCAATCGTCGTTGCGGAGACGGCACTCAATGATGATGATGACGATGATATCATCAGTTCTAGTCTACAGACTGTTTTATTCTCTGTATATCTTCAGTTCTAGTCTACAGAATGTTTTATTCTCTGTATATCTTCAGTCCTAGTCTACAGACTGTTTCATTCTCTGTATATCTTCAGTTCTAGTCTACAGACTGTTTTATTCTCTGTATATCATCAGTTCTAGTCTACAGACTGTTTTATTCTCTGTATATCTTCAGTTCTAGTCTACAGACTGTTTTATTCTCTGTATATCATCAGTCCTAGTCTACAGACTGTTTTATTCTCTGTATATCTTCAGTCCTAGTCTACAGACTGTTTTATTCTCTGTATATCATCAGTTCTAGTCTACAGACTGTTTTATTCTCTGTATATCATCACTTCTAGTCTACAGACTGTTTTATTCTCTGTATATCTTCAGTCCTAGTCTACAGACTGTTTTATTCTCTGTATATCTTCAGTCCTAGTCTACAGAATGTTTTATTCTCTGTATATCTTCAGTTCTAGTCTACAGACTGTTTTATTCTCTGTATATCATCAGTTCTAGTCTACAGACTGTTTTATTCTCTGTATATCTTCAGTTCTAGTCTACAGACTGTTTTATTCTCTGTATATCATCAGTTCTAGTCTACAGACTGTTTTATTCTCTGCATATCTTCAGTTCTAGTCTACAGACTGTTTTATTCTCTGTATATCTTCAGTCCTAGTCTACAGACTGTTTTATTCTCTGTATATCTTCAGTTCTAGTCTACAGACTGTTTTATGCTGTGTATATCTTCAGTCCTAGTCTACAGACTGTTTTACTCTCTGTATATCTTCAGTCCTAGTCTACAGACTGCTTTATTCTCTGAATCAGTTGTGTCATCACGACTGCTTGATGTTTCAGAAGCTGAGACAGTGACTGAATGTAGTTATATTAAGTTAACCTATGACAGACAGTCCTGGCTTCTTACTGCTGAACTAATCATCACTCAAACTGTAGTAATAATCAAAATCACTAACTGAATATTCAATTGCTGAAGTGAGACCAACCCTAGCTTGCTTTTTACTGTATCTTTTGTGTTAAGTACTTGAAGTAGACACAATGGGTGTGGTAATTATTTGTGAGAAATAAACATCACAACACACATCTATTTTTTTTTTCTGTAAAATTTACTAATGAGACCTCTTATAGGTTTAACAGTAAAATATTCTATATCTATTGTCCTTTTGAGCCAAAGACAGCAGACAGGACAATCTTTGTTATCAAGTGTCAAACCTTGCACTGGACCGGTATTATATCTCACACCACACATCCCTGTTCTGTATGAGCCTCTCAATTTTGGCAAAGGAGTTGATGTCTGCTGTTGTTGCCTCTCTCCTCAATGTTCTTTTCAGTGTTTCTCTAAGTCGCCTCTTATTTTTTTCAATGATTTAAAAGTATTCTTCTTCGTCTACCTTTCAGCTCCCTGTGGAGCATAGGTCTTCAACAAACACTTTCCAAGTCGTTCTGTTTCTTGCCATTCTTTTAAGATCATTCCATGTCTTCCCCATCATCTTCATCTCTGCTTCTATCTGTCTTCTCCAAGAATTCCTTGGTCTTCCTCTTTGTCTTTTCTCCTGGGGATTCCAAAAAAGAGCCTGTTGTGTAATACTCTTACTTGGCTTCCGCAGTGTGTGTCTTATCCAGCGCCATCATCTTCGCTGTAAGTCTTTATCCACTGGTATTTGACTGGTACATTTCCATAATTCTATGTTAGTGATTTTGTCTTTTGTCAACAAGGCTGCTGGAGAGCATAAGTTAACAGCTGAGATCCTCAAGGCAATTGATAGCCATAATCTAATACATCTCCAAAAAATGTTCAACATCATTTGGAAAACAGAGAAGACGCCTCATAAATGGAAAAAAAAATCATTGTTAAGATCCCAAAAAAGGGCAATCTTAGAGATTGTAACAACTGGAGAGGCATGACACTTTTGTCAGTTGCCTCAAAGTTATTCTGCAAAATCATCCTAAATAGAATAAAGGATTCAACAGATACAGTAATGCGTGAAGAACAGGCTGGGTTTAGAAAAGGGAGAAGCTGCCTTGACCACATTTTCACTCTACAACTTATATTGGAGGAACACATTGAAAAGCAAAAACGTTTTGTACTTAACTTCATCGACTTCAAAAAGGCATTTGATAGTATTCATAGAGGATCTTTGTGGAAAATTCTGAAGCAATATGGCTTACCATCAAAAATCATAAATATTATCAAAGACATGTATGATGGTTACACATGTGCAGTTCGAACAGAGGAAGGACTGAGCGAATGTTTCCCAATAGAAACTGGGGTTAAACAAGGATGTATTTTATCGCCTTTGTTATTTGGAATTATTATGGACTTCATAATGAAGAAATGCTGCACTGGTAATAAAGGCATCGAATGGATACAAGGAGACCATTTGGAGGACCTCGACTTTGCTGATGACATAGTTCTCATCAGCAGTCAGATAAAAACGATGCAGGAAAACACAAATGAACTATCATCAATAGCCAGCAAAATTGGGCTTGAGATCAATCATGAAAAAGTCATGAAAAGTTTAATTCCAACAGGTGACAAAATATACATAGAAAACAAACCAGTAGAAGAGATCGATCACTTTATCTATCTTGGAAGTCACATTGATCGAGAAGGGGATACAAGTAAAGAAATTAGAATTAGAATGGCTAAAGCAGCAATATCTTTCAGAAGCCTTGAAAAGTTGTGGAAATCAAAACTCATCAGCACTAACACAAAACTTAGGCTATTCAAATCAAATGTACTATCAACCCTTACGTATGCGTGTGAAAGCTGGAAAACAACAAGAGATATAGAAACAAAGTTGAACGCATACAAAAATAAATGTCTAAGGAAAATACTTGGTATAGCATGGAACAAATTCAAAACAAACGAGGAAATTAGAGAAATCGCCAATCAACCACTAATATCTTCAGTAATAAAGAAAAGACGATGGTCATATGTTGGACATGTGATGAGAAGAGATAATAACCGAATAGCAAAGCAAGCCCTCATATGGGAAACAACAGGTAAGAGAAAAAGAGGAAGACCCAGGGAGACACTGAGAAGAACATTGATGAGAGAGGCAAGAGCAGCAGGAATCGGCTCCCTCAATGAGATAGAACTGCTTGCACAGAACAGAGACAGATGGCGAGATTTGATAAAATATCTTTAAAAGAAACTGCTAGAACAAAAAATTTAGATAGGAGAAGGTGTATCTTGGTCTACGCCCTATGGGCCGGTTACGGCTCGAAAGGTCAATAGATAGATAGATAGATTTTGTCCTGCCATTTCCATCCTTTTATTCCGCATAAGCATCCATCAATGAAAGTCTGTATCTTCATGATTGTCAATTTTATTGTTCTCCATGTTTCACAGCCATATAATAGGACTGACTTAATATTGGAGTTGAAAATTGTTATTTTTGTATTTAGCCTAATTTCTTTTTACTCTTCTATATGTTTCCCAGTGCAACAAAAGCTGCTCTTGCTTTTGATATCCTTATTTTGGTATCATTTTCTGTTCCTCCCTCTTTATCTATATTACTACCCAGATATATGTAAGACTGTACGTCTAGTAGAGTTATTTCTCTTAATTTTATTGGGTTATTGCCAACTGCATTAATTCTCATAATGTTGATTTCATCTCTATTAATTTTCAGTCCTAGCTGTTGTGATCTTTCATCAAGTATGCTAATTTTATCCAGCATCTGTTGATGGCTGTGTGATAGGAGAGCTATGTCATCAGCAAAGTCTAAGTCATCAAGTTGCTTGGTCAGTGACCACTGGATTCCATTTCTGTTGTTTTGAGTTATTTTCATAATCCAATCTATGGCCAGTAGAAAGAGAAATGGAGACAGAAGGCATCCCTGCCTTACTCCTGTTCTTAACCTTGTGTCAAACCTTGCACAGGAGCTGCATTATATCTCACAGCACATAGCCCTGTTCTGTATGAGCCTCTCAATTTTGGCAAAGGAGTTGATGTCTGCTGTTTTTGCCTCTCTCCTCAATGTTCTTTTCAGTGTTTCTCTAAGTCGCCTCTTATTTTTTCAATGATTTAAAAATATTAGTATAAAAACCTGAATTGTTGCTCCATGAAACAAAAATTAAGTTTGAGTTGTACCTATTTGCATTGGTCTAAAAGTTGCATAAGGTTTGATTAGAGAACAAATTGCTTAATAGTTTGGAAAGAGTTAAATAGTCTAGCAGAGAAATGGGAGAGACCAACCTGTTAGAAAACATTTGATATCATTTGGAGGAAATGTAGATTTGTATGATATTGAAAGTTGTTGACATATCATCATCTGACAGGGACAAAGTGGAGAATGACTTGAACTTTTTGGGCCTTTTGGTTATGCAAAACCAGTTGAAACCAGAAACAGCCCCAGTTATCCAGATCCTCAAAGAAGCAAATATTCGTACAGTCATGATTACTGGTGGGTGGTCATGCTAATGTTTTTGTGTGTTTGTTGATATATCACTGAAAGGCAATTGAGGAAGGAAATAAGAAAGAAGAAAAAGTTGATTGTTTTCATTTAGTCATATGTTGTATCACTTTATTTGGGTTGTCTATGGATCATCTACTGAAAGTTGTCATGTAGTCAAAATTTTTATCTGTTCATTTGAGTGTTTATGGATAATGATAGCTGTGATTTACCCATTATAAATATTGTTTATAGATCTGAAACAAAAGTCATGATATAGCTGCATGTTGTTTAAACCCTAGATAATAATACCTATCTGTAAATCTCCCAGTTTTGATACCGTAGTAAAAATTCATCATCATCATCATCGAGTGCTGTCTCTGCATAGAAGGTTGGCTACCATGGAGCGCCTTTCTGCTCTGTCTCTTGCTTTGATGGTGCAGGTTGTCATAGGCTGATTTGTCCATCTTTTGGTGTTACTCGTCCATGTTAGTCTTGGTCTGCCTCTGCCTCTTTTACCTTGTATTTTCCCCTCCAGGATTACTTTTAGTAGGCTGTTGTGTCTTTTAACATGGCCCAAAAATCGCATTTGTCTTGTTAGAATTGTGCTTAGTAGTTCTCTTTTTATTTTTATTTTTAGTTGTTTTAAGATTTCATTGTTTGTTTTCTTTTCCCTCCATCCAACTCTACCTATTCCTCTATATATCCACATTTCAAAGGCTTCAATTCTCTGTTCTGTTTTCTTGTCTAATGTCCATGTTTCTGCACCATAAAGGAATATTAAGAAGATGTAACATTTTGCTATTCTTAGTTTTAGCCCTGGTGTTATTTCTTTTGATGTTAGTATGTTCTTCATGACATTAAAATTACTTTTTGCCATTCCTATTCTTTTGTTTATTTCAGTTGTACATTTTCCATCACTGGTTATAGTATGTCCAAGGTAGTTGTAGTTCTGAACTGTCTCCAGGTCTATTCCTTCAATTTTGATATCCACTTGTGGGTTTTGAGTATTTTCTTTGTTTATGATCATAGTTTTAGTCTTTTGATATTCATATCTAGTCCATATTTTTTTCTTGTCATGTTTATTTCATTAAGCAATTGTTGTAGATCTTTAGGATTTTCTGCTAGTAGTACAGAATTGTCAGCATATCTTAGGTTATTAATTATCTTTCCATTAATTTGTAGGCCTGGCATCTCTATGATGTTTTTAAAGATTTGCTCAGTGATTGAACAAGCTTGGTAAAAGTAAAAATTACAACCTCTTAAATGTTACATTTGGTGCTCTAAAAATAGTAATTTCTCTGAACTCTTGACACAGTCCCATGTGTTTCCACTAGGCAAAACATGGGGACTTGACATTCCTGGCTCAGGTTGATTTATGACCCGAGTTTCACCGCATGGACCGGACTTGTTACAATGTCTATAGGAACAGTCACTATAAGTGTGCTAGTATGTTCGGCGACCTCATAGTGTTATTCACTGTGTTTCCCGAGTCACAAAGGGCTGTTTAATTTTGCAGATGACCAGGAAATTTACCTGGTCACAGCAAAAAAAAAGAAAAACTGCCAATTTCTTGAAGATTGGCTATGCTTTTTGCATTAAACGATGTATCTCACGATCTCAAAAAAAAATCCAGCAGCAATGGAAACAAATGAAACACTCAGGGGTTTACCGGAAGTCGTAATTATGAAGGTACTCGGAGGAGATAATGTTTGAACACAGAAAAATGTCAAATTTTGATGAATTTGTGTTTTGATGTGGTAAATTTTACTACAGTATCGTAATCTCGGGTTAAGATCAATTAATTACAGTTGTGCTGTAGATGTATGTTGCATCTGCCTCTATGAGTTGAATATAGATCCAGAATCCTTCTTTCTGGCTTTCACCCGATGACTAATAAAGAAATAGATAGTCCTCTTCGACATCCGTCCTAACAAGGGTATTAAGTGAGCTTATATGCTTGTTGTGGTTAGAACTGTGATTTATGTGCCTTTCACCCAACACATATGACTTCATCTTGGCTAGACTAGACTTGTTAGTCTGTTTCTAGAGGCACCTCAAAGAGGTGCAGTATGGTCTGGATGGTTCTGGTTCACTGATCCTGGTGCAAGCCATCAGCTATGAGTCACCTACAGCTTTCAGCTCTGTTGCTGTCAACGCCTCGCCTCCAGATCCAGAGTGGTAGTCACGATGTAGCTGTGTGTTGGATCTATTCATATGGTTTGTTTATGGAGCATTAACTGAAAGTCATGATGTAATCATTGGTTTTATGTATGCTTGTTTTTTGTTTATGGATCATTTATTGATAATCAAGATATAGACATATGGTGTATCTGTTCATATTGGTTATTTGTGGAGCATTTACTGACAATTACGATGCAGTTGAATGTTGGGTCTGTTTGAATTGGTAATACATTTGTCTCATCAGTGCTAATAAATATAGTTATGGTTGGTTTGTAGCCAGGGGCTGGGTGGTCTGGAGGTAAAGACATTGGCCTCTGCATAAGGTCACATGTTTGAATCCTGCCGTAGGTGGTGGGAATTTTTCACTTTGAATCCTTGGTTTCTTCATGACTTTGCTCTCCTCTGGTCTCTATGTAGTGAGATCCTTTATCTAGCCCTCTCAGATAATGTCAAAAAAAAAGGTCCTGTGTGGACTCTGTGAATATAAAGAACCCTTGGCAGCTGAAAATAAAAAAAAATGTCATTGCCATTGCTGCACGTAATTTTGTGTTAGAATTGAGATCATTAGCCATCTCTGAATGCACTCTAGTCAAGATTTATAATATTGTATTCATCATTTAAACAGGTTAATGAACATCGACAGATAATCTTATTAGGCCTTGCTGGCATTTATTTATGTTTAGCAAGATCATGCATAAATAAGTACAGATACAAGCTTGCACATTTTATTCTGTAGGAGACATGACACAGACAGCTATCAGTGTTGCCCGCAACTGTGGAATGGTAGGAAGAGATGAGAAAGTCATTCTTGTTCATGCACATGCACCAGACAGAGGGCATCCTGCAAGGATTGAGTGGGAAGAAGCTGAACACCCCTTACCTTCAGTTTCATCTTCCAGTGGAGATCTGGATGCGATTGTCTCAGCAACAGTGGTTGACAACGAAACCGATCGAGAGGTGAATACTGTTATAGTTCATTTAAAACTAGAATTATCATAGTTGGAATAGAGTGAATGCTTTGCATGCTTCATAGGAAAGCACCCTGCTATTCTAGATGTTCAATGTACTTTATATAACTAAGTCTCTCAGTCACATCCTTGAATCAAAATTTTTATAATGTTCAATTTGTTTTAACTTCTTTTGACCACAGTAATACTGTCAGTATTACTCACTGTCAGCATTACTCCTAATTTGCCAAGCGAACACTGATATGGTAGTTTTTTTTGCTTTGTCCCTTATTTTAAATATACCTTGAGCTAAACTCAAAAAAGGAATTGAAGTCAACGATCACAACATAAATAATTTGCGATATGCGGATGACACAGTCTTAATAGCAGAGACAGAGAACGAACTACAAGAAATGATAGACATAATAGTAGAAGAAAGCAACAAGAAAGGTCTCAGTCTGAATAGTAAGAAAACAGAAGTAATGGTTATATCGAAGAAACAATCATCACCATCATGCAGCATAAAAATAAACGAGACAAATCTAAAACAAGTGTAACGTTTCAAATACTTGGGCACAATAATTACATCAGATGGGAGATGCACCACAGAAATAAAAATCTGAATAGCTCAGGCCAAAATAGCATTTCAGAAAATGAAAAATATCTTATGCAACAAATCTATGTCAATAAAAATGAGAAAGAGAGTTCATCAATGCTATATAGAACCAATTCTGACCTATGAAAGCGAATCATGGACAGTAGACAAACAAATGAAAAGACGGTTAGAGGCCACAGAGATGGGATTTCTCAGAAGAATGTTGAAAGTTCCCTGGACAGATAAAAAGACCAATGAGGAAGTTCTCAAAGAGGCCAACACAAAAAGGGAGCTCTTAAAAAACATCAGAAAGAAGCAATCAACATTTTTCGGGCACATCATGAGAAGAGGAAAGTTGGAATACTTGGTTACAACTGGCAAAATAAAAGGAAAGAGAGATCGCGGATGACAAAGAGAGAAAATACTGGATAGCTTGGTGTCATGGCATGGAAAACAGTCAACAACAGAACTGATACGATGCACTGTAGATAGAAGATTGTGGAGGAACATGATTCCTACGCCAACCGGCAGGTAACATGATGATGATGATGATGAGCTAAATAGCGTATTTTCAAGGGATTGAACTCTAATATAATTACTTGCTTTGTGGCAAACCTAGAATGATCTCCCTTATGTTATATTGTTCAAATTATAAAGGAATCCGTGGTGTTTTGAAAGTTTTCAGTCAAGCTAATTCATGTGTTAAATAACTGTCAAGATCGAAAGTTGTGGAGAGACATGATCACCCACGCCAGCAGGCCTGGTACTTGATGGTGATGAATTCATGTGTAAAAGAGGATAATGGCTGCCAGCAATGAAGTATCAAGAATACCTAATGCAAAATATTTTAAAACCGGCAAAAAAGGCTAGAGAATTTTGTTCTAAGAACTTTGAATGTCTGGGACAAGTAGTCTTAGTAACACAAATGATAAAATTTTAGGATTACATGACCTACTTAGTGGCAACAACAAAATTATGTTTTTTTTTCCAAAACTATTGGTTATTATTTGTTTTCTTATCTTTCACTTTTTTCAAAATATTTTCAGTGATTATGAAACTCTATCCTTTTCCCTTTCATTTGATGCCTAATACATGTGCCTGTGACTTGTATTAACTAAAATATGACAGATTTAGTGCAAGAAGTATTTTAAAAAAAATTCAGGCAAATAGAGGAAAAAATGACGGCCAAAAAGAGTTGACCTTGATTACGATACCGTAGTAAAAATTACAACATAAAAAATTATTCAAAATTTAATAGTTTGCTTGTTTAAACATTACACCCCTACCCTGTGTACCATCCTAATTACTACTTCTGGTAAGCTCTGAGTGTTTAATTTGTTTCTATTGATGTGGGATTTTTTCCCCCCATTTTGTGAGATATAATCCTATAATACAGGGAAAAAAATTCGCCAAATTTCAACAAATTGGTTTTTTAAATTATTTTTTTTCCCTTCACCATGGAAATTTTCTCTGCCATCGGTGACTTGGGGGAAACTCAGCGATTTACAAATTTATGGCTTCCGTTTGAATAGACAAATTAACAAGTCCAGTCTGAGTGGTAAATTTTGGGTCATATATCAACCTGAGACAGGAAATCCGAGTTTCCTCTGTGTGCAAAATTTCAAAGAAAATACTATTTTTAGTGTTCCTTATGTTACAATTAAGTGGTTGTATTTTGCACTATGGAATGTAACAAAGTGTGCCACTGATAGGTATTACAATAAAGGATTATACATCTGGCAAAACTATTTTTCAGTCATGTCTGATTTTGATATGCTTTTGCATTATGAACAAATAAAAAATGTTTAAATAAAACTTTGAACTATTGGTTTCATGATAAAATAACTTGTAATAGTGTAGCAAAAATAATGTTTTATAAATGTAATTTTTATCAAGAAATTATATAGGATGTTTTGTTATTTATTATTATAAATTATGTTATGATCTGTATTTGTTCACTAATAGAAGAAATAAGGCTTGTGTCTAAAACTGTCAGACCTAAATGTTTATACTGCTAGCATTACTTACTTCTGCACCAAGCTTTAGGTTATCAATCCCATGATGCATTATGATTGAAACTATTACTAAATTCAACTACAAATCCATGCAGCAAGATCATGGTGGTACTACATACTGGACAAGCTACCTAAAGGGATACATACCCAGGTAGAAATGACTCATTAATCAGGAACTACTGTTTTCCTAGGAGAGTGGTAAAGGCATAAAAATGTAAAGCTGTAGTAAAGCTGATGATAAAGATGAAAATAAAAAAAAAGCTTAAAAAAGTGGTATGGTTACAGCTTTACATAGGTGAGGGAAAATACAAAGTCAAAATAAACATTGTAGCTGGAGGTAAAACTGAAGAAAAGCGCGGATAGGTTTTATCTATGATTGTACAATTGGTTTGTACCACTCATATTTCTGTGTGTTTTATTTATCTGATAACTTTGAGATGGGCAGATGAAATAATTTTGAGAGAGTATGTGAGTGGTAACTGAAATCATTTCGTGTCACAGAATTCACCATTGCTTCAAAGTGGCAATCATGAGACCACTCACACAAGACCTTCTTTTGGACAGGTTTGTAATCCTGGAGAAGACATTTTCTCATTTGCTAGTTTCTTTTAATCATTAATCAACTATTTTTATTTTTATTCTGCCCTGTTTTGTAATTGAAGACATTTTGTTTAAATCTTTTAACATTTTTTAACAAGTTGTTTTTAATGTGAAAATATAATGTTACTTGTTATTCATTTTAATGTTATTAAATAACTATTGAGATAAACAAACTGACACATTTTATGGTCATTGGGAAAGACTTAAGTATTGAGGCAGGAAATAGGCGTAGGTATTAAAAAAAAATATTAAATACTCTGCAGGGCCATGAGTATAGCTGCAGAAAAATATAAAATAAACATAATATGGTATTGAACAGCTGGACTAACAGTTTATTGAGGGCTCATTGTGTTGTGTTTTGACCACTCTGCCTTGTCATATGGCCAAACCATTTTATCTGTTGTTTCTTTATATATTCTATGGTGGGGTTATACCTAGCTTTTTTCTCAGTTCATCATTTCTGATCTTGTCACTAAGGCTGTTTCCTGCCATTCGTCTAGCACATTTCATCACCGTAGAGGTTATTTTTCTTATTGTTCTTGCTTCTAGGGTCCAGGACTGGTATTAGCAGCACAATGTTGAGATGAAGATTGCATTGTAGAGTGCCCGTTTTGCCTCTAGAGTTATTTCCTTTTTAGACAAAAGTGGTGATAGCTATCCAATGATTTGACAAGCTTTGATGCATCTTGAGTCTATCTTTGCTGTTTGTGAATTGTCGTTTGTCACCAAACTTCCTAAGTATTTGAATTCCCCCACTTGTTTCAGCTGTCTGCCTTCTATAGTTATGTTGATGTTCTGTTTCTCTTTTATGACATTCATGACTTCTGTTTTGTTGATGTTGATTTTCATGTTCTATTTTGTGCCTGCGCTGTTGAGTTTATTTAAGTTTTGTAGGTCTTCTATTTTTCCATGTATTAGTGCCTGATCGTCTGCAAATAGAAGTTCGTTGATCTCCTCTGTCTCTGATGTGTTGGCTAACTTGCATTTATAGTCCATATATGTAATAAATATTATGGGGGATCGTATGTACCCTTGTCTTACACCTGATTACAAATTTTGATTGTGTTCTCTCATTTTTTTTTTGCAAGCTGTTTTAAGGTGAATAGAATCCTGTTTTTGGGAACCCCATTTGAGAATCGCTTAATTGTTTGAATGGCATTCTCATTTTACCTAGTGTCACCTATTACAACAAATGATTAAAATAACTGCTTCATATGACTCCTCTTTCATTAATTCCATGTACTTAATACAATACTATTTATTTATATCCTGTATTTTAACATTTGTTTCCTCTGATGGTGTTTGCAAGTTCAGTTTTGGTTATTGCTGTTTTAGCAATTGATGTTATTTTGTTTATAGTAACAAATTAGTAATGATGTAAAGCAGTGCTGTTGTTACCAAAGTTGATGACTGAAAGTAATTGAATCGATTATGAATACATTTTACTAATATATTGACTATTAGACTGGAATGGCTTCACTGCAGATGGGCATTCCCTTGAGACTATTAATATAACCCAATCAAGGTCTAGTTGTGAAATTATGTGTTGCTATTCCCCGATTGGTGTAATGTTTTACTTCTGACGGATGGATGGACTGTGAACTTTATCGATATTTAAGTGGAATATGATTTATTCTTCCTTTGTGTCATGTGTTCGTAGTTCGATAGCACATGGTTCGACACCAATGTCGTCGTTAGTCGGGTGTGTTCAACCCATATGTGAAAAGTCTGCGACGGTGGATGGGGCGGAAAAATTTGAAATAATCAACGGCCCAGAAAGCGAAAACAGCAAAGTGTGTGGTACACATGAGGCATATTCAGAACACGAAAGATGAATATGGCAGACCAGCGTGAAAGAGATTGGAGCCTCATCACGTAACAATCCAAAGAAAGCCAGAGAGAGAATATCAAAAAGACTAAAACTATGATCATAAACAAAGGAAATTCTCAAGACCTACAATTAAATATCAAAGTTGAAGGAATACATTTAGAGACAGTTCAGAACTACAACTACCTGGGACATACTATAACCAGTGATGGAAAATGTACAACTGAAATAAATAAAAGAATAGGTATGGCAAAAAGTAATTTCAATGCCATGAAAAATATACCAACATCAAAACAAATAACAACAGGGCTAAAACTAAGAATAGCAAAATGTTACATCTTCTCAATATTCCTGTATGGTGCAGAAACATGGACATTAGACCAGAAAACAGAACAGAAAATTGAGGCCTTTGAAATGTGGATTTACAGAAGAATAGGTAGAATTGGATGGAAAGAAAAGAAAACAAACGAGGAAGTTTTAGGACGACTAAGGGTGAAAAAAGAACTACTAAACACAATTAGAGCAAGACAAATGAAATTTTTGGGTCATGTTAAAAGACACAACAGCCTAATAAAAGTAATATTAGAGGGGAAAATACAAGGTAAAAGAGGCAGAGGCAGACCAAGACTAACATGGACGAGTAACATGAAAAGATGGACAAGTCAGCCTATGACAATCTGCACCATCAAAGCAAAAGACAGAGTGGAATGGCGCTCCATGGTAGCCAACCTTCGATGCGGAGAAGGCACCCAATGATGATGATGATGAATCAAGGCTTATTATATGATCTGAAATTAGGGATTAGGATCATAAGAGAAATAATATTCAGAGACAACATATAAAATGGTGTGCCTGCCTGAAGATAAACATCATGTGGTTCCATATTTTACCTTGGAATGTCCAAGAGGAGTAGGATGTCAGAGTAAGATGGAGGAGCAACATCAAGGAAATTAGCATTGAAGCTACCCGAAGAACAAGAACTAGAGTATGATTTCTCACTAAAGATAGTATGAGAGAAAATGAAAAAGTGTCTAGTGTATCACATCTACTGTATACAAACTTGTACCTTGAGGTATGATAATTTTAATCAAAATAATTTGCATGAAGCTTTATGTTGATTCCTCCTCCCCACAAGTAATTAACCTATAATGTGAATTCAAATTTTTTTTTATTATACTCCATTATTTTATGTTTTGTAATGTCTGCAGAACATGTTGGCAGTTTATATTTTTGTTTACGTTAACTCTTTAACTCTGGAATTATTTTGCTGATTTAGACTGAATTGTCTATCTTGGATCTACGTAGGGAGGTCAAAAAGTAATGCACACCAATTTTTTTCTCGGCTAATAATAAAGATAGGAATATGAAATTTTGTACACTTGGAATATGACATGTTCCAATTATGTGCACCAAATTGCACAGCATTCTGATAAATATTACGCAATCTATGAACCGTTAAAATGGAGCTTGTCAACAATGTCCGTTACAAACAGCGAATTGTCATAGAATTTCTGGTTGCGGAGAAAGAAACTGTGGCAAACATTCATAAACGACTGTGTGCAGTGTACACATGTTCTGCAGTCGATAGGAGCACAGTTAGTCGCTGGGTTCAAAGAATTAAAGCTGCAGAAAGTGTACGAGTGGAGCTGCATGATTTACCGCGTTCTGGACGTGTTGCCTCGGCTACCAGCACAGACATGTTAAACCGGGCTGATGCCATTATTCGTAAGGATAGGCGTATCACTAGTCAGCAGTTGGCATTGCAGCTTACAGTCAGCAAGGGAAGTGCAATCGCAATTTTAAAAACTCTCAGATATTCAAAGATTTGCGCTCGACGGGTTCCTCGGTGCCTAACAAATGATCACAGAGTTCAAAGGAAAACATTCTGTTCTGAATTGTTGGAGCGTTTCGGTGTTGAAGGAGAAATGATTTTGTCAAAAATTGTTACCGGTGACGAAACGTGGGTACATTATTATGAGCCTGAAACAAAAATGCAGTCAATGGAATGGCATCATCCGCAGTCACCAAAAAGAAAAAAATTCAAAACATCTCCATCAGCCGGAAAGGTGATGATCACTGTCTTCTGGGACATTGATGGTGTGATTCTTGTTGATGTAATGACAAGAGGTGAGACAAAAAACTCGACAGCTTACATCAATACACTGACAAAACTCAAAAATCGGTTCCACAGAGTTCGGCCTAATAAGCCATCTGCAGATTTGTTGCTTCAACATGACAATGCACGCCCTCACACAAGTCTGGTAACACGGGAAGCAATCAACAAATTTGGTTGAACTGTACTGCCCCATCCTCCTTACAGCCCTGATCTGGCTCCCTCAGATTTCCATCTGTTTGGACCACTCAAAAAATTCCTGCGTGGGACACACTTTGACAATGATGAGGATGTGATCCGTGCAGTTAAAAAATGGCTACGCGAGCAGGACAAAACTTGGTACAAACGAGGCATTCATGACCTAGTTTCGCGTTGGCGTAAGGCAATACGCTTGGACGGAGATTATGTTGACAAATAGGTAGTGTCAAGGGGATGTTCAGCTACAATCTGTGAAAATTTCACACATTTTGCCCGAATAGTTTCCGAGAAAAAAAGTGGTGTGCATTACTTTTTGACCTCCCTTCAGTATAAGCTAATATCATCAAATTTGTGGAAGGGGGAGATGGTATATATACATTCATGTTTTTAACAGTTAAATTTTCCATTCAGAAATTGTAGTTTGATAGCAGAATTCATGTTTGTTCTAGACACAGTCTAAAGTAAAACAGTGTAGATAACCTAATATTCTATCCTTATAATTTGACAGAACAACTAACACTCACAATGAAGTATCTACCCAAACTGTTTCTTTTCTCTACTTTTTATATATAAGCAACTTCTGTTTAAATAGATGCAAGTTATTTTTTTATCATGAAAGGTTTCCTAGTCTTTAAAAGCACTACCATACGAAATATGAGATATATCACATTTAGAGTCCATTAATTTTATAGGAATATTACCACAGAAATAAGTCCACTTTGATTAACATGTTTGGCCAGAAAAATGCCATCTTGGTCAGTTAACCCTTAATTATGATATCTACCTGTGGCACACCTCCTTACATTCTGTAGTACAAAATTTTACTTCATAGTTGTAACATTAGGAGCACTAAAAATAGTCTTTTCTTTCAATTTTTGATACACAAATGTGTGTTTACCAATTACACACAGAGGGAATTCAGATTTTCTGTTTCAGGTTGATTTATGACCCAGAATTGACCACTTGGGCCTGATGTGCTACTCTGTCTATCCAGACGAACGTTATAAATTCACCAGTATGTTCGGCTATCTCAGAGCGTTATTCGCTGAGTTTCCTGAGTAACAAAGAGTTGTTTGATATTGCAGACAAACGAGAAAATTTCTCTGGCCAAAAAAAAGAATGAAAAACGACCAATTTGTTGAAATTTGGCGAATTTTTTACATATTGTAGGATTGTATCTCACAAAATGGGGGAAAAAAAACTACATCAATAGAAACAAATGAAACACTCAGGGGTCATCAGATGCAGTAATTAGGAAGGTACACGGTGGAGGGTAATGTTTGTTATAGAGTTATTTGCAGGTCATCATTATTGCACCCCGAAAATGTCCATAGGTGCTCAGATCCTCTCCTCAGCAAGTCCTACAGCGTCCAGCGACTGACAACTCCAGTTCTGTGTTGGTTGATAAGTCTTCTTACACGCCCACTAAGTTTCTTGTTTCTGGCTGTGCCCATCTTAACTCCCATCTCATTCATCTGAAGGAGTGAAGTGGACAAATGATTGTTGAAGTCCTGTGTTCTTCCCACATCTCGGAGGGCATTGATGATATACGCCCGATCCATTGGTTGACCGTCCTCAACAACAGCACAGCTAGCCAACCTGTCCACTCTTTCATTTCCCTGTACTCTTGCACATCCTGGTTCATAGACAAAGGTGACCTTAAATATTTTTGTCTTTTTCAATGACTCTAACCATTGCATGCGTACAGAGCCCGCCTCCATTTTTTACAAATCATACTCATCGAATTACTCAATATGCAAGCGTGGGTGCAGTCTTGTGACTCTAACCAGATGAATGCCTTCGTCACTACCATCACCTCCATCATCATACTACTTGTGGTCATGACGTATGCACCACTGTCTAATGTTTGAACACCACAAACTATCAAATTTTGAAGAATTTGTGTTTTGATGCAGTAATTTTTACTACGGTATCATAATGTAGGGTTAAAAGAAATTTATTGAAAGGAAATTCACTCTTAAGTATTTTGATAGGTTATACAAAATGCATAAACTGAGATTAACGGAAATATAGAGATTGCTGTTTGCAAAGGTGGCATTGATTTCTGTCAGTTTGAGGTACGGTGGCCTTGCTTAGAGTGTAGTTTCAGAGTTAGAGAGTTAACTCAACCAAGTACATTCCTGTTAACACTAGCTATTAAACACTTAAATATTGCTTTCTTCATGTTATTTTTCTCTCCTTCTTTCTGTTACTCCTCTGGCCATATGTTGTGATTTTTTTACATTCAGCGTTTACTTTATTATCAAACTTTTATGTAGAATTCCTTGTTTGATTTCTGGGTTTATTTTTTTTTCCCCATCACACCATTTTTTCTCTTAGTGTACTTTGGTGTTTTTATTATTTCTCTCACACATTGGGTTAATATAAGGAACTGGGCATGCTGCCTTTATTCTTCAACCCTCCTTATCCACCCCAACTCCAAATAGACCCCCCCAGAAAATGAGAGAAAAATCATAAGAATAATTTGTTATCATTCTACTAAGCCATTTGTGTTGCTTTGTAGTATAAAAATAATTTTTATTTTTTTTTACTGTGTCATTGATGGTGCCTTGATGTTTTTCTAAATAAACAATTTACTTGCTATTGTTTTACATTCATGTCAGTCATCCTAGTGTAGTTTAATGTTAGTTTCCATAGTGCACTCTTGAACCCAAGACATCCAAATGGCTCATATAATGCAAACAATAATACATACATTTATTATACTCTTGTGTATCTCATTTAAAACAACTTTATTTAAAATTCATGGGAAACATGCTCATGTCTCTCTCAACATTGATGTTTATCTTCATCTAATACTTGTGTGGTTTTCTTGTTACATGTGTTTATGACCAAACCATTTCATTATTTTTATTTTCTCTAGAAGTACAACAGTGTGGCTGTGACAGTGGTTCCACAAAGAAAACACCTTGCCATTGGAGGAAAGTCTTTTCATATTATCTCAGACCATTTTCCAGAGTTGATGTCCAAGGTCAGGTCATCTTTTTATTTCACTATTAACTCTCACAACACCTCTATTTATGGCCATATGGATATTTTGTTGCTTAATGCTCTCACAGTTGTGAGATATAATTTATCCATCTTCCTCTTTAATTCACGCCATGCACATTGTGCATAGGGCAAAAAAAACTGCTCTCCATTTTGACACCTTTCACTGAGGACCCTTCTTTTTTTTATGATTCTGCAGTCTCCTTTAGTTTTCATCTTCTTCTTTGCAATTTTGTGCCCAAATTTTCTAAACAATAATTCTATTTTCATTTGTTTTGAGTACATTTCTGATGTAATTCAATCTCATCATCTTTATAAAGGTTAAGACATAACTAGTTATTCATGATGTCATATCTGATCTTATTTGACAATTTACTGATTAATGTTAAGAAGTCTATGTAGGCATATGTTTTTGAAGGTATTTTTTTTCTAGTGTATTCTGCCTTTCAACTTTCACACCAATAAGGAGGTACTGGTATTATGTATGATTTGCACAGCTTTTTATTTTTTATTACTCTTTTCATAAATGTTAGAATAAGTCTTATTGCTACAAAGACAAGCTGATTCATCTGTGTGTTATTTTTGTTCTGAGTTATTGAAAGTAATTGATTAACATTTGATAAGTTAGAACCAAGTGCATTGCTTCCATTGTTGCTGTTAGTGTTTGCTGTCACAATTGCTGTTATGTCTCATGAAAATGGCTTGAAATCTGTTTGGCTTGTGTTGTGGTTTAGAGTTTAAATAAAAAAAAGGTAAAGAGCTCCCACACACCTTAAGACGTATGAGAAATTGTGTTAGTGCTCATGTTTTTCAATGACCAGCAACAATTTTTGTGGGCAATGTTGTTGGTATCACATCTTAGTTTCCCAGAAAAATCCTCTACCCATTTAAAACTATTTGAACTTGTTATCTGTCAGGATTGGACATGACCTCTTGCTCATAGTGTCCACTAGCCATTAAACTACCTCAGCTGCCTTTGGTTTACATTAGCCATGATATTTTCACTTTTCAGCTCAATATGCCACACCTGAAGCAGTTTTTGAACTTTGAGCTAGCCCTTCATCTTTGTTTACTACTTATCTGACCAGCTAATTAGTTTTTTCTAGGGAAGCTGGAGACCAGTCTTAATAGAAGTAAAGGCATCAAGATGCACCAAGATGTGTAGAGATGTGAAGCTGCTGTAAAGCTGATGATAGACCAGTCTTAATCAGTTCTAGGTGCACTGATCATCATGGCAACAGTCAACTTTGAGTTTGTGCTTGGTTTAATACTCTTTTTACAAGTACACAGTTAATCTGGAAAAAAAAGGAAGCACAATAAAGAGAGGTATTATTGACCAAGTCATTATCACTTTCTTCACTTTGTAACTACCAGAAAAACTTCAGAGTGGCTATCAAAGGAGTCAAGCTCCAACTGGAACAATCTAGATGATGATGATGATGATGTAACTACCAACATGGAGTAAGTGGCTACATATAAAAGAATATATAAGGGTCTTATAATAATCTTTGACACAAGTACTGACAGAACTTCAATGTGATCAACTTTTTGTGCTTCAGATTTGTGTTCAGGGGACAATCTTTGCTCGAATGTCACCAGATCAAAAGTGCCAGCTTATACAGCACTTGCAGCAACTAGAGTAAGTCACATCTTTCTGCTTCTGTTACTAACTCAATGTACTTGCTATGATTCTTGTATAACTCATTCACCTTGAAATCTAGGGTTGGGATAATTCCTATATTTATTGTGGGGAAAAAATTCTATAATTTTTGCCTGAAAGTGACAGATTGTAATTCTTCTCAGCAGCACTTGTTTATTAAGCACCACTAGCACAACAAATCTAATTAAACTGGATTCAACACAGAACTGAAGTTGTCAGTCGCTGAATGCTGCGAGACTTGCTGAGGAGGGGATCTGAGCACCTATGGACATGTTCGGAGTGCAAAGATGATGACCCACTAATAACAATAACAATCTAATTAAACTATATCATCCACATATACTTGTAGTATCACAAACTTAAATCACTTCCAGAAAAAAAGAGTGTTTTGATAATAAGAAATGTGTTTACTAAACTTATAGACTAAAAAGGCAGTTACTGACTACTAAGGCAGTTATTAACTAGTGACTAATAAGTTGCCACCCCTGTTCCTAAGACAAATTGAACAAAAAATATGCCAAATTAAAAAAAACCATTAAAAGAAACTGTTCATACCATTCTAAAGAAAAATTAAAAGTTTCAGATGAAACTATATTTAATATAATTAAAAGTTTAAGTGTTCAGATGAAAATGTCAAATATTAAGTAAACTAAAAGTAGAGACCAACTGAAACATTATGAAAATAAGTTGTTTTGTTTATGTCAGTAAACTATATAAATCTTCCATTTAAATAAATGTCTGTGTTACATTTCCAGTATGAAAAGCATGAACATTAATTTTTGTAATAGAATTTCTGAATAGACTAAAGAAAGAAAGGAAAAAGAAGAAGAAATAAGCCTGTTGCAGATGATGACATATAAGGAATATGATGTTAGTCCCTATTTTTTTTTTACCAGTGGTATATTTTTATGTAATGTAGTCAGCATTGTACCATCCCTCTTTCCTATCATTTAGGAAGGATTAGGTCTAAGCTTTTGTTACAGAGGAACAGTTCACCTAACACTGCTCTACCACAGTTCTCTTCTCAAATAGATCACACTTATTATAATTCATTCCCATAACGGCATCACTAAATGGTCTTTGAATTGTAAAAATTCAGTATCAATTTACAAGCAATAAAGACCAGATGAAACTTAAGCTTTACCACTTTTTGCCATTTTTAACTGACTAAAGTTGAAGGAAAAATAAGAAAGTTTGTTAGTAATGAAACAAACAACAACACAAGAAACTTAAAGTGTGTAGAGAGTCATTTGTCAGAGGCTTTATGTGCTAAAGTGTTAGGCACTTCTTCACACACACTAATACTATTACACCTCTTGGACTACAACTAAAATATCAGGTTATAGACTGAGAAAAAGCAGCTGTGAAACACATTTCATTGTGTAGTTGTAATTAACACCTGAATTACTTGTATACTTTTCTCTGATTATATCTTTGAATATAGAGGGAAAATGGTGTGTTAGTGGATCAATTCTCTGCTATGTGTCTTCAGCATGGTGCTCAGTCTGCTATTTCATTAATCCATCATATTCTAAGTCTACCTCTTTCTGTTGTTTCTTTTTCTGCTAAAGCTCTCTGTGATGATCATGTTATATGTCCAGACCATTTAATTTGCTGTTTCCTAATATTATCCAACACTGAGATTACCCACATTCTTTATTTTCTCATTGAACAGGTCAGTGGTTATTTATACAAGCAACTTTGAAAGTGAAAAGTTTCAACTTAGAAGTGTCTTAAACTCTTTACATTTATAACTGTAATAAGAAAAGATTTATTATAACACTTATTATGATACCTGTCATTAATGCTGATAAGATGATAGAAATGAAACTTATAGTTTAATGATGTGTGTGTGTGTGGCGTATGTGTATAGTGATGTTACCCTCTTGTTTTCAGCTACACTGTGGGAATGTGTGGAGATGGAGCTAATGACTGTGAGGTATGAAATGGTTTTAAGCTTTGTAGAAGTAGGGGTACTGAGAAATAGAAAGTAAGATAAAACATAAAAAGAGACATGAGTGCAGGAGGAATTTGAAGAGAAAAATGAGCATTTTGAAAGATTCTTGGGATTGGATAAGGATAAAACATAGGGTAGAATCTGATGACAAATGAGAGTAAATAAGCCATAATTATTTCTGAACATTGTGACAGTTTTAAATAAGAAACCTAACATGTGCTTGACTGGAGTCTATGAGAAACTGAATAGGCCCCAAGAAAATGGTACCTGTAGACACATCAACTAAAGCAACTTGGCAGTTCAGAGCTGAAATCAGTGAGTTTAATTTGTAGTTCTGCATTATCCAGAGTGCATGAATAGTTGATGAGGATGAAATGGCAAACAAATATCACAAAGAAAGAACATTGAAGAGACAGTCCCAAAGCTGTAGCTCTATAAACAAACAAGTAGTGATATAGGGAAAGTTGTCTCACATGGGAAGAAGGGGAGATGACAAGATAGGAATTATCTTACATGAAAAGCAGGGAACAGAATAGATAAAAATAATTGAGAGTGTTTTGACGGAGACAGATTGAGTGAACATGAAATCAGAAAAGTCACAGGTAAATCATGAATTTTGAGGGCTGTTAGAGCTACTTACTGAGACAAAGACAGGTAGTTGGGGGCATTAGACAGCAGGACACCAAAACGATAGGAGCCGTCAAGTGAGATTGAGCTGGCAGCTGCTAGAACAACAGTCATGATGATTTCAGCTGGCCGGAGTTACTATCAAGTTGGCAAGATGTAGCAAAGCAGTTATGACAGTAATTTGTGTTAGAATCTGAGCATCCTTACAAACCAAAACTCACTATGCCATCTCAAAAGAGCTTAAATTGAAAACCCAACAACGCCTTTCTACAGAGGAAGTTAAAATACTATCGTCATCATCTAGTACCATGTCTGCTGGTCTATTTGATCATGTCTTTCCACAACTTTCGATCTCAACAGTTATTTATCATTTCTGTTGTTGACCTTCTACCAAGCCATTCTCTTAAGATCTCTGGTATCTTTCCTCTTTGCTTTCCTCTATCTCTTCATCCCTCAATTTTCCCAGTTGTCACGATATATTCCAGCTGTTTCCTTCTCATTACAATTGTAATTGGTTAAAAAATGATGATTGTTTCTTCCTAATATTGAAAATTAGTTCTCTTTTTGCTTTGGCCTCTTTCAGAACATTTTCATTACATTTCTTAGCTGTCCATGGTATTCTCAACATTCTTCTGGTAAACCACATTTTTACAGCCTCTAGTGATTTTCTTGTCTGTTGTCCATGGTTCACATCCATAAGACTGGTTCTACACAACATTTAAGAACTATTTTTCTTGTTTCTATTGTCAAAAATGGATTGCACAGTATCTTCCTCATTTTTTTTAAAGCTGCATTTGTGTGAGCTATTCTGCATCTCACTCCTGTTGAACATCTGCCAGCTAAGGTCTTTATTGTTCCCAGGTTTTTAAATTCATTTACCTGTTTTAATATTTTTTCCCATGCCTTTAATGTGCATTGCGGTGATGTCTTTTTCTTCGTTGCTACTATGACAGAGATTCTTTCTAACAGGCTATGATGAACGCAACTTTCTGCAAAGGATATGCGATCCGATGATGACTTCAGATGGAGATTTGAAAGAACAGAATACATATTTGTTGAGATGAAATACTGGAAAGTTTTAAGTGAAAAAAACTTTACAGTGTAATTGAGCAAAAAATTGTCCTTGTATGAGCATGTATGAGCTATCTAAGTGACTGGTCAACTCATCCTGGTGGTGCCCCATAGGCTTTTTAAAGAGATAAGGGCTGAATAACTCATCCTAGTTGTGCCTCATAGACTCTCTAATGGGGCTGATCAACTCACCATGGTGGTGCCGGATAGACTATCTAAGTAGTTGAGGGGATCCCTGGTGGTGTCCAATAGACTCTTTAAGGAGCTAATGGACTGATCAACTCATCTTAGTGGTGCTCCATAGGCTTATTAATGGGGCTGATCAACTCATCCTGGTGGTGCTCCATAGGCTCACTAATGAAACTGAACAACTCATCCTGGTGGTGCCCCATAGGCTCTCTAAGGATCTGATCAGCTCATCCTGGTGCTGCCCCATAGACTCTCTAAGGAGCTGATCAGCTCATCAAAGTGGTGCCCCATAGACTCTTTAAATTGCTGATCAACTCATCCTGGTGGTGCCCTTTATGTTATAGAGTTCTTTGTCTTGGAATTGATGTTGACTTCTCTTGTAATTAATACCTTCATATCATCTATAGAGACACACATAACTTGTCGTTGTTTTGAACAAAATATCGATCTATCTATCTATCTATAGTCCTTTCGAGCCGAAGATGGCACATAGGGCAGAACTACAATCTCAAAAACAGAAATCTTGCGTGCCAAAGTGGCACATATTGCAGAGATCACTGCTGAACAAAATATAACAGTCTTTATTATTAATATCCGCATAGTTTGGCAATATGTTTCTAGTACAATCAACAATGTACTAAAGTTCTATTATTAATCTTAATGCTACATAAAGCCTATCGGCGGTGTTTATCATAAGTAACTTCCATGGCTGTACTAAGGTTTCTTTGTCAATATATATATAGTGGCTAACTTGAAACCCTATTGTTCAAAAAATCCAAAAAGTGTATGTCTCAAAATCTATAAGTGAACTGTCCACTCCTCACTCCTACCTTCTGCCTTGAGGCAGGTTTCTAATCTCTTCTACTACATTCTGTCTAGTGTGTCCCCAGTGCTTCGTTGGTGAAAAGTGATAAGTTATAAGTGATAAGTCCCATCAAGTCCGTCTCCTTTGGGTTTTTGTGTCCATTTCAGCCACTCCCACCTGGCTAAGGATCATGGGAGTCTAATCTATAGTCCTTCCACCATTTATCAGGGCCCAATCATTATTTCATTAACTTCTAATTATGTCCCTAGTCTCATTACCTGAGGAGTCCTGATGACACCTGTCAATCCTCCTAACCTTTGCTCCTCTAACAACCAAAGCTTTCATTAGCCCCTGACCAAATGTGGCGCCTTCTCTCTCAGAATTCTTTCATCTAAGACTCCCGTCTCTGGACTTCAAGGTGTCTGCTGCCTGTAGAAGTTTCCCTGAATTCGCTCAACTCGATACTTCAAAGAATGTTTTACAACTCTCTGAGCTATAATCGTCCAACTCATACAGTCGCTTACGTGACTAAACATGGTCTCTGTTCGAAAGTAAGTAAGTAAGTAAAGTACCCCCCGTCACGCCAAGTGGCGTATAGGGAAATATGGTGTTAGTGACCCTATATTTTACAGACCTTCAGCACATGATTTTTTTTGTTGGGGTAATGTGGTCGGTATTACGCCCGTGCTGCTTTTACTTTCCCAGAAAAAATCCGGTACCCATTTAAGGCTGGGTGAACCCGGAGCCGTCGGTTGGGATCGAACCCTACCCCTTGTCCGTAGTAGTCCAGTTCACTAACCACTGAGCTATCGCGGCTCCTACTAATTTTTAGGGAATTAGTAAAACCCAGGTGTCCTCGCCAGGGTATGAACCCCGGCTGTTGCCGTGGTAAGCCAACCGCCTATCGATTGCGCTAACCGGACACCCTCTGTCGAAAGTGCTGACCTTCAAATGCCTCCGGTCGTATATCTCTGTTTAATTCTCAAGGCATCTTACGTTCCTTCATTCTGAGTTTGGTGAACTAACTTACGTTCACTAATTCTAAGTCTCCTTTGTTGTTCTACATCGACCACAACTATTTAACCTCTTATCTTCGTCGTATCCTTCTTTTATTCTTCCTCTGTTTGACATCCTATCATTCCTGGATCAGTCACACTGTAACACATAGACTCTCTAAGGAGATAAGGGCTAAACATCTTGTCCTGGTGGTGCCCCATAGGCTCTCTAATGGGGCTGATCAACTCATCCTGGTAGTGCCCTATAGACTCTTTAAGGAGCTAAAAAAAAAGTCAAGTACCCCAGTCACGCCAAGTGGCGTATAGGGAATATGGTGTTAGTGGTCATAAATTTTACAGACCTTCGGCACATGATTTTTGGGGTAATGTGGTCGGTATTATGCCTGTGCCGCTTTACTTTCCCAGAAAAAATCCTGTACCCATTTAAGGCTGTGTGAACCTGGAAGCTGTCGGTTGGGATCGAACCCTACCTCTTGTCCTTTGTAGTCCAGTTCATTAACCACTGAGCTTTCGCGGCTCCACCTCTTTAATGAGCTAAGGGGCTGAATAATTCATCCTAGTGGTGCCCCAATAGACTCTAACGGGGCTGATCAACTTATCCTGGTGGTGCCCCATAGGGTCTTTTAGAAGCTAAGGGGGTTAAGAAAGCATATAGGTTACACATTTACCAAGTTATACAGTTGTATCTCTTCTTCTTCCTAGCGTTCACCCATTAGATGAGCGTGGATGTGTTGTGTCGCTGGCAAAGTCATAATATTTTCCCCTATAGACCTGACACATATCCATCTTCAGCATATTATACAGTTGCATGATGCCTGATACAAGATCTTACTGGAAAGCTTGTCCTATCTGACTTATGCCAATCTTTATTGATAAAGAACATGTGAAATTTAGGATGCATTGTATCCTAAAGTAGAGAAGATGGTGTTGAAAGTATTATATATAAATGTATAAATAACGAAGCTATACTGCAATTGTTACATACAGGCTCTAAAAGCTGCCCATGCGGGCATATCTTTGTCTGAAGCTGAGGCATCGGTAGCAGCTCCTTTTACCTCCAGTGTCAACAACATTGAATGTGTGGTCATTGCTATGAGGTAGGGTGTTCATATGAGTTTACTTTCCTTTTATATACACTGTCTCTAAACTAGGGTTTCTATTTGAATATATTTTAAAACAATAGTTTTATCCTGTCTCTAACCAACATCTATGAAGCACTTTGTGTATATATATATATATATATGCCTTTGTTCACATTGTAATTCTGTTGTATACAAATTAAATACTATAAACATGACCAAACTAGTTCAAAAGTTAAAAGAAACAAATTGTTATGGCTTGTTCCCTTGTCTGATTTGTGAGACTGAAGAATAAAGGCCACTTGCCCAGTGCAGTCACCCTAAGGTGATCAGGTCATTATTTCAACCCCAATAGAATAAACTTGTTAATATCCTACAGTAATTTTATCGATTCAACCACCTGCTGTCCAAATAAATGTTTTCATCATCAAGTACCGTGCCTACTGGCATAGGTGATCATGTCTCTCCACAACTTTCGATCTCGACAGTTCTTTATCATTTCTGTTGTTGACCTTCTGCCAAGCGATTCTCTTAAGCTGTCTGTTATTTTTTCTCTTTGCTTCCCTCTATCTCTTCGTCCCTCAATTTTTCCAGTTGTTACAATATATTCCAGTTTTTCTCTTCTCATTACATGGCCAAAAAATGATGATTGTCTCTTCCTAATATTGGAAATTAGCTCACTTTTTGCTTTGGCCTCTTACAGAACATTTTCATTACTCTTCTTAGCTGTCCATGGTATTCTCAACATTCTTCTGTAAAACCACATTTCTACAGACTCCAGTGATTTTCTTGTCTGTTGTCTTATTGTCCATGATTCACATCCATATGTTAAGACTGGCTCTACATAACATTTAAGAACTATTTTTCTTGTTTTTATTGTCAAAAATGGATTGCATAGTATTTTCCTCATTTTCTGGAAAGCTGCTTTTGCCTGAGCCATTCTGCATCTCACCTCTTTTGTACATCTTCCATCTGAGGTTAACAAAGTTCCCAAATATTTAAATTCATTTACCTGTTTTAATATTGTTCCACTTGTCTTTATTTTGCACTGAGGTGATGTCTTTTTCTTTGTTGTTACCATTACTTCTGTCTTTTTGCTATTAAAGCTGAGTTTTAAAAAAAAATGTTTTCATTGTTTGAGTTATAAATAATAGTGAAGGGGTGTGTTCACATCTGTAACATTATTTCTGTTTTTAATGTTTGTTTTAACAAATTGGATTGTAAATAAACTTTACTAATCTCATTGAGCTATGATGGCTTTGTGGTAGCTATTAGACAGTATTAGAACATATATGGAAAAAGTTAGTGTTATTAGAAGAACTGTAGACATGAAAAACTGGTTACTAGTAACACAAAGGGTTAGTCAAGGGTGTTACCACTACTATTTATCATCTATGTGGGCATATCACCAAAGCTGTTAGCCCAGAACCAGATGATTTAAATGAGTTGCTTTTCTCAGATGACCAAAGTTTATTTTATTTCAAAAAGATTAACTACAGCACCATAACAGTTCCATTTGCCAAGAGTTCATCTTGAAGATGAACAATGAAAAGACCAGAAATAATTATTTTAAAATCAGAATCCAATTCAAAGCTATTTTGCTAACAGTGACAAGATTCTAAATCAAGTTAAAGAGTACAAGTAGTAAAAGTAAAGAGTCCGTGTAATGCCAAGTGGCATATAGGGAATATGGTGTTAGTGACCATATATTTTACAGACATTCAGCACATGATTTTTGGGGTAATGTGGTCAGTATTATGCCCGTGCCTCTTTACTTTCCCAGAAAAAATCCGGTACCCATTTAAGGCTGGGTGAACCCGTCAGTTGGGATCAAACCCTACCTCTTGTCATGTGTAGTCCAGTTCACTAACCACTGAGCTATCGTTGCTCCAAAGAGTACAAGTACTTGGCCAGTATTTTTACCGGCGTCGGAAAATTAGATAAAGAGATAGAATTCAGAAAGAAAATAATGTAAGCTGCCTACAAAATAGCACAGATTTTCAAACATCCAAATATGACTTCAAACAAAAGGGAAATTAATCAAAACATTGTTTATGCCTAAATTGTGCTACCAATGTCATACGTGGACATTTCTTGAATAATACAAAGAGTAAAATAGCAACGTATGAAATAAAATGTATAAGAAAAGCTGTGAATAAAACTAGAAGTGATAAGATTAGAAATGAGGCCTTAAGAAAATGGTGAGTCTAGCTATTGTCAAGCTAGATTTGATAGAACATGAGAACATTCAGAGAAGTTCAGATATTTCACGTCAACTGCCTAAACAGACTCGCACAATTCTAATTTAGTATAGCAGAGATATGATTCCATTGATTTATGATTTGTTATGTGTAGACTTGTAGACATAATAATAAAGACTGATGTTGATCTTGTTCCAAACATTGCGAGTTATCAATTTCATTGATTGTGTTAATCATAATGTGATGTATTATGAGAGTAATCTTCTCATGTGATAGCTCACTGTCCAAGACAATGATTAACAGAACTAGGAATCATAGTAAAGTCAGGAGAACAAATTAATAAGAAAACTGCAACAGCACAAGCAGTGTGATAAAAGAAATAAAGAAAACCCAGACAGGCAGACCAATCAGACAGCTAGACCAGACTGACTGATTGATGACTGATTTATTGACTGATTGATTTTGAACAGTACCAGATATTGTTTGTTTGTATAAATTGCCCTTTAAGATGCTCAGCACATTTGCTTATTTTCCAGAAGATTAGCACAAATATGATAAAATATTATGTGAGGCCGCAGGTAGCGCTGCAGAGAACACGTATAATAAACATAAATGGTATGAAACAGTTAAACTAATAGAATGACAAGACAAAATATGACGTTTAGGCAAAAGCCTTCGTCAGGTATAACACACACACACAAAATATCAAAGAAATCCAAACACAAAAACCAAACACTATTCTAAAAAATGATGGAAAAAAAATGGTGACCAGGATTTATGTAGATGTTTGCTGTATGATTAAAATCTACCATAGAGTAGGTAGGAATTAATTGGCAATTATATTATATATAACCAACATCTACGTAAATCCTGGCCACCATTTCTTTCTGCCCGTGTTTGGTTTTTGTGCCTGGAATTCTTTGTTTAATTTGAATAGTTTGTGTGTTATACCTGATGAAGGTTTTTGCAGAAACATCTTAGAGTCATTGCAGAAGTCCAAAATATGTAAGGTCACCTTTGTCTATGGGAATACGGGGAAATAAAAGAGTGGACAAGTTGGCTAGCTGCGCTGTCGTTGAGGATAGGCAACCAATGGATCAGGCGGACATCATCAATGCCCTCCGAAATGTGGGAAGAGCACAGGACTTCGACCAACACAGATCCACGTCACTTCTTCGGATGATGGAGATGGGAGTTAAGATGGGCACAGCCAGAAACAAGAAACTTAGTGGCCGTGTAAGAAGAATTATCAACCAACACAGAACTGGAGTCATCAGTCACTGGACACTGCGGGACTTGCTGAGGAGGGGATCTGAGCACCTATGGACATGTTCGGAGTGCAATGATGATGACCCGCAAATAACTCAATCTTAGTTTGTCTTGACCTTCACTTATCCTGGCTGCTTCACACCATTTTGTGTGTATCATACATGCTTATTTTCCATTTGGTATCCCTAGATTTGATTGCTCTTACCAATGTCATGATGAAATCTTATGTCTAGAATTTTTTTGTGGGTCTTATTTTCAGGAAGGCAGAGCAGCATTGGTGACATCTTTGGCTGCTTCAAGTACATGGCTTTGTACAGCTTCATACAGTTTATCTCAGTTTTAATACTCTACACAGTGAGTCAACGATTCTCGCAAGTTACAGCAGCAAATATTAATCTTTCTTAAAATTAATTTGATAGGGAAGGCACTTCGTTTGATAAAAATGGTCATAATAAAAAAAGAGGAAGAGAATGGGTGGGAAAATGATGTATATAGTAAGTGACTGATGAATCTAAAGGGGGGGAAAGAGTTCTGGTTGATATGGAGTGCTTAGTGGGGAAAAGCAGATGATCTATAATCAACACCTTACAGGAACAATCAGTCTGCATACGTTTTGAGAAATGCTCCGATGGGCGGTGGAGTGGATATGGGGATACCCCAACTGCAATGAAACTGATTCCATGAATAGAATAGGCTATTAAAAACTGTACTTATGTATTTTCACAGTTACAAAGCTCAGAAATGAGCATTATTAGTTTCGTAACAGAAGATCAGGTAACTAACATTATATATAATCTTGGACTTTGAAGAATAAATAAAAAGAAAGAACTCTATCTTGCCGACAGCATACAGGAATTATGGTTTTGGTTGCCATATTTTTTACCTTTGAAACATTATTGAGTAATGTGATTAGTATTACACCAGTGCTAACTTTCTTTCCCAGAAACTACACTCATTTAATACATGAGTTCTAGAAACCAATGTGAGAAACCCAGGAGTCACGCTTTGCAGCTTTTAGTTTATGGACTTTTTCACAATTATTTCCACTAAAATATTGTAATTATCTTATTTAATCTCTTTTCTGACTTTCTGTGCAAATTGTCCGAACAAACTGTGTGTTTTAAATCAGTTTAAATTTGTTTTCTCACTGTTATTTAAAATGTAAAAAAATTCTGAGAAACAACCTGGCCACATGGCATTAAATACGTTGGTTGCGAATATGTTACGGTTGGATGAACCTAGAAGCTGTCATTGAGGATCAAACCCGACTTCTTGTCTCAGTAGACCAGTTCGCCAGTCATTGCTCCAGTCAGATGAAGCAGCAGTTATTGAGTCACCATCTTCTATAAAGTATAGATGAATATGTATCTGAAAAGAAATAGGATCAACAAAAGTATGTCCTGAGTGATCCCTTGGTCTGAATTTTCTGCTTGAAACATAAAAGTAGGAACAGAGGAATGAAGAAATAAGGGCATTGAGAAGGTGCAAGTTCTAAATATTGTAAAATATATTATAGTCACATTAGTCCAAGTAGATTAAATATATGTAGCAAATAAAATTGTTGAAAAGAAATGGTTACAAAATTTTGATAAACGTATGATTATATATTTTTCTAGGAGCATCCTATGTAACTTAGAAGATAAAAAGGACAGTGAGATGGGCTGGAGAAGTTTTCATATAAAGACCATAATTTTACTTAATTAATGAATTACTTTAATTTTACTTGTAGTACATCTAACGTGTTATTTTTAATGGTTATTTATGACTGTTTGAAGAAAATGATTGTTTTTATAAAAATGTGAATATTTATTTTCCAGAAACAAACCAACCTATCAGACTTTGAGTTCCTATACACTGATCTAGTCATCACCACCACCATTGCTATACTCAGTGAGTGTCTCATGTTTGTGGCCATGTGTGCTGGTGATTGGTAATATTTAGATGAATGTCTATTAATCTATGTAAGCCAGAAAATAAAAATATGTGAGTGTTGCTATGATTATGGCAATTACTATGTTTAAAACAAACATTTTTTTGGTCACAATTTGTCTTGGTCTTTGTGTCATTTAAGCATCCCTTTGGTGCAATTTTAAAATTATTTAATTGAAAGCTTATTTCATGTCTAATTTTATTGTGATGCGGTTGAGCATCTTCACAGCAGCTAAGTTGTGAGGATGATAGGTGAGGGTGAGTATAGTTCTCTCACGGGGGGGGGGGGGGGGGGGGGGGGGGGGGGGGGTTTAGAAGGAATGAGTGCCTCGGGACGGGAGATGAGGAGGGCCCGCTTGAGGGCAGACTGGAGGATCCACTCTCAATATAAAATATTCAAGGTCGATCATTTCAAATTGAAAATATTGTAATTCACTTACCCTTTTCCATGTTTAAATGTGTTGCTATCCATTTGTCTTGAAATATTACACAACATAATCAAAATTCCTCCAAAATACAGTTTATTTGATTAATTTATGTCCACAAATAACGAAATTATGTACATTTTTGTAAATGATCCCAGAATGAAAAATATAGATTTATGTGACGTCAGAACAATATTATTTACAAGTCAAGTTTATTATTTTTGTTTACACAACTGGACTTATTTTGTATGATATGTCCCTAAAATACTAGTTTCATTATCAGAATAACTACCACTCGATTCCTCTGAGACACTGATATTGCTGGAATAGAAGGCAGCCACTAGCTAAACCTAAGCCAGATCGTCTTACCTTTTTATCATAACTTTTACCAATATTCCGACCCATCATCACAACAAAATTATTGTCCAAGTCTAAATACTATGAATACTCTATTTCTGAATCACTCAATAACAAGGTTTCGAACATAGATCTAGCTTGTTCTGCACTATATCGTTTTGGTCGACTGCAAGAAATATCAACAGTGGGAGTAGCCATTATGTAACAAAATTTTGAGAAATAAACAATGAATATAAATTAAAAATTTTCCAATGTTCGAAACTTCTACCATGCCGGTATAAACAGAAAGATCAAGAGAGAGAACTCTCCTACTTCCAGAAATCAAGTATTCGTTGAAATAAAAACGAAAATCAGTGAAAACGAATCAAATATTC
Organism: Megaustenia siamemsis; assembly: GCA_032433765.1. NCBI lineage: Eukaryota > Metazoa > Mollusca > Gastropoda > Stylommatophora > Ariophantidae > Megaustenia > Megaustenia siamemsis. Next base: position 10,208,034 of record JAVIAB010000088.1, read on the forward strand.
AGCTACACCTGAAATAACCGACGTGTCGGTGAGTGGTTAGAACTGATCAATTTCATAGAACCGAGATGTCGGATAATAGTCCGAAAAATGTTAAACACTTGTAGCACAAAAACCAAACAAAGAATATCTGAAAGTTGCATCTGATCACTGCTTTTGTATGGCCTTAAATGGTAAACAACAGAAAATGAAACATCAAGACTATCATCATTTCATACATGTCCTGAAAATTATTAGATTATTTGATGAAACAAAGTCAGCTAACAAGAACTGCTGAAGTGATGCAACCAAGAGGAGATGCACACAGTGATGCCAAGTAGATGTTGGACATGAACAGGTCTTGTGCTCAGATTCTCTTCTTTTCTTTTTACCTTCTTTTGTGTCATTTGCTGCTATCAAATGATCCTTTTCTGTTTCATTCAATCTTTTCCAGGTATACAAGATCATTTGTGTGATTTCTGTCTCAAGATTTAATCTCCATGTTTTCCTAGGTCTTCTTTGTTTCCACTTTTCATTCTAGTTCTAGGGAAGTGAAAGCTAGAAATCCACCTAGTCTTTAGCTGTGAAATTAAATGCTTTTGAAAATAAATGTCTCCAAAGAATCTCAAACATAAGTTGGAGAGAATGCAGTTCATATGATAAGGGATGAGACTAAACAAGAATATGAACCAAGCTTTATAATATAAGGCTTTGGAAATACATCGGTCATGTGCTCAGAGTGGATGATGAAAGACTTCCCCATCAGGCATTCATGTGGAAACCATCTGGTAAAAGGAAAGAAGGAAGACCAAAAAAAGAAAACTACAGAACAAACTAAGGCAGGCTCAACCATGGAACTAAGAAACAAGGATCAGAAAAAAAACTAGCAACAAATCATCAATTGTGAGGAGTCATGACTTTTATTCTGTGTTCTCTCTTTGGCCCTAGAAGAACTAACTCAAGTGCTTGTCTGCTATTGCTTGTCTTTGCAAGCATCTATCCCACCTTCTCCTTCATATTTTAAACATGATTTCTTCCACTGTGAATTTATTAGTTTTCTGTTACCGCTCATAATTTATTTTGTAATATCTATCTATCTATTGACCTTTCGAGCCATAGCTGGCCCATAGGGCGTAGACCAAGATACTTCTTCTTGTAATATCTAGCCATCTGATATATGCATATAAGAGATTAAAAAATAATCATAAAAACTACCATACAGTGGACTCCATCAATATAGAAGATATTAGAGAGACATGCTATTGACAACCTGAGGAACAATAAAAAAAAAAAAAGAAAAAAATGGTATGTTAGAAGCTTTACGTAATTAGTGGACGACACAGATTAAACGACGTTTCGGCCCAATAGGCCTTCAGCAGGAACAAAAAAAAAAAAACACACACACTGATATGTAAGTAAAACTAATAACGAAACATCCAAAACAAAAATAATCGAAATATGTTAAAGAAAATAAAAATATCTATCCTGTATGTCAGGCCGAGATCAAAATGAAAAAACTCAGGTTCCCATTTCCTTTTCATTTTGATCTCGGCCTGACATACAGGATAGACATTTTTATTTTCTTTAACATATTTCGATTATTTTTGTTTTGGATGTTTCGTTATTAGTTTTACTTACATATCAGTGTGTGTGTTTTTTTGTTTGTTCCTGCTGAAGGCCTATTGGGCCGAAACGTCACTTAATCTGTGTCGTCCACTAATTACGTAAAGCTTTTAACATACCATTTTTGGTGTTTTTTTTTTCTTTATTGTTCCTCACATTCAGCTTTACTGCAGCATCACATTTTTATGCATTCATTTGCATTTCTTTGCCTTAACCCCTTATTGACAACCTGACAGCAAACAGCAGAAATGGAGCTATGTGGTCAGACTTTGGGTATCCAATAGAGGATGGTCATTGCCAAAGCAAAATGAACAGAATGCCATAAACCATATTGGTCACTGATTATCTTCTAGTCCTGTGGTCAAAGACAGGTAGAAGAATGTTTTCATATACTAACACTTTTATAATGTTTGGGGTGTTTTACTACAAACATACAGAAACCATTACATGTTTATGTCATAGCAGACAGACAAATAGAAAGCCCTCATTGCAATGATATTTTGATGTTTATCTAACAATGTTTACATTAATAGCTGTATTTATCTTCACAACAGTGGGCAATACAGCAGCTTACCATAAACTAGTCAAGAAAACACCACCAGGAAGCCTTGTCAGTGTGCCAAATATCATCTCCATTATCACACAAGTTATCTTGTCTCTACTTTTCCAGCTGGCAGGATATTTTTATCTAAAGCAGCAAGAGTAAGCTCATTTAAAGTATTGTAGACCTCAGCCATTACTAGGTCCTGACATTAATTGTATGTAACATCAGTTTTATAATAAGTATATCGTTGGAGATATTAGGGGACTTGGTGGTCTAGAGGTAGGATGTCAGCCTCAGGACAGGAAGGACCCAGGTTCAAAGCCCTCCAGAAGCGGTGGTGATTTTTCAAAAATAGGACAAATTAATGTGCGATTTCTTATGGTGTTACCCACCCCTGATCTCTTGGGTAGTGAGATCTGACGTCTAGCCCTCTCGGTTAACGACAATAAACAGGAGGTCCCATTTACACTTGCACACATTAAAGAACCCTGGCAATTAAAATCAAAAAGAGCAGGTCATAAATATGGCCATTGCCCTGGCAAATTTGTCAGCAGAAACCTACCCAAACCATGGATCCCATGCTGTGGTACAAAGTTTGTGCACATATGCCAGGATTTTCTTGATGAGAATATCGGAACACCTATGAATTCATCAGTTGTGTTAAATAAATAATAACTTGAATGAAGAATATGTTGAATAATAGTGGATGCTGACCCATAATTCAATATTGTAAGTTGACTGGCAGTTAGATTAATATTACTACTGCAATTAAATTAATATTACTACTGCAATTAGATTAATATTACTGCTCTAATTAGATTAATATTACTACTGCAATTAGATTAATATTACTACTGCAATTAGATTAATATTACTGCTGTAAAAAAAGTAAAAAGTAAAGTGCCCCTGTCACACCAAGTGGCATATAGGGAATATGGTGTTAGTGACCATAAATTTTACAGACCTTCGGCACATGATTTTTGGGGTAATGTGGTCCGTATTACGCCTGTGCCGCTCCACTTTCCAAGAAAAAAAATCCGGTACCCATTAAAGGCTGGGTGAACCTGGAAGCCGTCGGTTGGGATGGAACCCTACCTCTTGTCCTTTGTAGTCCAGTTCACTAACCACTGAGCTATCGCGGCTCCATTACTGCTGTAATTAGATTAATATTACTACTGTAATTAGATTAATATTACTACTGCAATTAGATTAATATTACTACTGCAATTAGATTAATATTACTACTGCAATTAGATTAATATTACTACTGCAATTAGATTAATATTACTACTGAAATTAGATTAATATTACTGCTGCAATTAGATTAATATTACTGCTGCAATTAGATTAATATTACTGAAACAGTTAGATTAATATCACTACTACAATTAGATTAATATTATTACTGAAATTAGATGAATATTACTGCTGCAATTAGATTAATATTACTGCTGCAATTAGATTAATATTACTGCTGCAATTAGATTAATATTACTGCTGCAATTAGATTAATATTACTGCTACATTTAGACTAATATTACTGATACAGTTAGATTAATATCACTACTACAATTAGATTAATATTATTGTTGCAATTAGATTAATATTATTGCTGAAATTAGATTAATATTACTGCTACATGCTACATTTGATTAATAATACTGCTACAGTTAGATTACTACTATTGCAGCTGTTAAACTACTTTTGCATTAGCTGTTAGTACTACATCTTTTATAGTCTTTGTCTCCTCAGATATTATAGTGTGTCTCACCTTAGTTTAGTTTTACATTTTTTCATTGTTGTTTCTTAAGGTGCACATTTATATGAATCTAATTTATATTTGTTTTTAATTGTTTTTCAGATACAACTCAATAAATGCTAACTTAAGTAATCTTTCTACCATCTCCCTTCCAACAGCTTTTACTTACACCCAGGAAACTACACTGCCAATGCAACTGACATTCGTCAAAATGCCTCAAAGCCAGAAGTGGTCACTTGGGAGAGCACTGTCATTTTCCTCCTCTCATCCTTCATGTATATTGCAGTGGCTTTCACTTTCTCTAAAGGCCCTCCATTTCGCAAACCAATCTACACAAATGGTATGTATTTCCTCTCTATCTTGAAATCTAGCTACAGATTTTTTTACTTTGTTTTGTGAGTTAACAAGATTACAGACACATCAGTCCCAACTTGGCATTCTTCACACCTCCTCTGTTGTTATTATGTTAGTTATATGTAAGTAGCATCAGTTACATATCAATATATTTTAGTGAATAGTTTTTTATTTGAAAGGAGATTGTGGTCCTCATTGTTTGAAGGCAACAAGAACTTGTCTAACTCTTCCCATATTTTTGCTGTCATACTAGCTTAACTAAGGGGTCTTCTTTCCTTCCTCATTTGCCTTTCAGCATAGAGGGGAGATTTAATTTGGGGCTTTTGCTCTTCTGCTGAGCTCTGCTGCTGTTATGTTTTCTAGTGTTTCTAATATTCCATCAATCCATCTTTTTCGTTCTTCTTCGCACATGAGTCTGGTGTTCTCGCAGCGTTTATTTAAGTAAAGGTAAAAGCTATATATATATATATATATATATATATATAGATGTACTCTCTCTCTCTCTCTCTCTCTATATATATATATATATATATACAGGGTGTTTTTAAAGTTGCAGTGCAGTGAATTTCTACTCTCGGAAGAAAAAAACGTCACCAGAAATGCGGTTAACTAATGCGTCACACAAATTGTAAAATACATGGTATTATTCAAATATACTTGACTGCTATCGGCGAGCTTATAATGGGTAATGTTGGTATTAACACAATAAAGTTGTGCCTAAAGCATATGTTGAAAATGTCCACCACGGGCCTCAAGACATGTCGTGATTCGTCTTTCCATATTTGCAAAAACCTTCAGAATAATGTCTGGTGATATTTGTTTAATCTTGTCTACTATTTCAGTCTTTAGGTCATTAATTGTCTGCGGATTATTTTCATAAACTTTCCCCTTCAATGCCCCCCACAGATAATAATCTGGGGGTGTTAGATCTGGTGGACGAGCAGGCCAGATTCCACGTGAAATAATGCGATTTGCAAATATGCTTTCTAAATAATTGAGTGTTGTTGTGGCTGTGTGTGCTGTTGCCCCATCCTGCTGAAACCAGCTGTAAGGTGTGCTATGAACGGTTCCAGAATTAAAGTACGGTAACGTTCTGCATTTATTGTTTCATTAAAAAATATAGGTCCTATTATCCGCATACGACTTATAGCGCACCACACTCCGACTTTTTGATCGTAAAGCGGCACTTGATGAAATTCATGGGGGTTTTCACTGCTCCACAGCCGATTGTTCTGACTGTTCACATAACCGGATAAATGAAACCAGGCCTCATCAGTGAAAAAAGTGACGTCAAGGATGGCAGCACCATGTTCATAAATAAAATTCTGAAACCACATGCAGTAGTTTAAACGGGATTCATAATCTCTTTCTTGGCGTTGAGACACTTCAGTTAATTTGTATGGACGATAGTGTAGTTCACTTCTTAAAACCTTGTGAACAGAACTCTTAGATATTTGCACCTGTTGAGACAAGTGGTTTAAAGATGCATTTGGACTCATTGTAATTCTGTCTTGGAGTTCCATAATTTGGTCTTGTGAAATTGAAGGTCTTCCAGATCGGTATGCATCTACCACACTACCGGTTTCACTAAACTTTTTGATCAATTTTGTAACAGAATTTCGGTGAGGGACTTGTGAGTCTGGAAATTTCCTCACGAATTGTCTAATGACCTCATCCGTATATTTACCGCCATTACGAAAGACATGCTCAACCAGAAATACCCTGTTTTCAATCGTCAACACCATTTCCTTCAAGCAATGAGACAGTGAAAGTAGCGTAGTGCCCGTCCTTTACATAAATAAAACCTTAAAGGAAGCAGCGGTTTGTTCATAAATGTGGTTTACAAAATTGTGGTACGTAGATGATGATTACGTCATTTACTGAATATTAGAAATATTCACTGCACTGCAACTTTAAAAACACCCTGTATATATATATATATATATATATGAGAGTAAACTGTGTATTGCAGACATCCTATTATCTATATGTATAGTTGCAATGTATTTATGCCTAGAGGCATAACTCAACTGGTTATGAGACGATTCTCAAAGGTGAACTGTCTGTCAGTGGCATGAGATAAAGCCAGTGACTCGCATATCTGGTTTATCCCTATGGTCTGGGGAATTGAAGTGGGATGCTACTGAAGTGCCGGTTTTCTGCTCAACATCACGAAGGTGCTCACAAAATCTGTCACCTAATCATCATCACTAAGAAAGTTGGTTGCTATGGTTATGCATGGTTGTGTATCTAGGGATTCTCATTTCATCATACAATTTGTCATTCATGTGGGTTGACATGGCCACACTATCAATCTTTATTGATAGAAATATTCACTAGAGTTTGCCCTTTTCTATAAGGACACATTTGTTTGAACAGATTTGAGCTCATTGTATGAGTGGTTCTTTAGTCCACACAGTGAAGATGATCAGTTAGTCACTTTTCAGTAAGAGGCTACATGCTGTGTCTAACTTTGATTGCCCTTGACTTTTTATTCAAACTTCAAAGAAGAGAATTATCATATCCTGTAGAATACAAGGAATGACCACAAATCTGCAGCCATGAGCAGACTTCACTAATATCATGTCAAGGTGGGAGATGCCAGACTTTTGAGCATTAGACAGGAATCCAAAGAAGACTTGTCAATAAACACAACACTGGTGTTGTTAGTCGCTTCATGTTGATGGATATTTTTCAGAAGAGATCTGAGCACCTATGGTCTTGGTCGATGTGCAATGAGGACGACCTGTCAACTAAACTGATCTAAACTTTACAAAAAATGTGGATGCTAGTGGCAACAATTGTTTTTACTATTGATACATATTTGGGTAATGTGGTAAATATTACCTTAGTGCTGAATTTCTGTCCTAGAAAATATCTGGTACTCATATAAGGCTAGGTGAACCTAGAAGCCCTCATTGAATTTGACCTGTTGTTCTCAGTAGATCAATTCTCTAACCACTTCTCATACAGTAAGAAACAATTGAAGATGTTAACTTATGATAGGAAATCCTGTAGAGTTTTGGAGCCAGTGTGATCATCAGAAGAAACCTTAGCAATCAAATGTTCTGTTCTCAGCTTCTTGACACTAAGGGGGTCATGACTTCTATATGTCTTTCTGTTGTTGCCTTGTTAGTCTGAAACATTTTATTAGACTATATTGGTGAGCATAAGAAACTGGATATAGCAGCAGAAGAAGAAGGAATTGGCTCAGCTACCAGCCTGTAGTCATTGTCAGTATTACTGAAAACAGTCACAAAAAAACAATCACTTACTGTTAGTCACTTTGAAAGTGAAAGGTGCATTAGCATACATAACTACTACCTCCAGCACACTTGTGAAATTAAGGGTGTGACAGAAACTATCACATGGCTGGTTGAGAGACTAGCAACATATACTATCATCTTGACTGACTCACAAAGCATGCTTTGCCAGATTAACAACAACACACTCCCCAGTGGGTGGGTGCACCTACTTGACTTGTCTCTTGCTAGCAGCCTAACTTGGGTATATTGCCCTGGACGTGTGGGAGTTCATGGAAATGAGATAGCTGATAGGTTTGGCAGGGTCTGCCATTGTGCAAGAGACCTTAAAAATGGACATAGATGACATTGCAAAGATTTTAAAATAACACCTCTCACAGGAAGGTGACAATAAAGCTGAGGATAATCCACACGTCAAAGGAAGGGTGGAACCACAAAGAGTGGAAACAGAAAAAACATCCTCAGCAGAAAAGAACACATCACGTTCAATCAGTGCAGAACAGAAACAATCAGAGGATCAAAACTCTTCAACAATGGCTGGAACAGACAATAGAGCAGATATGGGAGTGTCATGATTGCTGTGACACCAGTCCGAACTAAACTAATGTAAGTCACAACTACTCAACATAATGGCTTGTCACCTCAATAGCATGCATTAAGTTGATATGATGCAATAGCAGTAGATAGCAACACTAAAGATTTGTGTTATCTTTTGTGAAGGGCTGAGTATGGCAAGGTCAATCTTTTAGTTGTCACGAATAATCTATTAAATTAATTTTGATAAAGTTATGTATTGACAAGTATTTGATCATGACCAATATTATTGTACTAATTAATTACCAATAACATTCCATGCTGTATTTCTATTTACAGTCTTGTTCCTGTCAATCCTGATAATCTTATTTGTTCTATCCACCCTACTGCTGTTGTTTCCATGGGAACCAGTCTTGAACTTCTTTGATGTAAGTATTTTTGTCTGTTTATAACATTTTAGTCATTACCTTTCAACAGGAGGTTTCATCATTTCTCTCTCTCTCTCTGCGATCAGGACTCAATCAGAGTAGAACTCCAGACTCTCACACGAAGACAACTGTATGTTTAAGTCTGTTAGATCCACTCTGCTTGAATACCTGTTAAAACATTGCACTGTGTTCTGCGCCAGTGGCCCAGTGCATCCGATTTCAGCCAGCATTTTGTTCAGGTTTGCTTTCCTTAGCCTTTGATTGTCCCCAATCTTCCTGCAAGGCAGCAGATGGTCTTTTCTGTAGGGGGATTCTGCCCTTAGATGGTCGGCTCTCCCAGGTTTATGAGCACCATCTGCCCGAGTCACTAAAGGTGACTAATACAGACATGCGACTTGGAATATGAGGAAACTGCAACTTGGAACACTTTTCATGCATAGCCTTCAATTGTTCCCGCCCCCCTATCCCAATATACAGGTAATTCACGTCCTCTTGAAAATGATGATCGTCGTAGCACTTGATCATGTTAGGCCATCGTTGTTGACTCCAATTCCGAACATATAGACACACAGTTAGTCATCAAATTATCCCCGTCGCACATCAAACAGCCGGTCTAGGGAACCATTATGATGACGTAGCACACAACAATGTTGAACACACAATCTCGCTCCCTTTAGATTTCTGATTACTCTAGTATAAGCAGCCTACGACGAATAAAATACGAAGCAAATTCCCTAAAGAGATAAAACTGCGGCTGACGAAGTAGTTTACATTAATGAGTAACATGGAAATAACTTGCGTCAAGGAATTCCAACAACGGTCATGAACAGCACCGATGTGACGTAAAGCGCAGATCAAGTCTAGGCGGTCGAAGGTCTCATTCACAACACTTGATTTGTCACAAACGGACTGTTGTCGGCCTACGACCTTGCTTTAGCGGCACAGATGTATTAAGTATATCATCATTTTGACTTTAACACAGAAAAGTGCAACGGAGAACCGAAATTAATCAGACCTTGGATGCACTTTCTGCAGTGATCGAGAGGACGTGGACTAGATCGGCCACCTTGGAGACGGAACTTCATCATTTTCATTATTTGACTTCTAAAGTCCTACCTTGTTGCTACACTTTTAACCCTAAGAAAAGTTAAAAGATCCATATAAGGAAAATGTATTAGAATTCATATTTTATTTACTCAGCACATTTTTTGGGTTGTGTGATCAGCATTATGTCATTGCCATCTTTCTTTTCAAGAAAAAAGGGAAGTCTGTTCATGGCTACAGATTGGCGGTTATTCCTTGTATTCTACAGGACATGAAATCATGAGCCCCTTACCTATTTAAGGCTGTGTGAACCTATCGCCCGTGCACTGCTGGGGCCCGAAAGGGGAGTAAAGAATTGTAACGATGTTCCCTACCAGACATGTTCGTACGAGGTGACTCAAGAGAGTTGGCATTGGGACTGTCTAATCCTGTACTGTAAAAAAATAAGCAACAAAACTTCACAAATATGGTTAAGTCAAATCCCAAGGGAAAAGACAGAAAAAGACCAAAATATTCTTGGAGAAAACTGATGGAAGCAGAGATGAAGATGATGGGGAAGACATGGAATGATCATTAAAAAGTGGCAAGAAACAGAATGGCCTGGAAAGTGTTTGTTGAAGACCTATGCTCCTCAGGGAGTTGAAAGTGTTTGTTGAAGACCTATGCTCCTCAGGGAGTTGAAAGTGTTTGTTGAAGACCTATGCTCCTCAGGGAGTTGAAAGTGTTTGTTGAAGACCTATGCTCCTCAGGGAGTTGAAAGTGTTTGTTGAAGACCTATGCTCCTCAGGGAGTTGAAAGTGTTTGTTGAAGACCTATGCTCCTCAGGGAGTTGAAAGTGTTTGTTGAAGACCTATGCTCCTCAGGGAGTTGAAAGTGTTTGTTGAAGACCTATGCTCCTCAGGGAGTTGAAAGTGTTTGTTGAAGACCTATGCTCCTCAGGGAGTTGAAAGTGTTTGTTGAAGACCTATGCTCCTCAGGGAGTTGAAAGTGTTTGTTGAAGACCTATGCTCCTCAGGGAGTTGAAAGTGTTTGTTGAAGACCTATGCTCCTCAGGGAGTTGAAAGTGTTTGTTGAAGACCTATGCTCCTCAGGGAGTTGAAAGTGTTTGTTGAAGACCTATGCTCCTCAGGGAGTTGAAAGTGTTTGTTGAAGACCTATGCTCCTCAGGGAGTTGAAAGTGTTTGTTGAAGACCTATGCTCCTCAGGGAGTTGAAAGTGTTTGTTGAAGACCTATGCTCCTCAGGGAGTTGAAAGTGTTTGTTGAAGACCTATGCTCCTCAGGGAGTTGAAAGTGTTTGTTGAAGACCTATGCTCCTCAGGGAGTTGAAAGTGTTTGTTGAAGACCTATGCTCCTCAGGGAGTTGAAAGTGTTTGTTGAAGACCTATGCTCCTCAGGGAGTTGAAAGTGTTTGTTGAAGACCTATGCTCCTCAGGGAGTTGAAAGTGTTTGTTGAAGACCTATGCTCCTCAGGGAGTTGAAAGTGTTTGTTGAAGACCTATGCTCCTCAGGGAGTTGAAAGTGTTTGTTGAAGACCTATGCTCCTCAGGGAGTTGAAAGTGTTTGTTGAAGACCTATGCTCCTCAGGGAGTTGAAAGGTAGAAGAAGAAGAACCAAGAAGCATTGATAGAGCTGAATGCAATCTTTTGCTCTCATTAGACAATTAACTAACACAAAGCTCTACTGAGATTCCTTTTTAACCTTTTGTGGCTTCCCCTACCCGAAGTTGAAAGAAAAACCTTGCCTAATGACCACAATGCTTTTAAAAGTTGAATTAAATGTGCTTTATCCCATCAACTTAAACTAGATTTTCCATTAGTAAAATAAAACAAATTCACCACATCTATCCTATAATCTAATATATCATTGTGGGCCAATCAACAAGCAATAACTGATAAAAAATTTTGGCGCAATCAATAAGCAAAAACTAATAAATTAATGTGGCACAAGCAACAAGCAATAAATAAAAAAATCATCATTAGGCGCAGTCAACAAGCACAACTATTTTCATCCCACTTTTACATCTTTTAACATGCTGACTTTTGCACCATATTCTAATTTTACCACAGACTGTTGCACGTTATTCTACTTTTACCACAGGCTCTTGCACCATACTCTACTTTTACCACAAGACATGCAGACTCTTGCACCATATTCTACTTTTACCACAAGATATGCTGACTCTTGCATCATATTCTACTTTTACCACAAGACATGCTGACTCTTGCACCATATTCTACTTTTACCACAAGATATGCTGACTCTTGCACCATATTCTACTTTTACCACAAGACATGCTGACTCTTGCACCATATTCTACTTTTACCACAAGACATGCTGACTCTTGCATCATATTCTACTTTTACCACAAGACATGCTGACTCTTGCACTATATTCTACTTTTACCATAGTTTCTAGCACTATATTCTACTTTTGCCACAGGTCATGCTGACTCTTGCACCATATTCTACTTTTACCACAGTTTCTAGCACTATAATCTACTTTTGCCACAAGTCATGCTGACTCTCGCACCATATTCTACTTTTACCATAGTTTCTAGCACTATATTCTACTTTTGCCACAGGTCATGCTGACTCTTGCACCATATTCTACTTTTACCACAGTTTCTAGCACTATATTCTACTTTTACCACAAGTCATGCTGACTCTCGCACCATATTCTACTTTTACCACAGTTTCTAGCACTATATTCTACTTTTGCCACAGGTCACACTGACTCTTGCATCATGTTCTACTTTTACCACAGTTTCTAGCACTATATTCTACTTTTACCACAGGTCATGCTGACTCTTGCACCATGTTCTACTTTTACCACAAGATTTGCTGGACACTTTTTACTTCTTTTTACAATTGTTTAGTTCATGAATGTACAACACATTTATTTTCCCCATACATTTATGTACCCAAAGCTCAGAATTATATGGTGATTGTAGGCAATAAACTATACAGTTATGTAAAGTTGCTTATCAATTAATGTCATATTATTATGTTTTCATGAATACTTGGATTCTAAGCATCTCATAATAGACTTATTTGTGCAGTAATTACAGGAAACTGTTTACAAAGAGCTTTATAACTAGAAGCAATCTGATCATCTGAAGGACAGTGATTGAGTGTTATCCTCTCAGTGTGTCGACTGTCTTGAACGACTTGATAGTTCTTTATATTGCCTTTAAATATTTTCTCTGATGAAAATTAATCAGATTATGTTGAGAGATATGTCAGCTGCTGGTAACAGTTGATGATGATATACCTGACTGGACAACCCAGATTTCCATAAATGAGTGCACATGAAGCTGAGAATTAAAACAATGATTTATAGAAATTATATTGATGCATTCAAATGTGTTTGTATCCATAAAAATATCACATTTATTGTTCTCTGATTTGTGTAATTATATTTTGATTCAGATGATGCCTCTAGATAAGAACACAAATATTCACTTCCGTCTTGCTATATATGGTATGGCACTGTCTTTTATGGTCTTGTCATCAGCTCTTGAGGTACGAACTCACTTAACCTACTAGTGTATTTATAAGGTATTTACTTGAGAAATGAGGGAATAATCTTTGTTATTGTTTCTTACTATAGAAATATATTTAATTGTGCATAGAATAAAAAACATATTTATATCAGTCATCAATAATTACATTTTTATGTTAATTCAAAATATAATCTATCTAACTATTGACCTTTCGAGCCGTAGCCGGTCCATAGGGCATAGACCAAGATACACCTTCTCTTATCTAAATTTTTATTCTAGCAGTTTTCAATTCTTTTAAAGATATTTTATCAAATCTCGCCATTTGTCTCTGTTCTGTGCAAGCAGCATTATCTCATTGATGGAGCCAATTCCTGCTGCTCTTGCCTCTCTGATCAATGTTCTTCTCAGTGTCTCTCTGGGTCTTCCTCTTTTCCTCTTACCTGTTGTTTCCCACATGAGAGCTTGCTTTGCTATTCGGTTATTACCTCTTCTCATCACATGTCCAACATATGACCATCGTCTTTTTTTTCAAAATATAATGCAATCAGTTAATTGGTAGGCTGATGTTGATGTGTGTGTATACATACAAGTAAACTTCTTGATTTTTCAACGTGATCATAAGGAATTGATAAATAAGTAAGCTACAGTCTTCATGAATTTGAAATCAAGCATGGTAAGCAGCAGGTGAGGACACATATAACCAAGAATTGCATACTTTTCCACTTTCATCTACAAGGGACTGTGTCAAAGTCCAAGCATTCAGCAACTCATAGCTGTCATTGGTAGTTAGGATCAGTAAACCAGAAGTTGTTAAGATCTAACTTGTCTGGCCAAGCATGTAGGGATCATAATGGAAAGGCAAACCTGGTGTCAAAATATGGAGTCTGATGCATTACGCTGAAAGAATGTTGCAGCTTGTAAAACATGACAGAAACATTTGCCTGTTTATTAATACCCTTTAAAGAAAGGACAATGAAAAGGGGTAATTTTGAGTGAATACCAATGAACTGAAAAGGAATTAGCACCTTTTGGTTTGTCCCAGGTGTAGTTGTGTCAGATTTGATAATTAATTACTAATTAGACTTGAATATATATCATTATATAATAATAAAAAATAATAATTAGACTTGACCTGCATTTTCATAACAATGGCATCAGGTGGAAAGCGGTATCCTTCTTCAAACTGTACCATTCAAATACTATTTGGAATAACAATGTCAGAATAAAGTTCATAAATTATTAAATATATCTGTCTCTGTTCTATTCTTCTGTTTCTGTGGATTTTGTTGTTTTTTTAACATTAGAAACAAGGACAAAAATATCCAAATATTTTCAAATTTTCCTCATAAAAAAATGAAAATTACCATATATTTTTCCATTTACTTATTTCTAAACCACTACACAGATATAATGTTTACATATTCAAATTCTTTATCAATTTTTCTTTAAATAATTAAGATAAATTAAGCATGTAGGTGTAGTGGGTCTATAGGTATGTCCTGGTACCAGCTGGTTCATTTTTTTTTATAAAGTCTAGTAGTAAATGGGTTAATTACTAATAACTAGCTAGATCAAATTTTCTTAATCTCCTGGTAACTAAATACTAATAACTAGATAGTTCAAGTTTTCTCCTAGTTTTCATTTTTGATCAGCTGTGACATGATTTACACTTGTTTTTGCAGTGGATCATCATAGACAGCAGTTGGCTGACATGCTTATATCGTGCTATTGGTCGCCTCAAAAAAGATCAGCCAAGCAAATTCAAGCTTGTGAGTAAAGAAATTAAAGTTACGAACTGGCCACATGTGGATCAAGTCACCATACCAGCATCCTCCAGTCACCAGGTTCATCCTTCAGTGGCCACTGTTGATGTTAACTCCAGCTCTGTAAACTAATATCCTGTCATTGTTTACAATTTCCAGCTTTACATTCTACATTCCCTTTGCATGATACTATTTATCTTTACAATATATATATATATATTGTATGATGACAAAACTGATCACCAGTTAATAATATTAGTTGTGATATAAATATTTCCATCATGTTTTTTTAATACTGTAAATGGCAGATATCTTAATATACTGATAAAAAAAACTTTGCAGAAATTTTATTTTAAAATGTAATTAACTCTTTCCGTACGTTTCGCCGCACTGTGCGTCATGCCGAATTCGGCTGCGTACGTTTTGCTGCATAGTGCGCCATTCTCAATTTGATTAGTGTTAATCACCGTCAGACCATATTCATATTACATGTCTTGTATCATCTTGATATTGGTGAAATCTAATACCTTGTTCAATTATCTAAAAATTCATATATAATATGTTATATGTTAGATAAATATAAATATGTAGATTAATTCTTAAAACCATGAACAATTGTCTCTGTTGCATCAATAAAAAGCTTCCGTATGGAAAGAGTTAAGAGAAATGTGAAGATATTTGGTCCATATAAAAATGTCCCATAATGTATTAATCTATGTGGCTACTGTTACTTCAAGTAAAAATACGAGTGGACAGAACATGTAGAGGACTCCAAAAATCTGAAGACTTCAGTTATTGGAAATAATTCAGTTGATATGTAGGAAAAATTAACAGGGTAAAGTCATTTATTGATGGGGCATAGATAAATGACAAAAAAGATATCACAAGATCATCTCCATTTGGATGTAATTACAACAGTTGATAAATGCACATTTCAAAGACAGTAGGAGTTTGGACTGAATTGGTAGCCAAGTGGAAGAAGAGAACGTATGGAATGAGAGAATTATTTAACCAGCAAGATACTGTAACTATCAATATGCATACTCCTCATCATCAGTTAAATGTGACATGATAGTACCATTATGTCTGCCCCTATATAATTGCTGCAATGCTAACTAATATGTGTTTTAAGTACTGACTTAAACCATTATTCTCTGCATAAATATTAATATTTACATATATTTCTTTCTAAAGAACCCAACACCACCAATGGTGTACCTGGCTACTATTTGGTTCATTGATTTTGATAGTCTTTTTTTTTAAAGCTAATTGGATGTGCTTTACATCACTTAAAAAGAATGCTATTTTTGTATACACAGAGGTACTGCTAATGAGAAATAGATAATAAAAGATTTTAAAGAGGTTATTTTTGAAATGTCAATTATCTTACAGTTTGACATTTTAGTAATTATTTTATTAGAAATGTCAAATATCTTATTTTAAAATAGAGGAGAACATGTAATTGGCTCCAGAGATAGGAGAAGACAAAACTTATTCAGTTTACTGTATCTCTATTCATAAATATAAGGGATTAAATAGTATTTATTTAACAACAAAAGGTGATCTATCCATTGATGTCATTTTGAGCTGAAGACTGCACTTAGTACAGAAATTATAGACTCTCTATATCTGACAATCAAGTATTAAAGGTGATGAAGAAGAACAATTATTTCTATATTTAGAAACAAAATATCATAATCCTCCCTACCTTTGTTAAAGCTCGTTATAAGTCTCATCATAATTGCAGTAGTAATTTGTTCTCTTGTTGCTCATCAATTTTTCTAATATTTTTGTTTCATATTTTGATGGTATTTTTTTGTATGTAACATTTGGTATTGCCATTCACAGCTTTACTAGTTGCAGTTAATTTGTTCATGTTCATCCCATCCATTTGTGTGGTTTTGTCTTCCATATATATGATTGCTAAATAACATGAAACACCAACTATACAATCAGAGAGTCAAATGTAGAATATGACAACCTGCAGTGATCATTGTACTCATCAGCACAAACACAAAACTTAGACCATTCAAATCAAATATACTATCAGCCGTTACGTATGCATGTGAGAGCTGGAAAACAACAAGAGACATAGAAATAAAGTTGAACGCATTCAATAATAAATGTCTAAAGAAAATACTTGGTATAGTGTGGAACGAATTCAAAACAAACAAGGAAATTAGAGAAATCGCCAATCAACCACTAATATCTTCAGTAATCAAGAAAAGACGATGGTCATATGTTGGACATGTGACGAGGAGAGATAATAACAAAGCAAGCCCTCATGTGGGAAACAACAGGTAAGAGGAAAAAAGGCCAACCCAGAGTTACACTGAGAAGAACATTGATCAGAAAGGCAAGAGCAACAGTAATGACTCCCTCAATGAGATAGAGTTGCTTGCACAGAAAGAGACAATTAGCGAGATTTGATAAAAGATCTTTAGAAGGATTGAAAACTGCTAGAATAAAACTTTAGATAAGAGATTTGATAAAAGATCTTTACAAGGATTGAAAACTGCTAGAATAAAACTTTAGATAAGAGAAAGAGTATCTGGGTCTATGCCCTATGGGCCAGCTATGGCACGAAAGGTCAATAGATAGATTGATAGTGATCATTGTGGTAAAATCTTTCCCATCTTGGACTTAATGCGAGTAGTAATCTATTAAACTAGAACTCATTGGAATTATATATAAAGAGTGATTGCTTTAACCCTTAATTGCGATACTTATCTGAGACTGACCAGTTTATGATACTATATTAACAAAATTACTACCACTTAAATGTAACATAAGATGCTCTAAAAATAGAATTTTCTGTGAATTCTTAACACACAGCTGTGTGTTTACACTAGGAGAGACACAGAGACTTGGATTTCCTGGCTCAGGTTTATGACCTGAGTTTTACTCCATGAACCGGCCATGTTACAATGTCTATCAATATGGTCGCCATAAGCCAGTTAGTATGTTCAGCTACCTCGTAGCATTATTTGCTATATGCCAAGTTACAAAGGATTGTTTGATATCAGACAGTGATCGAGGAAAATTCCCTGGTCGCAGCAAACAAACAAAAATATTGGAAAAAAATGACTAAATTCTTGACTAAAATTATGCAAATGAAGTCCCTCCCTTGATAAAAATTCTGATATTTCTAACTTACACGCAGGATTGCTGTCTACACAGCTTTCACTATCTTTTCCGGCCTTTCTGCTATAAAAGTAATTGTTTATGTAACGCCACCAACATTGTGGTGTCTTTTGTTTCAGTTCATCTAGCAAGTTTGCTAAAATAACAATTGCTGTCCTAAAAGCCCTGTGTTTATGACTGTCGCTTTTACCGGCGCTGTGGGCACAAAAATATAGTTCAACTTCCAAGACAAATTTCACAAAATTGAAACTGTCAAAAACATTATTACTTTCACTTTTACACACAGAAATGATCAAATGTACATTATTGTATAAACAAATATAGGTGTTCACTGTTAATGCGAGAGATTAAATGCTGTGAATTAGGTGGATTGTAAAATATTATTAAATCACTTATGGTCACAGACACGGCGAGCACAAAAACATAGACCTACTCCAAATACGAATATAACAAAAATGAAACAGTCAAAAAATTATTCCTTTCACTTTTACTCAGAGAAATGATGAAATTGTATTTCTGTATAAACAAATATAGGTGTTCAATGTTAATCATCATCAAGTACCATGCCTGCTGGCATAGGTGATCATGTCTCTCCACAACTCTCGATCTCAACAGTTATTTATTATTTCTGTTGTTGACCTTCTGCCAAGCCATTCTCATAAGCTGTCTGTTATCCTTTCTCTTTCCTTCCTCTATCTCTTCATCCCTCAATTTTCCCAGTTATTACAATATATTCCAGCTGTTCCCTTCTCACTATATGGCCAAAAAAATTATGATTGTTTCTTCCTAATATTGGATATTAACTCTCTTTTTGCTTTGGTCTCTTTCAGAATGTTTTCATTACTCTCCTTAGTTGTCCATGGTATTCTCAGCATTCTTTTAATATAATAATGAATGTTAATAAGAGAGATTAAATGTCATGAATTAGGTGGATCGTAATATAAAACATATAGTCATGGTGTAATTTTTCTGGGAGTAACAGCCTAGGCAAACATTCCAGTCAGACTTTGCGGGAGGGAATCCTGCATTTGACATCACGATGGCATAAAACTAAGGAAGATGTTTTAAAGAGCAAGTGTTCAGATGTGTATGACAAACATACAAATGCAGCAATCCCAGCTACAATTTTATTTTACTGAATTTACTTGGTTAATGAAACATATTTGGAATTCAGCAGCAGTTGTGGAGAATGTGTATTGCCTTTGGACCTTCATAACAATAATAGAGTTGAAAAGTACTTGGCACACATGCTTGTTGTCACAGGGTTTCTAGAAGCAGTTTCATAATAACTATGTAGTATTTAATACAAATCTTTCTTTTCTGGAGACTGAGTGCCTAGAACAAAAAATGTGCATAAAGTATTTAGAATGAACAAAGATTTTGGCTCTGAATGATTGCACTAGTCACAGCAATGTGATGATGAGACATTAGTTTTGGGATCATCAGCTTATACCTTCTGTATTTATTTTACGCAAACCCATACACAAGAAAAATAAAGCCAAAGAAAATGGGGTGGGGGAGGGATGTACATGTCAATTTTAAGTGTTAATTTTTAAACTAAAAAAAATTATAATATTATAATAATAAATTTAACAAAGTTCCGACTGGACATGACATTGTCAGAATTCCTACAAATCTTGAAGTTATGTAATACTCAAATTAGTGCTAAATTCAAAAAGCATTTTTTTTTTACTTTAAAAAAAATATTATCCAGTAAATAAATGATTAAAAATTGAAAAAAGCTAGCGATTTGACTATCAATTATATAAGCTCATGCCAAACTTTCTTATTAACTGAGAAGTTTTAAAACTTAAAAAAATTCACTGTTAATCTGATTGCAATATGATTGGTATATCATCTTTTGCAGTTATAATTTATTAAAGAAGGTAGTTTTATAAAATAATTTTTAAAATGTTAAAAATAACAAATACTTATAATTTAACTTATGATAGTTAGATAGCCTTTAAAATTACAAATGTACCTGCATGACAGAAACAAGTTATGACTTTTTAAGTAAATTAATTTTGCGTTAGAGTGATTAAGAGGAACATAAAGGAAAATATCTTAAGGCCCATTTGGACAGTTGTTTGCACCCAGAAAATTTAGAGTCAGCTCCATAGATGGCACATTGGTTTTTAAAGGCGATAGTCCTTATCATTTAATAATTTAAATAGATACAATTAATAGGCAGATCACTTTTAAGTCTCACACACTTATACTTAAATAGGTGTCGAATTTAAAAATCCATTGTTTTAAATATGCACCAGTAAATTAATTTGAAAATATTGAACAAAAGGCATTTTTTAGAAGCATGAGATTTGACTATCCAATTTGGCATGCCATGATTTCTTAACGAAAATGCTCCCCTTAATTTATTATTTGGAATCAAATTAATAGGTAGAAGGTGAATTAATAATTAATAGGTACATTTTACACATTTATGTTTAAATGGATGTTGGTTTGAAAAATTCATTGTTTTTAAGACTGCTCTAATGAATTAATAATAAACATAGTGAAAAAAAAACAGTTACTGCATTCAGTCACTAATATCTTGAAAACTACCATTCACATTTCAAAAATGAAAATGTTTTCACAGTACTTTCACCCCACATTAGGGTATTTCCTGACCTTTCACCATGTGTGTTGTGGAAGCATGCGTGTGTGCATGACATTGAGACTCTGAACATAAACACTGCAGCCTGGGAAGACATAGCTGCAGATCGCAAATTCTTGGAAACACATACTAAAGCTCAAACTCAAGCAAGAGACAGACAGATTCATAGAAAAAGATAATTCTTTGCAAAAAAAAAAAGAAAAAAACATTTTCAAGTGGCGCTACAAAATCCATTAGTCAACTATGACTGACAGAGGCTACTAATATATATAGAACAATGAGTTATTTGTGGGTTATCATCACTGCACTCTGAACATGTACATAGGTGCTCAGATGCTCTTCTCAGCATGTCCCACAGCATCCAGTGACTGACTCCGACTCCTCTTATGCATTCACTAAGCTATATATATATATATATATATATATATAAATTTATAGTAACACTAATCGTGTGATGTCTTTTATTAAATACAATAAAATATGAGTCCCTTCAGCCATACTTCATAATTTCCTGACAATGTAGACAAAATAAGTTTGGCTTTTTGCCACTTTCAGAAGTTCATAATCTATGATTTTAATGCAGTTAGAAGTGCTTTGTTCAGTACAATTTCATTGGCTAACACCTGTGTAAGCAAAGCCATCTTTTACAATTCTACATACATTTTTTTATATTTTATGTGTAGATTAATTTTGAAAAGAAAAACAATGTGAAGTTTCACTATAATGTTTTTTTTATCTTATATAAATTAAAAATACAGCATATTTTAGAAAGAAAAAAACCATTAAAATCTGTATAAATATGGCTTCATCATCATCATTTGATAGGTGTGTCAGCGTTAGAATGGTATAGCACAATGGCTGTTTTATTACCAAAAAATAAAAAACAACTCTGTCATGTCCTTCTCTGTCATGCTCTTATCAGTACATTCTTGTATAATGTGGTCAATGTAACACAAGTACCAAATACTATCAGCTCAATAGATTTTATGATTGATTATTCACAGACTGATTACTTCATCAATAAACTATGTGCAAAAATCCAGAAATGGATTCCCTAAGACAGATCAGTATTGATTTCATTGAACCATGCTACAAAAAATATAAAATACAGGAAATTCATTCTATCGACTATTTAATACATGCATAATGTACAAATGTATCAATAAAATGTGTTGCTATGATGTGTATTATTGCTGTAAAATAATTCATTAGATTCCAATATGGCTACTGTTTATCTTGGTTGCCATTGCAACGAGATGATGTTAGCATGAACAAATATTTTTTAAAATCTAGTCAGTGGTAATATCCCTTCAAATTAAAAAAAGCTTAACTGAGTCATTTAATCTAAAACTAAAATGTTACCTTCATACATGCCTGTATAATATAAAGGCAGATATTAACTATATTCTTGCTCCTAACGATATTTCAAAACTTGAAAATATTAAAGTCTGTTTGATTTTATGTGATTTTTCTAAACTTTTGATAGAGAACAAATAAAATAGTGATTTCAGATTTCAGTAGTTGATTTTTACTTTAAAATGATAAATAAAATATGTGAACATGAACAAATATATTAATTAGCAGTAGTGTGGTGTACTTTAACTACAGCTGATGATGATGAAAACATTTCACTGGAACCATTTCTGGTTGATGGTTACTGTGTTTTTTAGACAAGTAGTAAATATACTTCCACCTAGTTTGGCTTGCCTTTAATTTGTAAGAGTTTTTGTAAAAAATGAACTTGTAAGCCAATAACTTGTAAAGCAATTTGTAAGGGAAAACAGACCATTTGTAGGACTTTCTTTTTTTCTTTATTAATAAAATAAATCCACACATAAATTTTGCAAAAATAAAAATTTATGAAGAATTGTGAAAATGTACTGGCAAATGAAATTTTACAAACCCTGCAGTTTTAAGCAGACTATAAATACTACGGCTTACTAATGACCATATATATATGTAACCAACAAAAATGTAGTTTTAACTTGGGTCTAACATAACCTAGAAGACAGTCTGAGGTAGAAAGGATCATGCCACATCAAGAAGTAGACTCTACACCAGGGGTTCTCAACAATGGTGCCCGCTGGCGTCATTGCACCTGCTGCATATTTTCTTGGTGCACAGGAAGTCCCAGCCTCATTCCAGCAAGTGATGTCATTTATTGTCCAGCATTCAGTTGAAGGAATGATTCAGAGAAAACAAAAGAAAGCATGAAACAAACGTTGACATTTTTTCCTTCCCAAGGAACAGAAGCTCAGTCCTATTATAGGGCTGTGAAACATGGAGAACAACAAAAATGACAATCATGAAGATACAGACTTTCATTAATGGATGCTTACGCAGAATAAAAGGATGGAAATGGCGGAACAAATTCACAAACATAGAATTATGGAAATGTACCAGTCAAATATCAGTGGATAAAGAGATAAATGAAGACGATGGCGCTGGATAGGCCACACACTGCAGAAGCCAACTGAGTGTATTACACAACAGGTCCTTTTTTGGAATCCCCATGGGAAAAGATAAAGAGGAAGACCAAAGAATTCTTGGAGAAGACAGATAGAAGCAGAGATGAAGATGATGGGGAAGACATGGAATGATCTTAAAAGAATGGCAAGAAACAGAAAGACTTGGAAAGTATTTGTTGAAGACCTATGCTCCACAGGGAGCTGAAAGGTAGAAGAAGAAGGAACAGAAGCGGTAAACCAGCATCAACGGTCAGAACAAAGCAGATTTAGTGGTTGAAATTAGCCTTGAGGTGATATCTTGAAAGGCTTGAGTAGAGGTGAACTTGAATTTACGTACAACATTCGTCCCCAGCTTTATAAATCTAGCAGAATAATTGCAATGCAACATATGACATTAGTTCAGTGCCTGTGTAATGCTTTCTTTTTTAATGCTCATTTTACATGTGGGCCAGGATTCTACTTGGGTTTTCTGGAGATTCTCTATGGGGATATTGGAGCACCTATGGGTTCGTGCGGTGTGCTAGTGATGATGATCCTAACACCTATGTGGTAGACCTGGGTGTTAGGGATATTTAAGGACATGTAGGGTGTGTGGGAAACCCCCCCCCCACCCGCACAAAACCTTTTTGGGTCTAGTGCACTGGAAAAAATGGAAGGTATTACTAAATTGTGACTCACCCTAGTTTACATATGTGATTTTGTAATATGTATGTTTATATGTAATTTTGTTAATGATACCTAATACTGGCTTTACAGCACCCAAGCATGATTATACATATTGATATGTACGTTAATGCCTAATTTTATATCCTACAGCATTTTCTACTTTATTTTGTTTTCTTTATGTTTCTTTTAAACACCAGAAGCAGAACTGTTTTCACACATATCCCTCAATAACCCTTCTCATTTCATTTCTAGCTGTAGCTGAAGATTATAAGTTGCTGTACTGTTTGTATAATTGGCCTGAAATAGAAGCTCTTAACGATGGAACATTATTTCATGTGAGAGTGTGAGATGCTGATTAAATGGTAGCTAAGACCTTGCTGTGTTCCGGTAACATTAACAGTTTTTCTTTAACATGAACATTCTTTATTATGTTTATAGATTATGTTTATAGATTATGTTTATACCCAGAAACAAAACTCAATGAACTTTTCTCCATATTCAGACATGAAAGAAAATTTCAACAAGAACTGTACTGCTTTCTCTGTTTGTTTTAGCTTTGATCTTGAATATTGCTGTAATTTAATATTTACATTCGGCTGAAGACAGAAAACTATTAAGGACATGTATCTTCCTAATAGTAAAGCATATGGTTGTGAACCATGGACAATTTCTCTCAAGCAACAAGAAATAAAATCAGTACATTAGAAACAAAATGCTACAGACAAATTCTTTAAGATACCTTGGATAATGAAGAGCAATGAAGACATGTTAAAAGATTTAAATATTAAAAAGAACTGGCTTATAAACACCATTCTACAGAGGAAATTTAAATACTATGGCCACATTAAATGACACAGCGGGCTGGAAAGGTCAATAATGAAAGGCATGATTCCTGGGCGATGCACAGGGGCAGACCACGAAGAAGGTGGTTTTAAGACTTCAATGAGACCTTGAACATAACAGAAAAAGTGGGAGATCTGGATAGAGACAGAGATTCTTTCAGACTGACTGTGGTGAATGTAACATTCTGCAAAGGACTTGTGACCTGATGTTGATGAAGAAGACTTTAAATTACTTCTTGCTATGACTCTAGTTACAGCTTTAGTAAGTAGACAAAAGTAGCTAAACAAGAGAAAGAACAAAAAACAGAATGAAGGTAATCTAACAATGAACATAATAATGGTATATGTTTATTGTACCAAAACTGCACATTTCTCATGTGATGCTATGTAATTACACAAAGAAGACCTAAAGAAAGTCTAAGAAGATCATTTCATAGATATGTCTCAACTATGAGAACAAAACAAGATCTAGTAGAGAATTGCCAGACATGGAGAGTTTTGATTTCTGAACTATGTACTGCCTTCGGTTTGTGAGATTATATGATGTTATAATTTATTAGTTGTGTTATATATATATATAAGTCATACTTTTATTATTACTTCTGATAGATATTACTTTTACATGTACTCTCATATTTAAGTACATATTTATTGCCTCAGAGTAACACCAATGTCGTGGATCTGAACAAAGCCAATTTTTCTTTTCATTTTAAATTGAATTGTTGGTATTGATGTTGTATATTAGACAGAACATTTGTATATTGTTCGTTGGGCTGAGTGTTAGAATCTTCAATCATCTCTCTATTCTTGGTTCTAGATGTAATTACTTCACCACATTTTATCACATTTAATTAACCACCCTACAGTAGACTTGAAATATTTGTAATTTCTTTCTCTCTCTCCCTCTCTATCTATCTACAGAAGTTATTGTTGGTCATTTCTCAACAGATGTTCTCTGAGCTTGTCTACTCTTGCTGCAAATCTTGCACGTAATTTCTCTCTACAACAGATCTTGTAAGTAAGCTCTCTCTCTCTCTCTCTCTCTCTCTCTCTCTCTCTCTCTCTCTCTCTCTCTCTCTCTCTCTCTCTCTCTCTCTCTCTCTATCTATCTACAGAAGTTATTGTTGGTCATTTCTCAACAGATGTTCTCTGAGCTTGTCTAGTCTTGCTGCAAATCTTGCAAGTAATTTCTCTCTACAACAGATCTGGTAAGTAAGCTCTCTTTCTCTATCTATCTACAGAAGTTATTTTTGGTCATTTCTCAACAGATGTTCTCTGAGCTTGTCTAGTCTTGCTGCAAATCTTGCAAGTAATTTCTCTCTACAACAGATCTTGTAAGTAAGCTCTCTCTCTCTCTCCCTCTCTATCTATCTACAGAAGTTATTGTTGGTCATTTCTCAACAGATGTTCTCTGAGCTTGTCTAGTCTTGCTGCAAATCTTGCAAGTAATTTCTCTCTACAACAGATCTTGTAAGTAAGCTCTCTCTCTCTATCTACAGAAATTCCTATGTATAATTTCTCTCAAGAGAGTTTACATCTCTCTCTGTCTCTGACAACTCTTGTCATAATCCTTATTCAAACCATTGTTTATGGCTTGTTAGTTTACATCAGATTTACAGAACAAATCTCATTAGCAGATCTTACTTATCTTTATAGTAGGCACATGTGATCTCATCATTTCTCCCACATTTACTGCTATGCTAGCAGAAGTTTTAATGTGATACAATGCTTGTACATTATGCAGACTACCCTTCTCTTTCCCCCCTTTTCCCTGCAATCCAAATCCATACAAAAGTAATATCTTTGGTGTGACTGTGTAGCCGTCTATGTACCACCTATTGAATGAAGCGGAACATGCCAGACAGAGGACGTATTCAATAAACCCTGGCTGATATATCAGATGACTTAACGTCGTTTGCTTCTCCGTCTGGATCTAAATGTTTATCCTCTCCTTGAATGCGTGTACTGAATAGCAGCCACGATGGCCTATCATGGCCCCGTCACTTGCTATCAATGAATGTCACGTGCAAGCTTTTTAAGTGGTCACCCACATTTACGTGTACCGCTCTCCACGGCGGCAACTGTAACACTCGGGCCAGGGTGACTGCCACCTGCTGCAATACTGTGTCACTGCCTGTTGAACTCAGCCCACCTGACCTACTCCCTGTCAACCTCGATAGTTAATGCTGGTCTGGGCATTGGATTGGTTTCTTGAATACTGTCTTCAACCGGACTCTGCTATCCACCCGTTAATTTGCCGGACAGGCGTCACTTTCATCCGTGATCGTTATAATGAATTACTTCGCGTGATTTGCCACTGTGACGTTCCCACAAAGGTCTGAGGAATTCGTCTTTTCCGCGTCTGTAAGATTCGTTCATCACTACTATGGTTGGCGACCACAATACTGATACCAAACACTAATTCAAAGTCCACTCATAACAAGTGACAAGCGTTTATTAACTGACACCTTGTCAAATAGTACAACAATTAAAAAGCCAGCGACTTACTTTGTGCTTGACTGTCACACATGTAAAACATTGCAGGCACTTGTCAATAAAGCCGTGCCATCCTCATTCACACCCTCTGTTTGTCCATACTGAAAGACTCCACTTCATACGTAACTAAAGACTAGAAACTCTAGTCTGAACACAAGATTGCCTTCTATATTACTATCGCTGATGCATCAAACAACACATCTGTTAACAAAACTACCACTATGGTCGACTCCTGGACCGAAAACTCCACTAACAGGCTAAACAGGCAACATTAACCCTATCGTTACCATCTTGGCGACACTACTCTATAAGCCGACCGTCTGAGTCCGTGGCTACTTCTCAACTGACTATATTTCTGGTATCCTGAATATCTCTCATTCCCCCAGCCAATCAAAACTCTCCTGAATGACGCTCACCCATACACTGGATTCTTATGTTTTGTTTGTCTATCATTCACTCTTCTCTCTTTCCCGTGACTCCCCTCTCGTTCACTCATCATTACCTAATCCCGACCCACTGCTACAACTGTACTTACTGTTATTGTTGGAAACTGAAAGAAAAAAATCCAGACCCTAACTCTTATCTGTGATATTTCTTGATCTTAACAATGTTCTGTAGTGGAATACATTATAATATGTTTCATATGTTAAATAACATACATAATTCCTGCAATATCCACAGAAGGGTTGGCATATATGATTTATATGATCCCTTGCAGGAATCAATAAAAGGTCATGTAGCCTGTAGGTTGGCTGCTGTTGATGTTGTTGTCTAAGTGCCTTGTGTAATTAAACAGATATTCTTTATAACAAACACTACAACAGTGAAATAATACGAATTATTTTTGTAATATACTTTGTCTTATTCTAACCATACCATCTGTTATTGTGAACAGATCATTAATCTGTATATGTTTTATTATATGTTAATTGAAACATAATTTTAATTTTGTGAATAGTTGGCAATATTTTCCTACTTGCATAAACTTAGCAACTAGAATTTAGATTGAGACTTTCACTGCCAATGTTTATGATGATGCAAGATTTCATTGTTCCCCAATTGGCACAGAAATATTTACATGTAGGGTTGTGGGATTTAACCAAATCTTGTGTTTACATGAATCTTGTACATTTATTCTTATTGTTTCAGATGTGTTCAATTTCTTAAAGTTTCTTTGCTGGTTCATAATAGGTACGGCACATAATGTAACAACAGTTAATATATCCATCTGAAGATGGAAATGTTTCAAATGCTTTTCTTGTCATTATATATTCTTTTGTCTCTGTTTGTAATGTCAAGGCCTCAGCTTAAAATACAAGTATCATCAGCAGACAAATAAATCTAATCCAGTCTAGAGCTTCTTTGTTTCTACAATTTATCATAGCAGATACTAATAATTACTGAATAAAATGAGCGACAGCTACAAACCCTTGAATTGTGGATGTCCATGTTTGATTGATTTTTGTTCAAAATTGATCTGTATTATCTTCTTAGAGGTTTATCACTTCTTTAGATATGGTGGCTGAGTAATTATTATGTTTTTTCTTACTTCTTCATTAGTTGAGTTTTTTCATCAAATATGAGATAAGAAAAGAGGAAAGTGAGTGGTGAATACAGTGGGGATTCTATTGTGGAACTACTTGCAGTAAAGAATGAAAAAAAACTGCTGTAGACTACATAGCTGGTTAGTCCTCGGATTATCCTGATTGGACAGCTCTTTAGTCCACAAACCAATGTATCCCTCATCGTGAAGTGAATGACAACCCAGTTTAACTATAGAGCAGCCCAATGAAAGAAATCACTATTTCCAAACATAAACTGGTGTAGGTGATCATATCCTTCCACAACTGTACAGTTGTTTACAACAATGATTTCAGCAACAAGGAAATTTGATATGAAGGTACAACATTGTAGCTAGTAATAAAGTATAATTGGTCAAAGGTACATATGTAGAAATGACATATAGAAATATAGTGCCTATATTATATTTCATAACCATCAGAACGTTTATGGGTGATGTGGTTATTATCACGTCTTGCTGTCCTCTCACAGAAAAAATATATGTGTGATCAGAACTACCTAGTCAAGAGATAAAAGCACTAACTAATTCACCAAAGAAACTTCTGGCTGATGAACAACATACTAACAAATGAGTGCTTATGACAGTACAGTAGTGGCTGTTAAAAATCAATATAGTTATATGGGTGTCAACTGTGGACAATAGACTGTTCACAGATCACTTGCAGTAAAGGATCATAGTTGTTTCTGGTAGGATAGTTTCTCATATGGAGATCTAAGAAATGACATGAAGAAATATTGCTAGAAAGCCCTCAGTAAAATAAGAGTAGGCATAATAGTATTTGAAGAGAAGACCTCAACAATGTAATGACAGCAATACAGTTGTAGGGCAAGAAAAGGAGAGAAGACAGGTGTAGGACAGACAGACAAATATGATATGTTTTTTAAATAAAATATGTTGGTGGTTATGAAAGAAATGAATTATCCTGGCTGGCTTATGTCAGTCTTGTATCTCTCTTATTGTACCAAATTGAGACCATGAGAAAAATAATCAGCATTAAGACAATAGATAAACAAAAGTTTACCTGGAGAGAACACCTGCTGTTCCTTACTCATATTAGAAGATAAAGAACCAGAGCCAAAGTAAGATGGAGAGACAACATTAGGAAACTTTACAACAGCATCAAATGACAATAGTTCTTCTTCTTTCTTTCCTCATTTGCCTTTCAACATCAAGCGAAGATATAATTTTTAGTCTTTCGCTTTTCTGTTGGCCTGTCCTGCTTTTATGTTTCCTAGTGTTTCTAATATTCCACCAATCCATCTATCTTCCTCCATGCTCAAAAGGTAAAAGAGAAAGTGAAGAAGACACACCTCCAAATGGTGGTAATTAGTCATATACAAGTCAGCAAGTAGCGACAAATGGTCATGATAAAATAATGTGTCAGGTACAGGCAATGAGATTATTTGATGAGGTTAAGATGATTCTGATGGTTATTGATGTTATGTAAACATATTTTCATGTTTGGACTCATCATTTGTTTATTTTATTTTATAATTGTTGACAGGGTATGAACATAAGCAAACCCTTTTGATTGTGGAAAAACACATCTTGATATTCAGACTGGACACTTAGTCAGAAAATGGTAGAAAACTTATGAGCTTTCCATTCACACTAGAGAAAAGTGTTTACATGTATATATATAATTATAGGACATTTGTGTGTACTTGTTTCTTTTGAACTGCTTATCATAACTTTCAATCCAAACTCAGGTGGTATAGTGACTAGGGCCAGGCAAAGATCATTTAGCAGGTGTTGTATGAAATAAAAATGTAGAGGACAAGAAAGATGGAATGACAACAGTTTATACGGAGTGTAGTTATATTTCTTCCTTTTACATTAACAACACTGAAGAGCAACATGGCTGCAACTAGAATCCTTCATGCGTCCGTGGATATTCATTGTGAGGCGGATGAGGTCAAGGTTGGTCCAATATCTCATCTTGTCTTTTCTCTGTCTTGTTGTTTGCATGTTTTATACAAGCATTCACCATTACCTGCAAGACCAGACAAGTAGGATACATGATCATAGCACTTGAGCTAGCATTACTTTAAGTAGCCAGGTGATCACCACCTCATTCTGTTTGACATTTCTTTGTTTGTAACATGGCTCAGGTAGGAGATCAACATGATTTTTCTATGTCATCTCATTCCTGTAATTTATACATTTATTTTTTTTATCTGCTGTTACTGTCCTGTGCACATCTCACCAGTGCACAGAAAGATGAAAGTGCACAAGAGATTACTACCCAATAAAAGTTAATCCTTTTTGTCTTTCCTTTTAAGTTAAAGTAGTGGTAACTTGTGAAGCAGCTACAATGTAACTTATTGTTGGCAACTATCCAACATCACTTAAATTTTCAGTGCAGCCACACTGCTTGTATTGATGTATTCTCCTGTTACATTTATGAGCTATTAACTTGTGTGTTTATACATTATTGAATGAGCCTGTCATATTTACTGACAGCTCCACCTAGTGAGCTTGTTATAAAGAAAAAGCATCTCAGTCAAAAGAAATATATATACATTTTAATTGTGATTTATTATTCAAGCTTTGCTCAAATTTGTGTACACCTTTTGATAATCTATGAATTATGTGTACAAAACTATTTGTTTTAACAGTTGATTTAGTTTGTTTTGTTTCTCTGATATTTATCTTAGTACATCACCCCAACAGTTGAATTTTGTTCTCACTAATGATATACAACAATGTTTGTTTCTCACTAATGATATACAACAATGTTTGTTTCTCACTAGTGGTATACAACAGTGTTTGTTTCTCACTAATGGTATACAACAGTGTTTTGTTTCTCACTAGTGGTATACAACAGTGTTTGTTTCTCACTAATGATATACAACAATGTTTGTTTCTCACTAATGATATACAACAATGTTTGTTTCTCACTAATGATATACAACAGTGTTTGTTTCTCACTAGTGGTATACAACAATGTTTGTTTCTCACTAATGATATACAACAATGTTGTTTCTCACTAATGATATACAACAGTGTTTGTTTCTCACTAGTGGTATACAACAGTGTTTGTTTCTCACTAATGATACACAACAGTGTTTGTTTCTCACTAGTGGTATACAACAATGTTTGTTTCTCACTAATGATATACAACAGTGTTTGTTTCTCACTAGTGGTATACAACAATGTTTGTTTCTTACTAGTGATATACAACGTTTGTTTCTCACTAATGATGTACAACAGTGTTTGTTTCTCACTAATGATATACAACGTTTGTTTCTCACTAATGATATACAACAGTGTTTGTTTCTCACTAATGATGTACAACAGTGTTTGTTTCTCACTAATGATATACAACAGTGTTTGTTTCTCACTAATGATATACAACAATGTTTGTTTCTCACTAATGATATACAACAGTGTTTGTTTCTCACTAATGATATACAACAGTGTTTGTTTCTCACTAATGATGTACAACAGTGTTTGTTTCTCACTAATGATATATACAACAGTGTTTGTTTCTCACTAATGATGTACAACAGTGTTTGTTTCTCACTAATGATATACATTAATACTATGAAAGCCACTGTTAAGAATTTCTAAAGTCTCTCAACACAAAAATTTCAGCAAATTGATACTAGATGGCTTCATTGTAGTAGTTTTGAAGATAACAATGTACAAAACACTTGAAAAAAAACTTGATTAACAATGTACAAAACACTTGAAAAAAAACTTGATCTCCACAGTTATTTATCATTTCTGTTTTTAACCTTCTGCCAAGTCATTATCTTAAGCTGTCTAGTATCTTTTCTTTTTGCTTCCCTCTGTCTCTTTGTCCCTCAATTTTCCCAGTTACAATATATTCCAGCTGTTCCCTTCTCATAGAAGGCCAATAAATGATGATTGTTTCTTCCTAATATTATAAATAGCTCTCTGTTTGCTTTGGTTTCTTTCAGAACATTTTCATTAATCTTCTTTGCTGCCTATGGTATTCTCAATATTCATATGTAAACCACATATATATGTTAAGACTGGTTCTACATAACATTTAAGAACTCTTTTTCTTGTTTCTATTGTCAAAAATGGATTGCACAGTATCTTCCTCATTTTTTGGAATGCTGCCTTTGCCTGAGCCATTCTGCATCTCATCTATGTTGTACATCTACCATTGGAGGTTAACATTGTTCCCAGGTATTTAAATGAATTTACCTGTTTTAATATTGTTCCACTTGTCTTTATTGTGCACTGAGGTGATGTCTTTTTCTTTGTTGCTACCATTACTTCTGTCTTTTTACTATTAAGGCTGAGTCTTTTATTTTTACATTCTTTCACTATAATGTTTAACATTTCTTGTAACTTATTTTCACTCTTAGTGATTAAGACTATCATCAGCACACCTGAACATATTTATATTATGACCTCCAATTGTTATTCTAGGCATGTCCCTTATGGATTTTTTAATAATTTCACTATACATATTAAATAAATCTGGTGACAGCACACAACCTTGCCTAATACTTTTCAGGTACAGGAAAATTAAAATACTTTGTCAATGATAGAGGTGTGAGGGCAGCATTGTATCAAATAGTGAATCGTCCATTCTTTTTGATAGCACATGGAAAGTCAGAGGTGACACAAATGTCTAGATCATTATGGCTATTATGTAGAATTTTAAGCTCACAATATTTATCTCATAAATTGATATGTATCAATTAATTACATTTTTTGTTCTTGAGATAAATACATTTTTTTAACAGAAGAAATAGAGTCAAAATTGTTGGGAGGACTCTAGATTTATAGATTTGTGCATAATATGTCATACTGGCATAATATATGCTTCAAATTGGTCATGCATTCTTTCATATTTGTTTTTATTGGGAGAATATTACTCTTGTGTTGGCACTTACAATTGCCCAGGTGGTTTTGATGTGCATTTTATATTTATAGCTTAGCTTGGATTATTGGGTAACATCACTTTGTACATTGATTATAGCATTGATTAAACTTGGTTGCAAAGGCAGAGCTTCTTCTCTACCATATGGGCATACAGTGTCAAAGTGTGTTGTCCTTGTTAACATTGCTCAAATACTTTAGCTTTTCTTTTGCCCAGTTTAACTATTGCACACAATTACAGGTCCATACTTGTGTTGGAGTCAGATTATTTGACTCAACATCTGTCACCACAACTCATGTCTGTACAGTAACTGTTTATATTTAGCTGACTTTAAGCAGACAGGTTATGCCAAACTTTGCCTACAAACATTTAGAGAAAACCCTAGCTTTTATTTGTGTTAATTCCCCATTATTTTAATTTACTTGTCCTGAAAACAGCTGTTGATCTTTTCAGTGAGATTATTTATTTAAACAGTATGCTGTTGATAATTTTCTATTGTAGTTTTAATTCAATATTAAAATGTCAATTTTGTTAAGCTTATGCTTAAATAACTTAGTAACTTAGTGGTTAGTGTTGGCTTGACAATAGTGGTCAGTCTCCAAGCTTGATGTTCTGCAGTCAACCCAAATGAAGAAGGAATGGGTTTCTATCTCACTGAGTTAGAGTAGAAAGTAACAGCAGCTCCCAGTTGGTTCAAGATGGACATCTAGTCATATTAGGTTTGGAACTGGTGGCATTTTTGATGCAGTAAGTTTTCAAGAGATTCTTTCTGGTCTGGTTTTTCATTTGCGGAGACAGCAGTGGTCTGGTCGCATTCACTTGACCACTAAGTCAACATGGTTTTGTTGCCAGCGCATAGAGATTTGTGCTGCAGGTGACTGGTCGTTGATTGAAATGGAATGGTACCAAGCCCCAGCTTTGCTCTGGGGTGGGATGTGTGATATATGTTTGACTGCAAATTAGTTACTAGCTGGATTTCAATCAGTTCAAGTGTTTTACCGAAGTGTCCTGATTTTATCTGTTGGGACAGCAATTCCTGGGACATGCTCACTAACCATAAAATCTATATTTATTCATCATGGGCACATGTAGGTTGTGCTGCCCCACGACGAACGTTACGGTGACCCGGCGGTGTGTAATAAAATTACACATTATCCAATGCTATGCACCAACCAATGATAAGGATGATTTAGTTAAAGATGAATTCTATAAACAATTACAAAGTCAGATGGAGGAAAGACGAGCCAAGGATATTATAATCTTCATGGGAGATCTAAATGCTAAAGTAAGATCAGACAACAGAGGCTTTGAAGAGATTATGGGAAAACATGGAGATATATACGAGAATGGAGAGATATTTGTAAATTTCTGTGCCCTTAATCAAGTGAGCCTAGGAGGAACAATATTCCAACATAAAAGAATACACAAAGCTACATGGGTGTCACCAGATCATAGAACGGAAAATCAAATTGATCACATATGTATTAATAATAAGTTTAAGTCATCCTTACAGGATGTAAAAGTATATAGAGGGGCAGATGCAGCTTCAGATCATCTTCTGATAGCCAAAATTAAAATTAAACTATAAAGATATACTATATATATATATATATATATATATATATATATATATATATATATATATATAACGAATAAGGGTAGAAAGTATTTCAATGTAGGGTTTCTTAAAGAACAAGGAATTAAAGATAAATTCGCAGCCACAATATCAAACAAATACCAAGTCCTCCAACAACTAGAAAATACAATAAATATAGAAGATCATTGGAAACAGGTAAAAGATATATGGAAAGAGACATGCGAAGAAATGCTAGGGAAAAGAGAACGTCAGAATAAGGCATGGATGAAAGCAGAGACCCTGGATAAAATTAAAGAAAGAAAAACCAAGAAAGCAGACATAAATAAAAGCAAAATGAGAAGTAATAAAGCCAAAACACAGGAAGCTTACACAGAGGTGAACAAAGAAGTGAGAAGATGCATTAAAAGGGATAAGAGGAAATATATAGATGAACTAGCTAAAGAGGCAGAGGAAGCAGCAAATAAAGGGAATATGAAAGAACTGTACAACAGCACAAAGAAATTAAGTGGAAAATACAAACAGATCAATGCCTTTATTAAAGATAAGAAAGGAAATCTGCTTAGTAATTTAAGGAACAAAGGGAGCAGGTTTTAGGAAGAACAGATTATGTGCTGATCAAATAACTACTCTACGTATAATAGTTGAACAAAGTTTAGAACTACAGTCCCCACTTTATATATTGGATTCATAGATTATGAAAAGGCATTTGATAGTTTAAACAGAAGAATGCTTTGGAAGTTGCTGAGTCATTACGGAATCCCCATAAAGTTTATTAACCTGATAAAAACAATGTATGAAGGAACAAAATGTAGTGTGGTGCATGAAGGACAGCTTACAGAAGCATTTGAAATAAGAACTGGAGTAAGACAGGGATGCCTTCTGTCTCCATTTCTCTTTCTACTGGCCATAAATCGGATTATGAAAATAACTCAAAACAAAAGAAACGGGATCTAGTGGTCACTGACCAAGCAAATTGGCGATTTAGACTTTGCTGATGACATAGTTCTCCTATCACACAGCCATCAACAGATGCAGGATAAAATAAACATACTTGATGAAAGATCACAACAGCTAGGACTGAAAATTAATAAAGATAAGACCAACATTATGAGAATTAATACAGTTGGCAATAACCAAATAAAATTAGGAGAAATACCTCTGTTAGATGTACAATTTTACATATATCTGGGTAGTAATATAGATAAAGAGGGAG
The DNA here is from genome assembly GCA_032433765.1 of Megaustenia siamemsis. NCBI lineage: Eukaryota > Metazoa > Mollusca > Gastropoda > Stylommatophora > Ariophantidae > Megaustenia > Megaustenia siamemsis. The sequence continues at coordinate 10,244,311 of JAVIAB010000088.1, forward strand.
GAACAGAAAATGATACCAAAATAAGGATATGAAAAGCAAGAGGAGCTTTTGTTGCACTGGAAAACATATGGAAGTCCAAAGAAATTAGGTTAAATACAAAAATAAAAATTTTCAACTCCAGTGTTAAATCATTCCTATTATATGGCTGTGAAACATGGAGAACTACAAAATTGACAATCATGAAGATAAAGATTTTCATTAATAGATGCTTAAGCAGAATAAAAGGATGGAAATGGCAGGACAAATTCATTAACATAGAATTAGGGAAATGTACCAGTCTAATACCAGTGGATAAAGAGAAACAGCAAAGACGATGGTGCTGGATAGGACACACACTGTGGAAGCCAACTGAGAGTATTACACAACAGGCCCTTTTTTGGAATCCCCAGGGGAAAAGACAAAGAGGAAGACCAAGAAATACTTGGAGGACAGATAGAAGCAGAGATGAAAATGATGGGAAAGACATGGAGTGATCTTAAAAGAATGGCAAGAAAGAGAACGACTTGAAAAGTGTTTGTTGAAGACCAATGCTCCACAGGGAGCTCAAAGGTAGAAGAAGAAGAAGACATGTAGGTCATGCTGCCCCACAACGAATGTTACAGTGACTCGGAGGTGTGTATTATGAGCTGCACACAGTTTTTTCAGAATGTGACATGCTGGCCAAAGACGAATGTTACAGTGACACGGAGGTGTGTATTATGAGCTGCACACAGTTATTGCAGAATGTGACATGCTCGCTAGAACAGTATGAATGATCCGGAAGAATACTTTGTTGGCTGCTGAAATGGGGGTGTAGCAGGTATGGGAATTCCCTGCCTGCAGTGACTTCAGTCTGTTCTAAATTCTAAGATAGTAGCAGCACTTACAGAGATAGCCTACTGTAGTGAAGTTTGTATATTTCCATTCTCCAGTAACATTACCGTATGTTACGATACAATATTATTTCTCTTTAACATTGCCCTGAGTGAGTTCTTTGAAAGAAAGTTCTCTTGCAGAATTAATGTGCTCATCTTAGCAATGTTTTTCTGTCTTGTTGTTTGTTGGACATTACAAGTCAAGCCAGCAGCTTCACTGTGTGTCATGACATGCAGTGGTGCATCTAAGAAGCAACAGCTTATTTGATCTGTAAGCTTCTTGATAACTGCTATCAGCATTTCCTGAACACTTGATTTTCTTTACATTCCTAGTTTGTAAAATATTAACAAGAGCTCCCTTTTTTTAAAAAAAAATCACATCAGTCTTCATAATGAATGAGGATTTTTAAAATGTTTCAAATGAAAGACTATTTACACTTCATGGGTTCAATAATTGTTAAATAGGAAAGTTAATATCAACTAAATAGAATGTTCGTGTATACATAGTCTGTTACATATTGATGTTGTTCAAATGTTATGTACATTTAACTTGATTGTAATTATTCCATGAAACTTAGCGGGACCCAAACATCTGATGGTATTTCTTATCACATCAACCATTGTACCAGGAACATAATGTATGTTCACACATAAGAAGGAAACATTGATGCCTGACCTTTGAGTGGTGACCACAGCAACAAATAAAATGGGTCTTTCTGGTATTTTGTTCTTTGTTTTTTTTTTTTTTTGTGTGAAAAAAATGTTTTGTGACTGAGACAAGATTACATCAGTTCTTTCATTATCAACAGAGCATTTCATTGAAGGCTACACAGGTGTCAAGGATATATTTCATCAAGTTCTTCTCATTCTTATCATTTTCTCTGCTTTTATATTGCTGCAATAGTTCTCAGAAAATGTGATGGTTTGACTCATGTTTTATTTAACCATGTCAATTTTCCTCACAGATTTGTTGGCCTGTCTCAAGCTTCCCTCTAAAAACTGAATCTGTTTTCCTCACAGATTTGTTGGCCTATCTCAAGCTTCCCTCTAAAAACTGAATCTATTTTCCTCACAGATTTGTTGGCCTGTCTCAAGCTTCCCTCTAAAAACTGAATCTGTTTTCCTCACAGATTTGTTGGCCTGTCTCAAGCTTCCCTCTAAAAACTGAATCTATTTTCCTCACAGATTTATTGGTCTATCTCAAGCTTCTCTCATAAACTGAATCTATTTTCCTCACAGATTTGTTGGCCTGTCTCAAGCTTCCCTCTAAAAACTGAATCTATTTTCCTCACAGATTTATTGGTCTATCTCAAGCTTCTCTCATAAACTGACTCTATTTTCCACACAATTTTGAAGGTCTATCAAATATTTCTATCTTATAACCACCCGTCTAGAAGAAGGGAAACTTCGATAACAAAACCCTCCACTACCTTGTGGACTAGATTCTAGTTAGAATCGAAAGTTATGGGAGTACACACAGAGTAAAAATCCGGAGGCAGTAGATGGCATTAACCGTCTTTCTGGCATCCCCTGCACCTTCTTTCAATTCCGAACGTATGGACTTTGTCCCTCCTTCGGAAATTCTTGAAACGAAGTCGAGAGGGGGATAGTGCGACTGGGTAAAGCACTATCTCCATATTCCGTGCCCAGGCAGAGTAGGCAAAGTGAAATGAGGAAGAAATCACCCGTGTGTTTGTCAAACATTGGTAGAATTAGCCACGAGAGAAGCTGTTCGACAAAAACAAAACCTCAAAAAATACACAATAGCCTCAACTAGACCGTCTGACAAGACGAAAAGGGTCATATCTATAACCATATACATTTTTCCTCACAAATTTGAAGTTTGTCGTAAACTTGATCACTCTGCTCCTCTCACGAGACTGTCAACCACAGAGAACATGTACTAGGATTTTCTTGATCTATTTGTACAAGGAACATTTCTTCTACTTAACACTGCAGGCTCTAATCAATATAGCTCTTAATTATCTAGGCCCAACTGGGAGTATTACACAATAGGCCACTTTTGGGAATCCCCAGGAAAAAAGACAAAGAGGAAGACCAGGGAATTCTTGGAGAAGACTGATAGAAGCAGAGATGAAGATGATGGGGAAGACATGGAATGATTTTAAAAGAAGGGCAAGAAACAGAACGGCTTGGAAAGTGTTTGTTGAAGAACTATGCTCCACAGGGAGCTAAAAGGTAGAAGAAGAATTATATGGCTGTGAAACATGCAGAACAACAAAATTGACAATCACAAAGATACAGACTTTCATTAATGAATGCTTACAAGGATGGAAATGGCAGGACAAAATCACTAACATAGAATTATGGAAATGTACCAGTCAAACACCAGTGGATAAAGAGATACAGCGAAGACGATGGCGCTGGATAGGACACACACTACGGAAGCCAACTGAGAGTATTACACAACAGGCCCTTTTTTGGAATCCCCAGGGGAAAAGACAAAGAGGAAGACCAAGGAATTCTTGGAGAAGACAGATAGAAGCAGAGATGAAGATGATGGGGAAGACATGGAATGATCTTAAAAGAATGGCAAAAAACAGAACGACTTGAAAAGTGTTTGTTGAAGACCTATGCTCCACTGGGAGCTGAAAAAGGTAGAGAGAGAGAGAGAGAGCTGGCTTATAAATACCATTCTACAGAGGGAATTTTAAAAGACACAGTGGACTGGAAAGAACTATAAGGGAAGGCATGGTTCCTGGACGACGCATCAGGGGCAGACCAAGAAGAATGTGGTTTCAAGACATCAAGGAGACTTTGAACATGACAACAGATCTGGCTAGAGACAGACATTCATTCAGACGCGCTGTGGTGAATACAACGTTCTGGAAGAGATCTGGGTAGAGACAGATTCATTCAGGCGCGCTGTGGTGAATACAACGTTCTAGAGGAGATCTAGGTAGAGACAGAGATTCATTCAGACGCGCTGTGGTGAATACAACGTTCTGGAGGAGATCTGGGTAGAGACAGAGATTATTACAGACGGGATGTGGTGAATGCAACGTTAGGGAAGAGATCTGGGTAGAGACAGAGATTATTACAGACGGGATGTGGTGAATACAACGTGCTGGAGGAGATCTGGGTAGAGACAGAGATTATTACAGACGGGATGTGGTGAATGCAACGTTCTGGAGGAGATCTGAGTAGAGACAGAGATTATTACAGACGGGATGTGGTGAATACAACGTTCTGGAGGAGATCTGGATAGAGACAGAGATTATTACAGACGGGATGTGGTGAATGCAACGTTCTGGAGGAGATCTGGATAGAGACAGAGATTATTACAGACGGGATGTGGTGAATACAACGTTCTGGAGGAGATATGGATAGAGACAGAGATTATTACAGACGGGATGTGGTGAATACAACGTGCTGGAGGAGATCTGGGTAGAGACAGAGATTATTACAGACGGGATGTGGTGAATGCAACGTTCTGGAGGAGATCTGAGTAGAGACAGAGATTATTACAGACGGGATGTGGTGAATACAACGTTCTGGAGGAGATCTGGATAGAGACAGAGATTATTACAGACGGGATGTGGTGAATGCAACGTTCTGGAGGAGATCTGGATAGAGACAGAGATTATTACAGACGGGATGTGGTGAATGCAACGTTCTGGAGGAGATCTGGATAGAGACAGAGATTATTACAGACGGGATGTGGTGAATACAACGTTCTGGAGGAGATCTGGGTAGAGACAGAGATTATTACAGACGGGATGTGGTGAATGCAACGTGCTGGAGGAGATCTGGATAGAGACAGAGATTATTACAGACGGGATGTGGTGAATGCAACGTTCTGGAGGAGATCTGGGTAGAGACATAGATTATTACAGACGGGATGTGGTGAATGCAACGTTCTGGAGGAGATCTGGATAGAGACAGAGATTATTACAGACGGGATGTGGTGAATGCAACGTGCTGGAAGAGATCTGGATAGAGTCAGAGATTAATTCTGCAAAGGGCATGCGACCTGATGATAATGATGCTGTCATTACATTTAATTATATTACTTACGATCGTCGCGCCAAAGAAGTACAGGAATAGAGTTATATCCGGTATGTCTATTTCACGACATAGAGGAGGAAGTGAGAGAGAGAGAGAGAGAGAGGGAGAGAGAGAGAGAAAGCATATGCTACAAGTGTTAACCTCCGTCAATGCTGGCATGAATATTGATCTGAAACGTTGTACAAACAACCGAAGTAGTTGATCATCAAACCAGACACTTGACAAAGCTGCTCTGTTAAAACTGTTTTCATCATTATCATGTAGTCGCATTTCATTTTTACAACATTGCTCTCATAACAGCCGGTCTGAAAAGATCTCTGTCTCTAGCCAGATCTCTCAATTCCTCCGTTGTCAAGTTCGAGGTCTTTTTCAAGTTTTGACTGATACCTTTTTGTATTCTTTTCTTGATAGTTCTAGGTCTTTTTTTTTTATATCTGGACACCTTTGTATCTCTTCTTCTAGACATCTCGGTGTTGTATTTTTGATAACTTGACACCTTGTCTCTTCTTCTTGACAGTTCGATGTCACCTTGATGACTTGACACCTTGTCTCTTCTTCTTGACAGTTCGATGTCACCTTGATGACTTGACACCTTGTCTCTTCTTCTTGACAGTTCGATGTCACCTTGATGACTTGACACCTTGTCTCTTCTTCTTGACAGTTCAATGTTTCTTTGATGACTTGACACCTTGTCTCTTCTTCTTGACAGTTCAATGTTTCTTTGATGACTTGATACCTTCTTCTCTCTTCATGACAGTTCGATGTTTCTTTGATGACTTGACACCTTCTTCTCTCTTCATGACAGTTCGATGTTTCTTTGATGACTTGATACCTTCTTCTCTCTTCTTGACAGTTCAATGTTTCTTTGATGACTTGATACCTTCTTCTCTCTTCTTGACAGTTCAATGTTTCTTTGATGACTTGACACCTTGTCTCTTCTTCTTGACAGTTCGATGTTTCTTTGATGACTTGATACCTTCTTCTCTCTTCTTGACAGTTCGATGTTTCTTTGATGACTTGATACCTTCTTCTCTCTTCTTGACAGTTCAATGTTTCTTTGATGACTTGATACCTTCTTCTCTCTTCTTGACAGTTCAATGTTTCTTTGATGACTTGACACCTTGTCTCTTCTTCTTGACAGTTCAATGTTTCTTTGATGACTTGATACCTTCTTCTCTCTTCATGACAGTTCATGTTTCTTTGATGACTTGATACCTTCTTCTCTCTTCTTGACAGTTCGATGTTTCTTTGATGACTTGATACCTTCTTCTCTCTTCTTGACAGTTCAATGTTTCTTTGATGACTTGATACCTTCTTCTCTCTTCTTGACAGTTCAATGTTTCTTTGATGACTTGACACCTTGTCTCTTCTTCTTGACAGTTCAATGTTTCTTTGATGACTTGATACCTTCTTCTCTCTTCATGACAGTTCGATGTTTCTTTGATGACTTGACACCTTCTTCTCTCTTCATGACAGTTCGATGTTTCTTTGATGACTTGATACCTTCTTCTCTCTTCTTGACAGTTCAATGTTTCTTTGATGACTTGATACCTTCTTCTCTCTTCTTGACAGTTCAATGTTTCTTTGATGACTTGACACCTTGTCTCTTCTTCTTGACAGTTCGATGTTTCTTTGATGACTTGACACCTTGTCTCTTCTTCTTGACAGTTCGATGTTTCTTTGATGACTTGACACCTTGTCTCTTCTTCTTGACAGTTCGATGTCACCTTGATGACTTGACACCTTGTCTCTTCTTCTTGACAGTTCAATGTTTCTTTGATGACTTGACACCTTGTCTCTTCTTCTTGACAGTTCAATGTTTCTTTGATGACTTGATACCTTCTTCTCTCTTCATGACAGTTCGATGTTTCTTTGATGACTTGACACCTTCTTCTCTCTTCATGACAGTTCGATGTTTCTTTGATGACTTGATACCTTCTTCTCTCTTCTTGACAGTTCAATGTTTCTTTGATGACTTGATACCTTCTTCTCTCTTCTTGACAGTTCAATGTTTCTTTGATGACTTGATACCTTCTTCTCTCTTCTTGACAGTTCGATGTTTCTTTGATGACTTGACACCTTCTTCTCTCTTCTTGACAGTTCAATGTTTCTTTGATGACTTGATACCTTCTTCTCTCTTCTTGACAGTTCGATGTTTCTTTGATGACTTGACACCTTCTTCTCTCTTCATGACAGTTCGATGTATCTTTGATGACTTGACACCTTCTTGTCTCTTCTTGACAGTTCGATGTTTCTTTGATGACTTGACACCTTCTTCTCTCTTCTTGACAGTTCGATGTATCTTTGATGACTTGACACCTTCTTCTCTCTTCATGACAGTTCGATGTATCTTTGATGACTTGACACCTTCTTCTCTCTTCATGACAGTTCGATGTATCTTTGATGACTTGACACCTTCTTCTCTCTTCTTGACAGTTCGATGTTTCTTTGATGACTTGACACCTTCTTCTCTCTTCTTGACAGTTCGATGTATCTTTGATGACTTGACACCTTCTTCTCTCTTCTTGACAGTTCGATGTATCTTTGATGACTTGACACCTTCTTCTCTCTTCATGACAGTTCGATGTATCTTTGATGACTTGACACCTTCTTCTCTCTTCATGACAGTTCGATGTATCTTTGATGACTTGACACCTTCTTCTCTCTTCTTGACAGTTCGATGTTTCTTTGATGACTTGACACCTTCTTCTCTCTTCTTGACAGTTCGATGTTTCTTTGATGACTTGATACCTTCTTCTCTCTTCATGACAGTTCGATGTTTCTTTGATGACTTGATACCTTCTTCTCTCTTCTTGACAGTTCGATGTTTCTTTGATGACTTGACACCTTCTTGTCTCTTCTTCTTGACAGTTCGATGTATCTTTGATGACTTGACACCTTCTTGTCTCTTCTTCTTGACAGTTCGATGTTTCTTTGATGACTTGATACCTTCTTCTCTCTTCATGACAGTTCGATGTTTCTTTGATGACTTGACACCTTGTCTCTTCTTCTTGACAGTTCGATGTCTCTTTGATGACTTGACACCTTGTCTCTTCTTCTTGACAGTTCGATGTCTCTTTGATGACTTGACACCTTGTCTCTTCTTCTTGACAGTTCGATGTCTCTTTGATGACTTGACACCTTGTCTCTTCTTCTTGACAGTTCGATGTCTCTTTGATGACTTGGCACCTTCTTGTCTCTTCTTCTTGACAGTTCGATGTCTCTTTGATGACTTGGCACATTCTTGTCTCTTCTTCTTGACAGTTCGATGTCTCTTTGATGACTTGATACCTTCTTCTCTCTTCATGACAGTTCGATGTCTCTTTGATAACTTGACACCTTGTCTTTTCTTCTTGACAGTTCGATGTCTCTTTGATGACTTGGCACCTTCTTGTCTCTTCTTCTTGACAGCTCGGTGTCTCTTTGATGACTTGGCACCTTCTTGTCTCTTCTTCTTGACAGCTCGGTGTCTCTTTGATGACTTGACACCTTCTTGTCTCTTCTTCCTGACTGTTCGATGTCTCTTTGATGACTTGACACATTGTCTCTTGTTCTTGACAGTTCGATGTCTCTTTGATGACTTGACACTTTGTCTCTTCTTCTTGACAGTTCGATGTTTCTTTGATGACTTGACATCTTCTTCTCTCTTCCTGACAGTTCGATGTTTATTTGATGACTTGACACATTGTCTCTTCTTTTTGACAGTTCGATGCCTCTTTGATGACTTGACACCTTCTTCTCTCTTCTTGGCAGTTCGATGTCTCTTTGATGACTTGACACTTTCTTGTCTCTTCTTCTTGACAGTTCGATGTCTCTTTGATGACTTGACACCTTGTCTCTAATTCTTGACAGCTCGGTGTCTCTTTGATGACTTGACACCTTGTCTCTTCTTCTTGACAGTTCGATGTTTCTTTGATGACTTTACACCTTGTATCTCCTTCTTGACAGCTCGGTGTTGTCTCTTTGATGACTTGACACCTTGTCTCTAATTCTTGACAGCTCGGTGTCTCTTTGATGACTTGGCACCTTCTTGTCTCTTCTTCTTGACAGTTCGATGTCTCTTTGATGACTTTACACCTTGTATCTCCTTCTTGACAGTTCGATGTTTATTTGATGACTTGACACATTGTCTCTTCTTTTTGACAGTTCGATGCCTCTTTGATGACTTGACACCTTCTTCTCTCTTCTTGACAGTTCGATGTCTCTTTGATGACTTGATACCTTGTATCTCCTTCTTGACAGCTCGGTGTTGTCTCTTTGATGACTTTACACCTTGTATCTCCTTCTTGACAGCTCGGTGTTGTCTCTTTGATGACTTGACACATTGTCTCTTCTTCTTCTTGACATTTCGATGTCTCATTGATGACTTGACACCTTCTTGTCTCTTCTTCTTGACAGCTCGGTGTTGTCTCTTTGATGACTTGACACCTTGTCTCTTCTTCTTGACAGTTCGATGTCTCTTTGATGACTTGACACCTTCTTGTCTCTAATTCTTGACATTTTGATGTCTCATTGATGACTTGACACCTTGTCTCTTCTTCTTGACATTTCGATGTCTCTTTGATGACTTGACACCTTCTTGTTTCTAATTCTTGACAGTTCGATGTCTCTTTGATGACTTGACACCTTCTTGTTTCTAATTCTTGACAGTTCGATGTCTCTTTGATGACTTGACACCTTCTTGTCTCTTCTTCTTGACAGTTCGACGTCTCATTGATGACTTGACACCTTCTTGTCTCTTCATCTTGACAGCTCAGTGTCTCTTTGATGACTTGACACCTTGTATCTTTACCACGATAACGACAGTGTCTGTGGCATCATCTTTGAGTGCCGTCTCCGCTGTTTCTGGCTGTTATAGTGCTGGTTGTCATTGGCTGACTTGTCCGTCTTTTTATGTTACCGGTCCATGATAATTAATCTTGGTCTGCCTCTTTTACCTTGTATTTTCCCTTCCAAGATTACTTTTAACAGGCTTCTGTGTTTTTTTAACATGCCCCAGAAAATCTCATTAGTCTTGTTTGAATTGTGTTTAGTAGTACTCTTTTCATTTTTAGTTGTTTCAAGACTTCTTTTGTTTTCTTTTCTTTCCATCCAATTTTTCATATGCTTCTATAAATGTCAACTTCAAAGATCTGTAGGGTTTCTCTTCAAGTGAACCAATTTTCTTGTTGACTGTTTCCGGCAGTCTCACTGATTCGAGAAAAAAAAATGCTGCCTTCGGAAAAATATAAGATGTCTCACTTGCAACCGAACCCGACATTTCCTTAATAATTCTAGTAGCGATGAAGATATTTCAGTGAAATTAGAGCAGGTGTGGGCTCATTGTGTGAGAAATGATAAGAAATGATCCGCAACAGTAAGTAAAGGTAAGTTAAAGAACAGATAAGATCGAATATCTCGCCAAGAGTAGAGATGGATGGCCATAAACACGAGCCCTATGTGACGTGTTGCAGGACGGGAATTATGAAGATAACCTATATATTAGACCTAGTTACCTCAAAAATCATGTGCCGATGGTCTATACTAGGTGAAGGGGAGATTAATATAGGAAATTAGAATAAACTTGGCATCTCGACAAGAGAAGATAACCACACAGCAAGGATATAAACAGCACTGGGACAGGAAGCAGTAGGTTCTTGTCCTTGTCGTCTGGACGCTCGTGAAAGGAAATAAAGTGGTCAAAGCAGACATTTTGTCGGTTAATCTTCTACGTGGTTCGTAAGATCAACGCATTTTATTGGAAAGCCTGAAGTGAAGTGAAAGAATATTAACAATTAAACGACGAGAAAACCGCACACCCAGGGCATAAGCAATGGGGAAGAAAGAGATTACAAGACGACAAAACACTCTTTCTCATATCAGCTCTCTTGATTGGATGTTCCTTATATTGATCTAGTAGATAATTCTATTTGAATGTTCATTATATCGGTGTGGTACATAGTTCTATTTGAATGTTCATTATATCGGTCTAGTATATAATTCTATTTGAATGTTCATTATATCGGTCTAGGAGTGCCATCTCCGCAACGAAGGTTGGCAACCATGGAGCGCCATTCTGCTCTGTCTCTTGTTTTGATGGTACAGGCGGTCATAACCTGGTTTGTCCATCTTTTGATGTTACTCGCCCATGTTAGTCTTGGTCTGCCTCTGCCTCTTTTACCTTGTATTTTCCCCTCCAGGATTACTTTTAGTAGGTTATTGTGTCTTTTAACATGGCCCAAAAATCTCACTTGTCTTGTTTGAATTGTGTTTAGTAGTTCTCTTTTCATTTTTAGTTGTTTTAATAATACTGTATATACTCTTCTTTGTGCTGACCCGTTAAATGAGCGTGGCTGCATTGTGTCTCTAGTTTACGATGAAAGACGTAATATCAGTGCCTCTCAAAGCTCTTTGTTTCCATCTAAATATGACATTTCAGTTCAAATCTGTGAAATGTTCAAGCAGTTATGGATGTAAAAGTCCTGAGTCTAGTGCATTCCCCTCAATGTTCAAATTGATGTTATATGGAAGTGGTTTCAATTTGTGACACTAAACCCACAAAAAGTAACATTTTCAGCTAAAGTCATTATTTAAGCATGTATGGTGTTTTAGAAGTTGATGTCTATAACAAAAATATAAGCAATTGGCAATTATGAGGGGTTCTAACCTGTAATATTCCATTTTTTAAACCGCAACAGTTTTAAAAAAAAATAGATTTTAAGACACAGCTTCATCAAATTAATGTGTATTTATAGTAGAAGAAGGTTGTGTATTTATAGTAGAAGAAGGTTGTGTATTTATAGTAGAAGAAGGATGTGTATTTATAGTAGAAGAAGGTTGTGTATTTATAGTAGAAGAAGGTTGTGTATTTATAGTAGAAGAAGGTTGTGTATTTATAGTAGAAGAAGGTTGTGTATTTATAGTAGAAGAAGGTTGTGTATTTATAGTAGAAGAAGGTTGTGTATTTATAGTAGAAGAAGGTTGTGTATTTATAGTAGAAGAAGGTTGTGTATTTAGAAGAAGGTTGTGTATTTATAGTAGAAGAAGGTTGTGTATTTATAGTAGAAGAAGGTTGTGTATTTATAGTAGAAGATGGATGTGTATTTATAGTAGAAGATGGATGTGTATTTATAGTAGAAGAAGGTTGTGTATTTATAGTAGAAGATGGATGTGTATTTATAGTAGAAGAAGGTTGTGTATTTATAGTAGAAGAAGGTTGTGTATTTATAGTAGAAGAAGGTTGTGTATTTATAGTAGAAGATGGATGTGTATTTATAGTAGAAGAAGGTTGTGTATTTATAGTAGAAGATGGATGTGTATTTATAGTAGAAGATGGATGTGTATTTATAGTAGAAGAAGGTTGTGTATTTATAGTAGAAGAAGGATGTGTATTTATAGTAGAAGAAGGTTGTGTATTTATAGTAGAAGAAGGTTGTGTATTTATAGTAGAAGAAGGTTGTGTATTTATAGTAGAAGAAAGTTGTGTATTTATAGTAGAAGAAGGTTGTGTATTTATAGTAGAAGAAGGTTGTGTATTTATAGTAGAAGAAGGTTGTGTATTTATAGTAGAAGAAGGTTGTGTATTTATAGTAGAAGAAGGTTGTGTATTTATAGTAGAAGAAGGTTGTGTATTTATAGTAGAAGAAGGTTGTGTATTTATAGTAGAAGAAGGTTGTGTATTTATAGTAGAAGAAGGTTGTGTATTTATAGTAGAAGAAGGTTGTGTATTTATAGTAGAAGAAGGTTGTGTATTTAGAAGAAGGTTGTGTATTTATAGTAGAAGAAGGTTGTGTATTTATAGTAGAAGAAGGTTGTGTATTTATAGTAGAAGATGGATGTGTATTTATAGTAGAAGATGGATGTGTATTTATAGTAGAAGAAGGTTGTGTATTTATAGTAGAAGATGGATGTGTATTTATAGTAGAAGAAGGTTGTGTATTTATAGTAGAAGAAGGTTGTGTATTTATAGTAGAAGAAGGTTGTGTATTTATAGTAGAAGATGGATGTGTATTTATAGTAGAAGAAGGTTGTGTATTTATAGTAGAAGATGGATGTGTATTTATAGTAGAAGATGGATGTGTATTTATAGTAGAAGAAGGTTGTGTATTTATAGTAGAAGAAAGTTGTGTATTTATAGTAGAAGAAGGTTGTGTATTTATAGTAGAAGAAGGTTGTGTATTTATAGTAGAAGAAGGTTGTGTATTTATAGTAGAAGAAGGATGTGTATTTATAGTAGAAGAAGGTTGTGTATTTATAGTAGAAGAACGTTGTGTATTTATAGTAGAAGAAGGTTGTGTATTTATAGTAGAAGAAGGTTGTGTATTTATTATAGAAGAAGGTTGTGTATTTATTATAGAAGAAGGTTGTGTATTTATAGTAGAAGAAGGTTGTGTATTTATAGTAGAAGAAAGTTGTGTATTTATAGTAGAAGAAGGTTGTGTATTTATAGTAGAAGAAGGTTGTGTATTTATAGTAGAAGAAGGTTGTGTATTTATAGTAGAAGAAGGTTGTGTATTTATAGTAGAAGAAGGTTGTGTATTTTATCTTCCTGGAAAGATACACATAAGTAAATCAACTAAAGAATCAATGTGACAAATAACAGCGCTTTAGGCCCGACTCATATCCAACTACGACATGTGTAGATTTTGACACAAAAATTGTTTTTTTTTGGGAATGGGTCATTTCAGGCCTACACATTTAGATTTTTAACTGCAAATGTTTCGTTAATGTGTGTGAGTGCACACGAGATCTCTTGCTTCGTTTTGTCCGTATCCGAGCGGGCTAGACATTGGATCTCATTACTCGGAGACCACGGTGCGGGCAACGCGACGAAAGAAACAACCAACTGTCTATTTTGAAAAATTCCCACTGCTTGTGGCAAGATTTGAACTAAGACTTCCTGTCCAGTGGCCGACGCCTTACCTCTAAACCAACCAGTGCCGCGGCCCCCAGCCCCCCCCCCCCCCCCCAAATTCTGAGACCGAAACCAGAATATAACAAAATAACATCATCATGTGCCATACCGGTTGGCGTATTGGCGTAGTCGACCATGCCCTTCCACAATCTTCTATCTACAGTGCATCGTATCAGTTCTGTTGTTGGCTGTTTTCCATGCCGTAACACCATAAAATAATACATAATATAATGACATAATAAAATAACACATTATAAATATTATATTACAACAGTTATATTAGTTGTTAGCGAATAAACTCAAGCAAATTAGATGAAGACAGACATTTGTTGAAATTAGTTGTCAGATAAACGCAAAACAAAGCCCTCACGGGAGCTTAGCCTACCCAGCCCACCCCACCCCTCCCCGTGTTATAGAAATGTGATACTCATTATGCACTTGATATAGGCATTCATTTACATGAGCAGTCTCAAGGGGAAACAAAACAAATGGGAATATCCGTAATTTTATGTCGAAGTTGGAATAAAACGGAGGCACGTTCTCTTGGACAGAATCACACAATTTGGGAAAACGATCATGTAAACCAGGGATCCTCAATATGGTACTCTCGGGCGTCATTGTGCCCGCCGCGTGTTTTCTTGGTGCTCGAGAAGTTTCGGCCTCATTCCAACGAGTGACGTCATATATTGTCCAGCATTCAGTTGAATGAAAGATTGAGAGAGAGAAAAATAAGAAAGGATGAAGCAAACGCTGACGTTTTATCCTTCCCAATGAACAAAAGCGGTAACCATCGGCATCAAATGGTCAGAGCCAAGCAGATTTAGCGGTTGGAATTAGCCTTGATGCTGTATCTTGAAAGGCTTGAGTAGAGCTGAACTTGAATTGTCATCAGTCATACGTTCCCAACTTTGAAAATCTAGCAGAAAAAAATCAATGCCAAAAATCACATTAGTTCAGTGTCAGTGTTCAGTGCCTTATTGTGTAATGCATATTTTACTCTTTTTATAGAAGAGTATGTAGAATTGGATGGAAAGAGAAGAAAACAAACGATGAAGTTTTAAAACAACTAAACATGAACTGCTAAACACAATTAGAACAAGACAAATGAAATTTTGGGGTATGTTAAAAGACACAACAGCCTACTAAAAGTAGTATTGGAAGGGAAAATACAAAGTAAAAGAGGCAGAGGCAGACCAAGACTAACATGGACGAGTAACATCAAAAGATGGACAAGTCAACCTATGACAATTTTCATCATCAAAGCAAGGCCTTTTTCTTTCTTTGTTTGGGAGATGAGTCATTCAAATGATTCCACTGGCATGGGCGGTTGAGCAATTATGGATGTTAATTCGTTTGTAGTGATCCCGGGGCCTTCCATAACCATAACCATCAAAGCAAGAGACAGAGTGGAATGGTGCTCCATGGTAGCCAACCTTCGATGCGGAGACGACACTCAATGATGATGATGATGATGATATTTTACTGTTTATCTTCAGGAGGTATTTATTTTGTTGTTGGTAAGATGCAGTGCTTTATATTTATTTTCTTACATTGTTGTTTACAATAAATGTGGATAGTGGTGCAGCTTTCCAAAAAAATGAGGAAGAAACTATGCAATCCATTTTTAACAATAGAAACAAGAAAAAGAGTTCTTAAATGTTAGCCAGTCTTAGTATATGGATGTGAATCATGGACAATATGAAAACAGACAAGAAAATCACTGGAGTCTGTAGAAATGTTGTTTTACAGAAGAATGTTGAGATAACATGGACAGCTAAGAAGAGTAATGAAAATGCTCTGAAAGAGGTCAAAGAAAAAGAGAGATAATTTCCAATATTAGGAAGAAACAATCATATTTTTTTTGGCCATGTAGTGAGAAGAGAATAGCTGGAATATATTGTAACAACTGGAAAAATTGAGGGACGATGAGGTAGAGGGAAGCAAAGAGAAAAAATACCAGACAGCTTAAGAGAATGGCTTGGCAGAAGGTCAACAACAGAAATGATGAAGAACTGTCGAGATCGAAAGTTGTGAGAGACATGATCACCTACGCCAGTAGGCCCGGTACTTGATGATGATGATGAGTGGCGCCCGCGGTTCTTTGGAAAATAGAGCCAGTCTGCCCGTGCGTACATACACGTTGGGAACCTCTGTGATAAACATTTGGCTGGGCAGAGAGAGAAGGGGAGATGTTGGTGTGTGTGTCAATGATTGAAGGCAGCGTGAAGTTAGCCTAGAGAATATAAACAATAGTCAAGAACTGCGCAACAACTACGGTCAAAATGAAATGTGTGTAATGATAGCAAGGAGATATTATAACATAGTATATAGATGAGTAAAAAAAAATAAATAAATAAAGAGCCCCGTCACGTCAAGTGGCGTATAGGAAAGATGGTGTTAGTGACCATAAATTTTATAGACCTTCAACACATGATTTTTGGGGTAATATGATCGGTATTACGCCCGTGCCGCTTTACTTTCCCAGAGAAAAATCAGGTACCCATTTAAGGCTGGGTGAACCCGGAATCCGTCGGTTGGGATCGAACCCTACCTCTTATCCTTTGTAGTCCAGTTCACTAACCACTGAGCTAGTATATAGATGAAGTCATTAGCAAAGATTGAAGAAATTATCAACAGAAGTCTGGCTGGTCTAGAGGTAAGTCGTCGGTCCCACCACAGTCGGATGAACATTTTTTTCAATCGAATCTGTGGTTTCTTCGTGGCTTTACCTGGTCTCTTAGGTGTACATTATACCTGGTCTCTTAGGTGTACATTATACCTGGTCTCTTAGGTGTACATTATACCTGGTCTCTTAGATGTACAAAATACCTGGTCTCTTAGGTGTACATTATACCTGGTCTTTTAGGTGTACATTATACCTGGTCTCTAGGTGTGCATTTTACCTGGTCCCTGGGTGTACATTTTACCTGGTCTCTTAGGTGTACATTATAGCTGGTCTCTAGGTGTACATTTTATCTGGTGTCTTGGTGTGCATTTTACCTGGTCTCTAGGTGTGCATTTTACCTGGTCTTTAGGTGTACATTTTACCTGGTCTCTAGGTATGCATTTTACCTGGTCTCTTAGGTGTACATTATGTCTGGTCTCTTAGGTGTACATTATACCTGGTCTCTTAGGTGTACATTTTACCTGGTCTCTTAGGTGTACACTATACCTGGTCTCTTAAGTGTACATTATACCTGGTCTCTTAGGTGTACATTATACCTGGTATCTGTGTGTACATTATACCTGGTCTTTGGGTGTGCATTTCACCTGGTCTTTGGGTATGCATTATACCTGGTCTTTGGTTATGCATTATACCTGGTCTTTGGGTGTGCATTATACTGGTCTTTGGTTATGCATTATACCTGGTCTTTGGGTGTGCATTTCACCTGGTCTTTGGGTATGCATTATACCTGGTCTTTGGTTATGCATTATACCTGGTCTTTGGGTGTGCATTTCACCTGGTCTTTGGGTGTGCACTCTGTACACGTTAAAGAACTATTGGCAGTTGAACATCGAAAAGAGTAGGTTAAAATTTGCCGCTGCCCGGGCATAATTAATAAGTAAAAATCTACACAAAACGTTACAACTCCCGACGATAAAAATATGAAAGCACCCTTGAATTTGGAAAATAGTTGCCTGTAATGCGGGGGAGGAGGGAGAGAGAGAGAGAGCAGCTGAGCACACGAGTGCCGGTGCGACACATGGGAACAAGTGTTCACGGAAAATTCAGTTCTTCACGACTTTGCTAGAGATAGAAATACGAATGCAAATAACGTTTGCTATTGGTCCATATCTTGATGCTTGTTGCTATCTCATCTGTACATACATTGAAGATTGCTATTCTTTTATTTCCTATTCGTCTTCCCGCCAATATTTAATCTCATCTTTTCTGTTTGCTCAGTTGCCAGCACATTGCTACATGTATCGAAGTTCAATACATTTTAAACTGATAATTGACCTTCACGTTAATCTTGTAGATCAGTGTCCAATAATTGTAACATCTGTCAATTCATTCTCATTTTAAAGTATCTGGTAACCTAATTAAGCATTTCACAAAATATTATTAAAATCAGCGGCGGACAGTGAGTTTGAAACTTGAGGAGTCAAGACATAAGACCGCACTTTTCGGTTGACCTTTAACCTAATCATTTGCAACATAACATGACTGCAGTTTGTGCTATGTAAAATAGTTCCTTCAATTATTGCCCTACATTAACATAATTATTATTACATCATAACATCATATTTGTTTGCATTATAACGTACGAAAACATGGTTTTTCTGTTAATTAAATTCTCTTACAGTTTTGATCAAGTTTTTTTTTTTTAAATATAAAGACACAGCGCAGTGATACTAACAGTCGGCACTTCATAAATTCTCCTCCCCATCGGCACTACTTCACCACTATAAGGAGCACTGCGATCCTAGCTACTGTAGCAGCCTGCTTTAATGCAGATTCCTGCCAGGGGAGACTAATTAGGAGGTCGAGGCTAGGTCTTGGCCAGCTGATGGTTGTCGACCCTTTTTATTTGCAGTCGCAGGACACAGACGCTTATGCTCCCCAATTACAGAGAGAATCATAAAATACAGCGGTTCGATCATTTCACAACAATTGGTGGAGGGGGGAGAGACAGTTGTCACTAAGCGCCTACAACAGCAGAGAGTGATGGTCATGCAGACAGACAATATCAAGAAATCCTGCAGCGGTAAGGGGTAACAACTGACAGCGCTACATATTTGATGCAGGAAAGATAACTGAAGCTTCCCACGACACTTTCCTGCATATTTCAGACAGGGCATAACTGTTGCGTTAATGTTTCTTATGTATCACTCTGTAGACCTGTTCCCAGTCGGTCTCCGTGCTCCTGGCTCTTACACCTGGGCTTATTCAGGTGGCTCGACCTGTTTTGTGTATCATCTTAAATCAACATTCTCAGCTAAAAATAACTGCTTTAAGAACGGTGAGCGCGTGCCCGTACTTAGTTCAAGTGATCAACTATAACGCAGTGAGTATGTACGTGCCTGCCTGAATTCTTTCACGACATCTAGCACGATTCTTAATTCACGTTCGTACATTCTAGTTACACATTCAGTGTGATCTTCTTCTTTTATGTCAGACCATGATAACAGTTGTTGGAAATTGTTCATTAGCACTTTAATCTCTTTCTGACAACACATGATTATTGCACCACAGTGTACAAACTCCGTGCTACCAGCGAGGATCTCTTCGGGTGTTTCTCACGATTTGTAATGGTTAACATCATTTCAATAAATACAAGAATTTTACTTTTATGAAATTTAGCCCTGACAGCGGCATAAGAGCCGATCTTTTTTAGATATTAAACTGCCAGAAGTTCTTTTATGCGCTCAATTTGAACATGGAACATACATTTTCTGGTCAGTCCGTGAAAAACTAAGCAGTAGATTATATTTACTTAAACATACAAAGAGCCGCGATAGCTCAGTGGTTAGTGGACTGGACTACACAGGACAAGAGGTAGGGGACGATCCCAACCGACGGCTCCGGTTCACCCAGCTTTTAATAGGTACCTGATTTTTTTTCTAGGAAAGTAAAGCGGCACGGACGTAATACCGACAACATTACCCCCAAAAATCATGTGCCGAAGGTCTGTAAAATTTATGGTCACTAACACCATATTCCCTATACGCCACATGGCGTGACGGGGGCTCTTTACTTTTTTCCTAAAAACACAAAGTCACTAAATTTAATAATAAAAAAAAATCTTAAACTAGATTGATCCTTAGGGGATTCTACTTCATCTTCTGCAGTTCCTAACTTGCACATCTCAACAGTCTCTAAACACCGGGCATCGATGTCTTTCCCTCAGAGCTGACATTTACTTGTGCCTAAACTGCTAATCATCGATGTCTTTCCCTCAGAGCTGACATTTACTTGTGCCTAAACTGCTAACCTTCGATGTCTTTTCCTCAGAGCTGACATTTACTTGTGCCTAAACTGCTAATCTTCGATGCCTTTCCCTCAGAGCTGACATTTACTTGTGCCTAAACTGCTAACCTTCGATGCCTTTCCCTCAGAGCTGACATTTACTTGTGCCTAAACTGCTAATCTTCGATGCCTTTCCCTCAGAGCTGACATTTACTTGTGCCTAAACTGCTAATCTTCGATGTCTTTCCCTCAGAGCTGACATTTACTTGTGCCTAAACTGCTAACCTTCGATGTCTTTCCCTCAGAGCTGACATTTACTTGTGCCTAAACTGCTAATCTTCGATGCCTTTTCCTCAGAGCTGACATTTACTTGTGCCTAAACTGCTAATCTTCGATGCCTTTTCCTCAGAGCTGACATTTACTTGTGCCTAAACTGCTAATCTTCGATGCCTTTTCCTCAGAGCTGACATTTACTTGTGCCTAAACTGCTATAGTGATCAGCTGTTGCTGTGTGTTTAGACATTTAGACCAGCTTGGGTCACGAACAAGACAGTGCGTTTGAAGTCATCACCGGTTTCCCCATAACTTGTCATGTAGGGTTGTTTCTGTGGGCCATATTTGTGTTCTTAGGGTGTTGACAGTGCTACAGTCCTGTAGTGTATCCTCTAGCGATTGTTTGGCAGCTCCACGGTCTCATGTTGCAACTGTCACTGAGTCATATCTTGTGTAGATGTGCCATGAGGCCACAATGACCTGTTCTGAGTCTGAATATCATGGCCTGCTCATGTCTGCTAAGCTTGTTTAGGCTGTCATGTTCAGGCTCATATTTCCCATGCCAGTGTGAAGGTTGCGTGGTGTCCAATCATGAACTAATCACCTCTCCACGTCACGTCGAGACGTTGCAAAGGAAACTTCATGCCAATGTCCCAACTTGGAGAGTTTCTTCTAAAACAGTCAATAAGATACAGATCAAATGGCTTGGTCACACTGCTACACAAATAGTTAAACACACTTTCTTTTCTTTCTCGTTTGCCTTTCATTGTCGGGGAAGATATCATTCATATAATTAGACCTTTCACCCTTCTGTTGACCTCTCCTGCTGTTATGTTTCCTAGTGTTTCTAATATTTCATCAATCCATCTTTTGCTTTTCTGTTGGCTTCTCCTGTTGTTATGTTTCCTAGTGTTTCTAATATTTCATCAATCCATCTTTTGCTTTTCTGTTGGCTTCTCCTGCTGTTATTTTTCCTAGTGTTTCTAATATTCCATTGATCCTTCTTCTTCGTAGTCGGCGCTGAGGTCTGGTGTTCTCGCAACGTTAAGTGAAGATTCGTTGAGTTGTGTTTTTAATCTTTCTGTCTTATCACGTGGCCAAACAATTTTATCTGTTGTTTCTTTATGTATTCTATGACGAGAATTATTCCTAGACTTTTTTTTCTCTGTTCTTTATTTCTGATCACATCTCTCGAATTATTTCCTATCATTCGTCTGACACAGTTCATATCAGTAGAAGTTATTTTTCAACAAAATCAACGAAAACAACACGCCAAGAAGAAAGAACAGACCAATATCTGTATAAAGAGTTTACTATTACAGACCCTAAAACATGGCCTTAGAGTCCAATCAAAGAACAAAAGATCGCATACAATCTGTCCATGAGCCTGAAAGGAGAATGAGATGGAAGCAAGAGTATCGCAACTTGTTTTTGCTGAGTGAAAGAAAAAATAACATTAAACATCCGGTGCTATAATAAACCAGCATATCTGTCTGTCCGTCCGTCAGTCCGCCCGTCTGTCTGTCTGTCTATTTATCTGTTCATGCGTCAGCCCCTCCATCCGTCCGTCCGTCCGCCCGTCCGTCCGTCCATCCGTCCGTCCGCCCGTCCGTCCGTCCATCCGTCTATTTATATCTATGTCATAGATATTGATAGATTACCATTTGATGTTTTGACGGCTCTCGCATATTGTCACTATCTTGCTCTGGGTAGACCACCTGCTCTGCAACCATTGCCTCTAGATGTTCTATATATGTTCTATATATGTTCTATATATGTTCTATATATGTTCTATATATGTTCTATATATGTTCTATATATGTTCTATATATGTTCTATTTATGTTCTATATATGTTCTATATATGTTCTCTTTTTCTTACATATTCTCTTGCCATTTTTGTGTGCACACGAACAAATAATTTCAATCGCTGTCTCGATATCTGGTTTAAAATGAACGCACAACACGAGCTTGTAAATTCAGCAACAATGTACCTACCTAACGCCTGCAAAAAAAAAACGGTTCCATTGAACTACTACACATCATAAGAGACAAGCTGTTTGGCACGAGTCACAGTGCGTCGAAATCATGTTTAGATTGAACTTAATAGCTGCAGAGGCCAACATGAAAGCAAAAGATAGATTGATGGAATATTATAAACACTAGGAAACATAACAGCAGGAGAGGGCAACAGAAGGGTAAAAGATGGATTAATGGAATATTAGAAACACTAGGAAACATAACAGCAGGAGAGGGCAACAGAAGGGTAAAAGATGGATTAATGGAATATTAGAAACACTAGGAAACATAACAGCAGGAGAGGGCAACAGAAGGGTAAAAGATGGATTAATGGAATATTAGAAACACCAGGAAACATAACAGCAGGAGAGGGCAACAGAAGGGTAAAAGATGGATTAATGGAATATTAGAAACACTAGGAAACATAACAGCAGGAGAGGGCAACAGAAGGGTAAAAGATGGATTAATGGAATATTAGAAACACTAAGAAACATAACTGTAGGAGAGGGCAACAGAAGGGTAGAAGATGGATTAATGGAATATTAGAAACACTAGGAAACATAACAGCAGGAGAGGGCAACAGAAGGGTAGAAGATGGATTAATGGAATATTAGAAACACTAGGAAACATAATAGCAGGAGAGGGCAACAGAAGGGTAGAAGATGTATTAATGGAATATTAGAAACACTAGGAAACATAACAGCAGGAGAGGGCAACAGAAGGGTAAAAGATGGATTAATGGAATATTAGAAACACTAGGAAACATAACAGCAGGAGAGGGCAACAGAAGGGTAGAAGATGGATTAATGGAATATTAGAAACACTAGGAAACATAACAGCAGGAGAGGGCAACAGAAGGGTAAAAGATGGATTAATGGAATATTAGAAACACTAGGAAACATAACAGCAGGAGAGGGCAACAGAAGGGTAAAAGATGGATTAATGGAATATTAGAAACACTAGGAAACATAACAGCAGGAGAGGGCAACAGAAGAGTAAAAGATGGATTAATGGAATATTATAAACACGAGGAACCATAACAGCAGGAGAGGGCAACAGAAGGGTAAAAGATGGATTAATGGAATATTAGAAACACTAGGAAACATAACAGCAGGAGAGGGCAACAGAAGGGTAAAAGATGGATTAATGGAATATTAGAAACACTAGGAAACATAACAGCAGGAGAGGGCAACAGAAGAGTAAAAGATGGATTAATGGAATATTAGAAACAAACACTAGCAAGCATAACATCAGCAGAAGAAGAAAAGATTAGACAGGAAACAATACTTTCTCGGGTCTCTATTTTGTCTGATGACTCAGTGACTCTCTCTTCTCATAAAATACTAACAAAACAGTGACTCTCATTTCATTACGGTAAACATTGCAATCAGAGCGAGTGGTTAGCTCTTTGGCCTGTCGATGAAGGGTACGTGAATTAAATCTTAGCCTGCAAATCTGCATTTGACCCAAATACCAAAAAAGCGGGACCGCTTCTTAATTGGAGGCAGGGAAAGCATTACTATATAGCATCGAAGTACGTTCTCTAGTGCTGTAATTTTAATATTTCATCCCTTACGATTTCTTTCTTTCTTTCCATCTTTCTTTCCTTCTTTCAACAGTTACCTTCCGACTTTGAGGAGAGATATAGTTCGCGATTGCTTGTTCTTCTGTTGGCTACTTCTGATCTTATACCTCCAAGTGTTTCTAGTATTCCGTTTATCCGCTATTTTCTTGGACTGGTGTTCTGGTATATGTCAAGACTGGTTCCACAAAACACTAGAAAAACATATGAGATATATTTTATTCTTTTATTATTTCAGTAGATATATAACACAACATATAGAGGATATATTTATAACATTACAAAAATATTTAGTACAATGAGTAAATATATAGTACAAGGATAGCATTTATTTATAGCTATGTAGTTGGGTGTCTGCTTAGCTTTATGTCATAAATGAAGCACAAGGGGTGAAACTGTTAGAGATAGCTGGTCAGTCTAAGAAGGTAGTGTAAAGAGTTAAATATCTAGAGGCGTAGTTGAGACGTTATCATCAGCTACCTTTCATTTTATATAGAAATAGGATATAGCATTTCTTGTTTGACTGTAGGAAAATATGGAATTATTTAAGACTTTGAAACCGACATTTTTTCCACCCTTAGCCTTTTGCGTGTCGAGAACCTCCTAAAAACATATCTTTATCTAATTTGTTGTGTTGTTTGCTTAGCCCTTTACAACCGATTTTTATCATAATCCCCACTACAATGGTACGTCTTACTACATAAGCTAACAAGAGCTGTCCCTTCGTACTCTAATTTAAAAGACCTGGCGTTCGTTTGGTGTACGCTTTAACACCCTTACAGTTTATACAGTCTGTCTTGCTAACATGGTCATTGCAAAACTCGGCGGGAAACCAGTCTTTATCTTCTCTATTAAACTCATCCTGCATACCTGCCTTAACTATGTCCTCCAACTTAGGTGCACTTAAAGCCAAGTATAAACTATCAGTATCTGTTTCAAATAACTGAAAGTCGGACCTAGCTACAAACTTATCTAAGAACTCGAAATAAAAATCTAACATACGAAGTTTTGCATATTGATACACGAACAAACTGATCTATAGAGGTAAGTCCCAGACCGTTTTCTTTTCCTCAATCTCAATTTCATAAAGATCCTCCCCTATTTCAGTCATCTTTTTAAACCGGGAACTATTTATCATTTTCGATATCTCATCCCCCTGAACGTATGAGACAGCGCTATGATTGGACTTATTGGTTAGAGTCTTTCCGTAGTTTCCCAAGAGCTTCATTGTGTCGCTGACTATAGATTGATTTTCATCTAAATCCCCTGCCTGACGCGCCTCTGTGACCATATCTCCAAACTTTTTAAAACAACAAGACGGTTGATATTCTATCACTTGATAGATTTGTGTTACCTGTAACCCATGATCTAAATACCATTTTAACAGTGGTGTTGCCAAAAAGAATTTTTTCTCGCATAACTACCGATTAGGGTGCGACGAGGGGTTGACAACAAGTTATGTTTGAGGGCATATTCACTCATAAACGCCCCAATATCATCACGCGTGACGTCAATATTTTAGAAAATTGGAGTCACTCACTGAAACGTTCCTTCAGGCGGTCGGGGACGTGTAGATCACATTCCACTAAACCAAAACACGTCCTATCTGAAACAGAAGTCGGAATCTGTTTATCACTGAGAGGGAGCCTTTCTTGTGAATAAGAGGGTCTAGCTCGAGGGGTGGCTTTAGAAAGGAAAGCCCTAATGGTTGGTTCAGACATTTTCAGAGCCTGCCACTCACATTCCCACATAACTTCAACTGGGACCTCCTCGGTTGGATAGGTATGTATCTCATATGTTTTTTTTTTCAAATAGTTCGAACAAAGGCTTATTATTAACAGGGTTTCTATCTTTATCTTTGGTCAGGGGACAGTCTTTGTGACCATGGTGCAGACAACCATGAAAATTGTAGACTATTCTATTCATTTTATCCCACCCATCCACGGGGATATTTCTATCACCAAACCGAAACTCCCTCCAGTTAAACTGAGTTTTCAACTTCACTCCTACTTGGTGAGCGGCCCACGTTAACCACTCTCTACTTAGTTGGACATAATAGTTATCTTTTTCGACCCTAAACCCGGTCTCCATTCTTCTAATAATTGGATAATCTGTTGGCATTGGGTTCATCAGAGCCCAAAGATACAACGCGTTGACATCGTAACCTTGGATGGATTGGACCAGCTTTCCTCCCCTAATAAACGTTTTGCCTACCTCGTGATACCTATGAAAAATTATAGAGGGACCCCCGACGATATTATCTCTAATCATTGTGTGTAGACTCGCCTGTTTGCCCGAACAAGAAGAGATGCAGGATGCTCTGTCTTAATATGTTTGGCAAGTTTGTCTGCTATATTATTAACTCGTTCACAAAAATTACATTTGTATTCTTGACACTCATGTACACTAGCAACGTGTCGTTTTATGTCCCGGCTCCGCGTGAAAGTGTTGCAGCACAGACGACAAGTGTTAGACATCTGTAGAAAAGAAATTGAACCATTACAACTAAAACATAAAAAAATAAACACTACAAGGAGAAAAACAATAAAAGTAAACAACGAGATTCACAAATTATCGAAATTAGGTTACTAAAGTAACATACCATAATATTAAAGAACTAAGATAACACTTACTTTTTATGTGTCTGAAGCCAGCGAGACACACTCGTTGTCAACAACTGTAAACGTATGTCTTTAAGACAGAGCATCCTGCATCTCTTGTATCAGTGGCTCCTGCAGCACCAACTCCTGTGTAAACAGTTCACGTACCTTCAAAAGAGACCAGTGCTACTCCCTATGTCTGTCCCATCTGACAACAAATATTCACTGGGGCAAGCCACCTGCAAGTACATCTTGCTAGCCATGACACAGCTGTGGTCACCTCAACACCATCAACGCTAGCAGGCCCACTGGTATCGACAACCTCACGCAAGCTGGCAGTAAAGAGTTCGACTCAAGGGCCCTCAAAGAGACCAAGACTTATTAATGAAATAGACTCTCTAAATAAGTTACCCCAAGATATTAGGAACATATATAAGGACAACTGGTTAGTTATTAGAACACATGAACGTAGGAACAAATACATGGACACGTACACTATATTTCATCAACCTGATACTTCTATAGATTGGAAGACCCTTGTAAACCCATTTTTCCTAGCCCAGAAAAGCTTTTCAAACTGAATTATAGTCATCATCTAGTCTTAAGATATAGGGAGACACAGGGGCTGCGTTATTTTCACGCCAGCTCAAATAACGAGACAGGGTTAGACAAACCCGTGTTAGTTAACAACAGAAATGATTTTGAAACATTTGTACATAGATTAAATCAAAGTGAAATATTAGGGTATGCAGACAAAAATAGGGAGACAACTAAATATACATAGGAAGCATTAGTCAGTACGAGTGTTTATATTTATAAACTTCAAGATTATCCTACAGGGTGTCTGCTAGATAACCCACTGTACAGTGCATCCAACTACGGTATTAATACCCTTCAAAACGACTCTTATTATAAGGTCTATGATGATAATCTCTGCTTCTTCCCGTGTCTAGCTATCCATAGAGGTACGTCTGTTAAAGATGTTAGGAAGGCTTCGAGACTACTTTTCAAACAGTTTAACCCGTCTCTAATGTTACGTAACTTTCCTGGTGTAACTCGTGCCGAAATGCCTCTCTTAGAAAATTGTTTTTTTCAGTAAATATAGATATTTTTGAGTTTGATTCTGAGCAAGCGTTGCGTATCGTTCTGAGAAGCGCCAGTAGTTATAGTGAAACTCTCCGTCTTTTACTTTACAAAAAACCACTTCTTTTATATAAACGATCTTTCTAGGGCTAGTAAAAGCTTTTCTTGTGGAAAATGTGGGAAATGGTGGAAAAAGTTTGGGCGTATGGATAGGCACGAAAAAAACTTGTAATGGGGATATGGTTGTAGAGACATATAAGGGAGCGGTTTACTCTTCACCTGAAAGTGTATGGGATGCGATCAGCGCTGAAGGGATAAGTACTCCAGAGTCTTTTATTTACCCATTCAGGGCGACATTCGATTATGAATGTTATTTTGATAATGGGAATGTTCCCTGAGAGACTCACTCGACTACCTTTGTGGCTAAACACGTGCCCCTCTCCTGCTCTATAGCGTCAAATGTCCCGAGGTGGGAGGCACCAAAATGCTTTATAACCATGGGTGATCCGCAGGTTTTAGTTAGTCAGATGCTTGATTACCTCACTGGTATAGCTGCTAAGGGATACTCGTTGTTGCGATCTCGGTTTGAAAGAATTTTTACTCAACTCAATGATCTTAATAAACACAAGACAATAGTTAGGTTTGATGAGTATTTAAAAGAGTTCCAGTGATAGGGTTTAACTCGGGGAAATATGACGTCAACGTCATTTAACCTTATTTAATAAAGCACTTCATGACTGCCAGTGCGCCAGTGTGCAAGTTGGCGAAGAAGGATATAGTATAGAAGAAGAAGCCGTGTTAACAAAAAAGAGGAAGATAAAATGGAAGTGGACTACGAAGTAGAAAAACCGTTCAAGTGTACAGTTAAAAGAAATAATAACTGTATGTGTATTGCAAAGTAGAATCTAAAATTCTTAGATATAGTAAACTATCTAGCCCCAGGGTTTAGCTATAGTAAATATCTGGCAGCTTATAATATTAGCGAGACAAAGGGTTACTTTTGTTATGAATATATAGACGACCCCCAAAAGTTGGACGAGACGAAGTTACACGCATACGAAGCGTTTTATTCGTTGTTAAAAAATTCCAACATTTCCAAGGAGGAGTACGCTCTGTACAAAAAGGTCTGGGAGGATAATAACATGGCCACCTTTAGGGACTTTTTGGTGTGGTATAATAACAAAGATGTAATCCCTTTCTTTGAAGCATTAGAGCAGCAGGTTCGCTTTTATGGGGAGCGGGGTGTGGACTGTTTTAAAGACGCCATTTCGGTTCCGGAAGTTTGTTTAAAGTATATTTTAAAGACCGTTGATAGGGGTGAAATGTTTAGTTTATGTTCGAGCAAACAGGCGAGTCTACACATAATGATTAGAGATAATATCGTCGGAGGGTCCCTCAATAATTTTTCATAGGTATCACGAGGTAGGTAAAACGTTTATTAGGGGAGGAAAGCTGGTCCAATCCATCCAAGGTTACGATGCCAACGCGTTGTATCTTTGGGCTCTGATGAACCCAATGCCAACAGATTATCCAATTATTAGAAGAATGGAGACCGGATTTAGGGTCGAAAAAGATAACTATTATGTCCAACAAAGTAGAGAGTGGTTAACGTGGGCCGCTCACTAAAAAGAAGTGAAGTTGAAAACTCAGTTTAACGGGAAGGAGTTTCGGTTAGGTGATAGAAATATCCCCGTGGATGGGTGGATAAGATGAATAGAATAGTCTACAATTTTCATGGTTGTCTGTACCATGGTCACAAAGACTGTCCATTCACCAAAGATAAAGATAGAAACCTTGTTAATAATAGCCTTTGTTCGAACTGTTTAAAAAAAAACATATGAGATACAAACCTATCTAACCGAGGAGGTCCCAGTTGAAGTTATGTGGGAATGTGAGTGGCAGGCTCTGAAAATGTCTGAACCAACCATTAGGGCTTTCCTTTCTAAAGCCACCCCTCGAGCTAGACCCTCTTATTCACAAGAAAGGCTCCCTCTCAGTGATAAACAGATTCCGACTTCTGTTTCAGATAGGACGTGTTTTGGTTTAGTGGAATGTGATCTACACGTCCCCGACCGCCTGAAGGAACGTTTCAGTGAGTGACTCCAATTTTCTAAAATATTGACGTCACGCGTGATGATATTGGGGCGTTTATGAGTGAATATGCCCTCAAACATAACTTGTTGTCAACCCCTCGTCGCACCCTAATCGGTAGTTATGCCGAGAAAAAATTCTTTTTGGCAACACCACTGTTAAAATGGTATTTAGATCATGGGTTACAGGTAACACAAATCAATCAAGTGATAGAATACCAAACGTCTTGTTGTTTTAAAAAGTTTGACGATATGGTCACTATAGTCACCGACACAATGAATCTCTTGGGAAACTCGGCCTACGGAAAGACTCTAACCAATAAGTCCAATCATAGCGCTGTCTCGTACGTTCAGGGGGATGAGATATCGAAAATGATAAATAGTTCCCGGTTTAAAAAGATGACTGAAATAGGGGAGGATCTTTTTGAAATTGCGATAGAGAAAAAGAAAACGCTCTGGGACTTACCTCTATAGATCAGTTTGTTCGTGTATCAATATGCAAAACTTCGTATGTTAGATTTTTATTTCGAGTTCTTAGATAAGTTTGTAGCTAGGTCCGACTTTCAGTTATTTGAAACAGATACTGATCGTTTATACTTGGCTTTAAGTGCACCTAAGTTGGAGGACATAGTTAAGTCAGGTATGCAGGATGAGTTTAATAGAGAAGATAAAGACTGGTTTCCCGCCGAGTTTTGCAATGACCATGTTAGCAAGACAGACTGTATAAACTGTAAGGATGTTCAATGCGAACACCAAACGAACGCCAGGTCTTTTTAAATTAGAGTACGAAAGGACAGCTATTGATAGCTTATGTAGTAAGACGTACCATTGTAGTGGGGATTACGATAAAAATCGGTTGTAAAAGGCTAAGCAAACAACACAACAAATTAGATAAAGATATGTTTTTAGAGGTTCTCGACACGCAAAAGGCTAAGGGTGGAAAAATGTCGGTTTCAAAGTCTTAAATAATTCCATATTTTCCTACAGTCAAACAAGAAATGCTCTTTCCTATTTCTATATAAAAAGAAAGGTAGCTGATGATAACGTCTCGACTACGCCTCTAGATATTTAACTCTTTACACTACCAGCTTAGACTGACCAGCTATCTCTAACAGTTTCACCCCTTATGCTTCATTTATGATATAGAGCTAAGCAGCCACCCAACTACATAGCTATAAATAAATCGTTTCCTTGTACTATATATTTACTCATTGTACTAAATATTTTTGTAATGTTATATAATATCCACTATATGTTGTGTTATATATCTACTGAGATAATAAAAGAATAAAATATATCTCTGTTTTACTCTTATTATATTGACCGGTTTTCATTGATGTTGTATAATCTACTAACTTGTCACTATCGAGCCAGTACATCAACAACTCCAAACATAGCATACACCAGGCATAAACAGGTCACTTGCGGGATCACAGATATGGGAGGTCAACACCCCTACACGAAAGGTCATGGTTAACTCCCCCTGCGCCTAGAGTACATTAGGCGCTCCGCGCGCCTACTATATATCTTTGTTAATTTACGGGGCAAATTCCACAAATAAGTGCGCTGCTATACTACTATCTTGTTCATACTTTGGGATGCAAACTTTGCCTGAATTATTCTACACCTCATATATATATATATATATATATATATATATATATATATATATATATATATATATATATATATATATATATATATATCTATCTTAAATATGGCAAGTATACAAGATTTAAGAGGGATGCACACTGAAATAAAGAGAATGACTAGTAAAAATATAAAAGCCACAGAAAGTGGATGTACTGCAAGCAAAAAAAGGAAAAATGCTAACAGACAACAAAGATATAATCACTAGATGGCAGGAATATTTATAGTAATTGTTTTATGATGAAAGGGAAAGGAAACCAAATATAAAATGTTCATCAGGCTATAAAATCTTAAAATCGGAAGGGGAAAAAAGATATACAAACAAAAAAGATATAATGGGGAAAAAGAAGCAGAGCCTCACAACATATACATAGAGATAATAAGGCACTAGAGAATTCTGGCATTGAAATGATCACAGACATATGCAACGACTTATACCATATAGAATACATACCAAAGAACTAAAAACGTCAACTTTCATTGCTTTGTCTGAAAAGAATGGTGCAGTTGAATGCAGTGATTTTAGAACAATACGCCTAATGAGCCATGTAACAAAAAATTTGCTAAAAGTTATACAAGGAATGATTCAGAATAAAATTAATATTGAATTAGAAGAACAACAATTTGGATTAGAAAAAACAGAGGGACAAAAGAAGCCATATTCAGCATGAGGACATTAATCGAAAAGTACACAGAAGTAGATAAACCAATAAGTGCCTGGTTCATAGACTACACGAAAGCTTTTGATAGGATACACCACAAACAACGCATAGACTGCCTAAGAGATGCACATCTAGATGACACAAACATACGACTAATATTTAATTTATACTGGGAGCAAACAGAAATAATAAAATGTAAGACAGAGAACTCTACACCTATTGATATAAAAAGAGGAGTAAGACAGGGATGCATACTATCACCAAGCTTGTTCAATTTATCATCATCATCATCATCATCATCACCATTATCAAGTACCATGCCTGCTGACTTAGGTGATCATGTCTATACACAACTTTCGATCTCGACAGTTATTTATCATTTCTTTTGTTGGTCTTTTCTGCTAAGCCATTCTCTTAAGCTGTTTGTATCTGTTTTCTTTGCTTCCCTCTATCTCTTCGTCCTTCAATTTTCCCAGTTGTTACAATATATTCCAGCTGTTTTCTTCTCATTACATGGCCAAAAAATTATGATTGTTTCTTCCTAATATTGGAAATTAGCTCTCTTTTTGGTTTGGCCTCTTTCAGAACGTTTTCACTGTTTTTATTTGCTGTCCATTGTATTCTCAACATTCTTCTGTAAAACCACATTTCTACAGCCTCCAGTAATTTTCTTGTCTGCTTTCCTATTGTCCATGATTCACATCCATATGTTAAGACTGGCTCTACATAACATTTAAGAACTCCTTTCTTGTTTCTATTGTTAAAAATGGATTGCACAGTATCTTCCTCATTTTTTGGGAAAGCTGCTTTTGCTTGAGCCATTCTGCGTCTCACCTTTGCTGTGTATCTACCATCTGAGGTAAACATTGTTCCCAAATATTTAAATTCATTTACCTGTTTTAATATTGTTCCACTTGTCTTTATTGTGCATTGCGGCTTTGTTGCTACATTACTTCTGTCTTTTTACTATTAAGACTGAGCCCTTTATTTTTGTTTTCCTTCACTATAATGGCTAACATTTCCTGTAACTCATTTTCACTCTTAGCGATTAAGACTGTATCATTAGCATACCTTAGGATTTTTTAATATTATGACCCGAGATTGTTTTTCCAGGCATGCCCCTTATTGATTTTAATATAATCTGACTATACATATTAAATAAATCTGGTGATAGTCCACAACATTGCCTAACACCCTGTTTTATTTATGGATTAGATATGAACATCAAAAAGAATAAAGAAAGATAATACTGAAAACCTACAACCGAATATCAAAGTCAAAGGAATAGACCTGCAGACAGTTCAGAGTTACAGCTACCTTGAGCATACTATAACCAGTGATGGAAAATGTAAAACTGAAATAAACAAAAGAAAAGGAATGGCAAAAAGTAATTTTAATGCCTGGAAAAATATACTAACATTAAAATAAATAACACCAGGGCTAAAACTAAGAATAGTAAAACGTTATATCTTCTCAACATTTCTGTATGGTGCAGAAACATAGACATTAGACAAGAAAACAGAACAGAAAATTGAAGCCTTTGAAATGTGGATTTATAGAAAATAGGATGAATTGGATGGAAATAAAAGAAAACAAATGATGAAGTCTTAAAACAACTAAAAATGAAAAGAGAACCACTAAGCACAATTCAAAGAAGACAAATGCAATTTTGTTGGCACGTTAAAAGACACAACAGCCTTCTACAAGTAATCTTATATATTTGAAAATACAAAGTAAAAGAGACAGAGGCAGACCAAGATTAACATGAACGAGTAACATGAAAATATGGACAGGTCAGCCTATGACAACCTGCACCATCAAAGCAAGAGACAGAGCGGAGTGGCGCTCCATGGTAGCCAATCCTCGATGCGGAGACGGCATTCAATGATGATGATCTATCATATGAAATTATTATCGTCCCCAGGTGTACGAATTCAATATCCCTGGGGTATGCCTCTGGCTGTATGAGCTGTCGTGACAATTATGTTTTTACGCTTGACTACTCAAAGCCATCTTAGTTTATCAAGGCCCGCGGTCTGAAAGGAACCACCCAATGTTTGTGACGTTTTCAGAGTTGCAAGCATGGGCGGTTGTGGATAAAATGACGTCAGCCTTCTATAATTCGCATAGCTGGAGACGTCAGAGATATTGTATGATCCCTTTCAGCGTGCAACCCTTATTAAAAGTATAGACAACTGTGTGTCTGATATGCTGACGTCATTACCTTTGCTAAATGTGTCAGATACTTGTACAAGCTGTGACCAAAACTGAATATTAGTAATGATAATTAAAGCGATATACAAGTCAAATGTTGCCGATAAAGCGTTTGCTACACTTAGCAAAATGGGGTAACCAATCAATACTACTGGCTAGATACTAACAGATCACAGTAACACATCGCCAGCGGATCGTTGAAACTCGTTATGTCCTACCGATTACAGTAATTTGTAGAGTAGCAGGTGTGCATAAATCATGTTGGGCCTGTTGACACGGCGTGTTAAGGAGCCAAGTACTGTGTATGCCAAACATATTTAATCTTATCATTCCTTGATAACGGATTGGAATAAAGC
This sequence comes from Megaustenia siamemsis, assembly GCA_032433765.1. NCBI lineage: Eukaryota > Metazoa > Mollusca > Gastropoda > Stylommatophora > Ariophantidae > Megaustenia > Megaustenia siamemsis. The sequence continues at coordinate 10,278,526 of JAVIAB010000088.1, forward strand.
AACAACCTATAATTGTGGAGTGCGGTAAAATGAAACAGCGGACAGGCTGGCTAGCTGTGCTGTCGTTGAAGACTGTTAACCAATGAAACAGCGGACAGGCTGGCTAGCTGTGCTGTCGTTGAAGACTGTTAACTAATGAAACAACGGACAGGCTGGCTAGCTGTGCTGTCGTTGAAGACTGTTAACTAATGAAACAGCGGACAGGCTGGCTAACTGTGCTGTCGTTGAAGACTGTTAACCAATGAACCAGGGGGGCGTTATTAATGCCTTCTGAGTTGCGGGAAGGGAACGTGACTTTGACAACCATGAATCCACGTCTCTCCTTCGGATGAAAGAGATGAGAGTAAAGGTGGGTACATCCAGAAAACGAGAGACTTGTTGAGCGCATACCAGGACTTATCAACCAACACAGACCTGAAGTCGTCAGTCGCTGGACGGGACATGTTCAGGAGGGGATCTTAGTACCTATAGACGTGTTCGGACTTCAGTGATCATAAGCCACAAATATCTCAATAATTCAGTGATAACAATTCACAAATAACTCAATAATTCAGTGATAAAAATTCACAAATAACTCAATAATTCAGTGATAAAAATTCACAAATATCTCAATAATTCAGTGATAAAAATTCACAAATAACTCAATAATTCAGTGATAAAAATTCACAAATATCTCAATAATTCAGTGATAAAAATTCACAAATAACTCAATAATTCAGTGATAAAAATTCACAAATAACTCAATAATTCAGTGATAAAAATTCACAAATATCTCAATAATTCAGTGATAAAAATTCACAAATAACTCAATAATTCAGTGATAAAAATTCACAAATATCTCAATAATTCAGTGATAAAAATTCACAAATAACTCAATAATTCAGTGATAAAAATTCACAAATATCTCAATAATTCAGTGATAAAAATTCACAAATAACTCAATAATTCAGTGATAAAAATTCACAAATATCTCAATAATTCAGTGATAAAAATTCACAAACAACTCAATAATTCAGTGAGATAACCCACAAATAACTCAATAACTTAATGATTATAGCCTAGGAACATTTGCAGATACGACAATATGGCATTGAATCAAAAGTCAAGGTCACTCAGGCTGTTGTGTAGATGACCAAGGACTTAACCAGCCAACAAACAAATAAACCTAACAACCAACCAAAAAACAAATAAACCTAACAACCAACCAAAAAACAAATGAACCTAACAACCAACCAAAAAACAAATGAACCTAACAACCAACCAAAAAACACATAAACCTAACAACCAACCAAAAAACAAATAAACCTAACAACCAACCAAAAAACAAATAAACCTAACAACCAAACAAAAAACAAATGAACCTAATAACCAACCAAAAAAACAAATAAACCTAACAACCAACCAAAAAACAAATGAACCTAACAAACAACCAAAAAACAAATGAACCTAACAACCAACCAAAAAACAAATGAACCTAACAGCCAACCAAAAAACAAATGAACCTAACAACCAACCAAAAAACAAATGAACCTAACAGCTAACCAACATAACTTTTTTCTTCCTCATTGAATGGCTTTGCAGAAGGTCAACAACAGAAATGAAAAATAGCTTTCGAGCTCGAAAGTTGTGGAGAAACATGATCACCTACGCCAGCACAAGTGGCGTATAGGGAATATGATGTTAGTGACCATAAATTTTTACAGACCTTCGGCACATGATTTTTGGGGTAATGTGGTCGGTATTACGCCCGTGCCGCTTTACTTTCCCAGAAAAAATCCGGTATCTATTAAAGACTGGGTGAACCCGGTAGCCGTCGGTTGGGATCGAACCCTACCCCTTGTCCTTTGTAGTCCAGTCACTAACCACTGAGCTATCGCGGCTCCCCCTTTGTGCGAGTCCCCTATTTAATTGTTTTCAGTTTCTTACAATTGTTTTTATTTTTTTATTTTTCATGTTTTCGTTTTTTTATCTCGTGCTCTTCCTTGTATTCTTGTAATTAATGTTATCTTAAATTATTGAGGCAAGTTGTTTTCCATCTGTGTCTTTATTTACTGTCTTTATATTCATCTGCAGATCTTGTTTAAGGTCTCACGGGAGCTACAATTTTGAGAAAACCACTTCCAAGCAAGAGGAGATTATCGCTGTTCCCAGAATTTTAGAAGAGAGTGGTTCATCTTTATTCAATCTGACGAGTTGTACTAGAAAACTGTCAACGAAAAGTTTTTGTAGGTTGTGTTTCCGAGACATTTGTCGTTGTGTTTCCGAGACATTTGTCGTTGTGTTTCCGAGACATTTGTCGTTGTGTTTCCGAGACATTTGTCGTTGTGTTTCCGAGACATTTGTCGTTGTGTTTCCGAGACATTTGTCGTTGTGTTTCCGAGACATTTGTCGTTGTGTTTCCGAGGCATTTGTTGTAGTGTTCTAGATTCTCGGTGCAAAATGGCAAATTTGGATGGGTTGTGTTTCCGAGACATTTGTCTTAGTGTCTTAGACACACGGTGTAAAATGGCAAATTTGGATGGGTTGTGTTTCCGAAACATGTGTTCACACACGCACACGCACACGCACGCACACACACACACACACACACACACACACACACACACACACATATATATATATCAGTTACGTTTACTGGTTTTGGGGTCTGGGCTACCATTGACATAATAAATAAAAACATACATTATATTCAGCAGACATAGACAATATTGCACAAAGAGATCCAGAACAAATGCTGAGAAGCAAAGGAAGGATGGTTAAAACAGAAATGTGTAGAAATGGAAAAACAACAAAAGAAAGACTCACAATTTATGCACAATCAATTAACTGAATAAACAGGAAGAAAAGAAGTCAAAGTTTCAGGATGTCGGAAATCAAAGGAAGGAAATATAATAATGGGACAGGAGAAGACAATAGAAAGATGGACAGAATATATCAGTCAACTCTATGATGATGAAAGACCAGAGTTAAACAATTCAAACAAATACGTATAGGACCACCAATTATGCAGAGTGAAGTGGAGGACACAATTCAACACATGAAAAGAGGCAAAGCTCCAGGTCCCGACAATATAGGTAAAGTACGAGACTTGAACCGGCGTCTTAGCACGCGAGTTTCCACCCATATGTGCTCGGCCGCCTATCCAGAAATGTTCGGAGATTTTCTGGATAGTGTCGCCTCAAGCATCGAAACTCAGATGCGAAGCGACATTCCTCACCTTCCCAGGGTAATACCCTGGTACCCATTTCTGCCAACGGTTGGGTCGACCGTGGGGGTATTTTTTTTCCAACCACTACACCTCACACTGCTCCCAGCGGGAATCGAACACGGGTTGTCCGAACGTCCATAGTCCAGTCGGGTGGTTTTCCCACTAGGCTACCGAGGCCCCCAAAATATACCTGTCCTGGGATCTGGACAGTTCTTGTCCACCGATCTTGATGCAAACAATCAGCTATGAGTCGCTGGCTACATTCAGTCATAGTGTCTACATGCGGCCCCTTTAATAATAATAATAATAAAAGCCTTTGGCGTCTTGCCAGACAGTTAGGGTTGCCAGATACACTGTTTTTTACGGATTTCTCCGTTTTTTTCACGTAATTCGATGACTCCGTTTTATCTTTGGCCGGAGTCGCTAAAACACCGTATTTTAACGCTCACGTAAATATCTTTTTAATATCGATTAAATAATATATAAATTCGTAGTAAATAATATTAATTAAACCATTCGGCGGTTTGTTTTGTATAATTGTTTCTGGATCATACTTTTAAGTGCGCAAATTGTAGTTCCGCGCTAAAATATTGAAGCGATTTAATTTCCGTCCTAGCCCACGACAAGAATCAATTTATTTCCGATCGTCGATGTGTGAACACAGTTTCACCGCTCCATCCAATTCAATCCTCGCATCTACATATTATTAGTAAGTTTATTTTAAAGTTTGTTAACATTATTTTATAATGAGTGATATGGATTTAAAGAAGTCTCCTCCAAAGAAGAAATTAAAATAACAACTACAACACAATCAAAGTTACCGTAAAGTGTGGGAAGAATCGTTTTCATGGGTTAAACCCATTAAATTTTGACAATTCATGTGCTGATTTTTTTTTAATTTGTCAAAACTGATGCAAGATTATTGAAAGCTGGCAAATCCTCAAGCAAATACAATTAAAATGCCTCTAGAAACACTAGGTGAGAGTTTTTTAAATTTAAATAAGAAAATTGTCTTTGCAGAATATGCGCATTGTTTTATTTCTAGTTTCTGTATATAATTTTTCATAAATTTGTTTAAATATAAAGGCGAATTCATTGTCACTACCGGTAACAGTATACAAAATCATTTGTTCGTAAACATGTAATTAAAATTGAAGAAAAAAAAATTCAGCGTAAAAGTACTCCTTTTTTTTTTTTTAAATCTGACAACCCTACCAGACAGTTGGTAGCTAGTAATTATGATAAGTCAGTGGTTTAGTAAAATATTAGTGTCGTATGTTGTATGTTTTACTGAACAGCTTCTCTTTCTTGCTGAGTCTGCCAATATTGTATAGACAGATCCGACCGCAGAATGAACAAGACGTATGTGGGGCGCATGGCCAAGACTCCTTTCTATAGCGCCTTTTGCCTGCTGAATTTCTTATCAGCACTGCCTCGAAAGGGAGCCGCGATAGCTCAGTGGTTAGTGAACTGAACTACAAAGGACAAGAGGTAGGGTTCGATCCCAACCGACGCCTTCCGGTTCACCCAGCCTTTAATGGGTACCGGATTTTCTTCTGGGAAAGTAAAGCAGCACGGGTATAATACCGACAACATTACCAAAAAAATCATGTGCTGAAGGTCTGTAAAATTTATGGTCACTAACACCATATTCCCTATACGCCACTTGACGTGAAGGGGGTACTTTACTTTTTACTTACTGCCTCGAAAGTTGCTGTGCCATATTTGTGTTTTTGTTCTCAATGTGCTACGATCTGCAGCCAGACCTTCCCAGTTTCCTTCACTGATAGAGAATTCCTTCAAGGAAGCTCTGCAAACACCCTTATATCTCCGCACAGGACCCAGCTTTGGTCCATTTCCGTCTCTAATTTCACCATACACTATTTGTGCGGGAACACGATTGTTCGCCATTCTTCTTACATGACCCAGCCACCTGGCTCCGACTGCCAAGTTGCAATAATACAAATAATAATAACAATAAAAGTAATAATAATAATTAATAAGAATACTAATAATAAAAAATAGATAATATTAATAATAATTAATAACAAAAATAATAAAAATAAATAAACAATAATTGATAATAATTAGTAACAATGTGCTAATATAAATAATAATAGTTACTAATAATAACATTGATAATAATAAACGCCTTTATTAAAAACAAACATTACCGCTAAGCGTAATAACCAAACTAGAAACTATCAACCAGTAAAAACAGGACGTTGGTCAAGGCTGAGTCACGTGATCTTTTCAACCTAAAGAATGGAACATTTCTTAATTTATCTTAAAAGGTATGCCAGGGATATCAGATGACGGACTTAATCATGCTAGCAGCCTAAGATATGCTGACGATACAGACTTAATATAATCAAGTGTAGGTATCTAAAAGCTGCAATCAATGGTTAATGAGATAGCAAAAGAAAGGGAGAATAAAGGACTTGTTAAAATCAAGAAAACGGAAGTAATAACCATCTCAAAGAAAAATAAATATTCCCCAAAAGTACATTTTAAGACTCATTTGAAACAAATCAATCAATTGAAATACCTGGGTGTGATAACAACATCGTTTGGAAAAGTATTTCCGAGATGCTGAATACAATCTGTATTCCAAAGGTGTGCTCCCAATGGTGTACCAATTCTGTATTCCAACGGTGTGCTCCAAATGGTATCAACGTAGGGTTTCTTAAAGAACAAGGAATTAAAGATAAATTCGCAGTCACAATATCAAACAAATACCAAGTTCTCCAACAACTAGAAAATACAATAAATATAGAAGATCATTGGAAACAGGTAAAAGATATATGGAAAGAGACATGCGAAGAAACACAGGGGAAAAGAGAACGCCAGAATACGGCATGGATGACAGCAGAGACCCTGGATAAAATTAAAGAAAGAAAGAACAAGAAAGCAGACATAAAAAAAGCAAAACAAGAAGTAATAAAGCCAAGATACAGGAAGCTTACACAGAGGTGAACAAAGAATTGAGAAGATGCATTAAAAGGGATAAGATGAAATATATAGATGAACTAGCTAAAGAGGCAGAAGAAGCAGCAAATAAAGGGAATATGAAAGAACTGTACAACAGCACAAAGAAATTAAGTGCAAAATACAAACAGATCAACGCCTTTATCAAAGATAAGAAAGGAAATCTGCTTAGTAATATAAGGGAACAAATGGAGAGATGGAAAGAGCACTTTGAAGAACTTTTGAACAGACCCGGCTTAAATAATCCTCCAGATATACTGCCAGCAGAGGAAGAGTTACATGTTAACTGTGGAAAACCAAGCAAAGAAGAAATAATGAAAGCCATCAAACTATTAAAAATGGTAATGCCACCGGACCAGATGAAATTCCTTCGGAAGCCATCAAAGCAGATATTAACATCTCTACCAAGATGTTACATAATCTATTAGATAAAATTTGGGAGAGGGAAGAAATACCTAAAGACTGGAAAGAAGGTTATATGATCAAACTACCAAAGAAAGGAAGTGCACAAATTATATGGGAATTATGCTACTATTAGTGCCATGAAAAATATTAAGCAGAATCATTCTGGAGAGACTAAAAGAGGCTATAGAGAAACACTTGAGAGATGAACAAGCAGGTTTTTAGGAAGAACAGATCATGTGCTGATCAAATAATTACTCTACGTATAATAGTTGAACAAAGTTTAGAACTAAAACCCCCACTTTATATTGGATTCATAGATTACGAAAAAGCATTTGATAGTTTAGACAGAAGAATGCTTTGGTAGTTGTTGAGTTATTACGGAATCCCCATAAAGTTTATTAACCTGATAAAAACAATGTATGAAGGAACGAAATGTAGTGTGGTGCATGAAGGATAGCTTACAGAAGCATTTGAAATAAGAACAGAAGTAAGGCAGGGATGCCGTCTGTCTCCATTTCTCTTTCTACTGGCCTTTCTACTTGAATTATGAAAATAACTCAAAACAACAGAAATGGGATCCAATGATCACTGACCAAACAACTTGATGATTTAGACTTTGCTGATGACATAGCTCTCCTATCACACAGCCATCAACAGATGCAGGATAAAATGAACATACCTGATGAGAGATCACAACGTCTAGGACTGAAGATTAATAGAGATAAGACCAACATTATGAGAATTAATACAGTTAACAATAACCAAATAAAACTAGGAGAAATACCTCTATTAGACGTACAATCTTTCATATATCTGGGCAGTAATACATAGGTATAGATAAAGAGGGAGGAACAGAAAATGAAACAAAAATAAGGATATCAAAAGCAAGAGGAGCTTTCATTGCACTGGGAAACATGTGGAAATCCAAAGAAATTAGGTTAAATACAAAAATAAAAATGTTCAACTCAAATGTTAAGTCAATCCTATTATATGGCTGTTAAACATGGAGAACTACAAAATTGACAATCACGAAGATACAGACTTTCATTAATGGATGCTTACGCAGAATAAAAGGATGGAAATGGCAGGACAAAATCACTAACATAGAATTATGGAAATGTACCAGTCAAATACCAGTGGATAAAGAGATACAGCGAAGACGATGGCGCTGGATAGGACACACACAACGGAAGCCAACTGAGAGTATTACACAACAGGCCCTTTTTTTGGAATCCCCAGGGGAAAAGACAAAGAGGAAGACCAAGGAATTCTTGGAGAAGACAGATAGAAGCAGAGATGAAGATGATGGGGAAGACATGGAATGATCTTAAAAGAATGGCAAGAAACAGAACGACTTGGAAAGTGTTTGTTGAAGACCTATGCTCCACTGGGAGCTAAAAAAGGTAAAAGAAGAAGAAGAAGAAGAAGTGCTCCCAATGCCAGACCTGGACCATAGATGCACGAACAATAAGAAAAATAATCACCACCGAGATAAGATGTGTTAGAAAAATGGCAGCAAATAACCCGAGAAATAATATAAGAAATTAACTGAAAAAAAGCTAGGAATAAATTCAGCCATAGAATACATTTAAAAAAAAATAGATAAAATGGTTTGGCCACATGATTTCAGCAGAAAGAACAAAACATAACACAACGAGCCTTCAATAAACGTTGCAAGAGCATCAGACCCAAAAACTGACCACGAAAAATGGATTGACGAAATATTAGAAACACTAGGAAACATAACAGCAGGAGAGGCTACATTAAATGCAAAAGATAACAAATGATAGCTCCCTTGACGCTGAAAGACAAACAAGGAAGGAAAAGATGAAGGGAAAAAAAAAGAATGCTGAAAAATATTTTTAAAAAATAATTTCTGTTGTTGACCTTCTGCCAAGTCATTCTTGTAAGCAAGTCTGGTAAGTGTTATCACTTACGAATGTAAAATTAGCTGTTGTATTTGGTAGATTTAGACCCAAACATCACTTCGGCAAACTCCCACGTGTGCCAAACATGTCCCACACTTTCTAGCCACGCATGTATTGAGTTTCCAGTCTACTTCCTGGAGTAATCTACAAATATGGCAGCTTGGTTTACCATATAAAGTGACGTCATAATGTTGCACTTTAGTATTTAAAAAAAAATCCCAAATAGGGAAGTCATTTTCTTTGTTTTTGTTTTCTTCTTCTGAAACTGGCCCTGGAAAATGGCGGGACTGGGGGGAGGGGATATGGCATTTTGAGGGGAGTGGGAACGACTATGTGTCTTTTGAAATATATAATATGTGAAATATGTTACCATTATCATCATCATCATCAAGCACCATCTCTGCTGGCGTAGGCGATCATGTCTCTCCACAACTATAAATCTCGACAGTTATTTATATTTTCTATTGTTGACCTTCTGCCAAGCCATTCTCTTAAGCTGTCTGGTATCTTTTCTCTTTGCTTCCCTCTTGTCTCTTCGTCCCTCAATTTTCCCAGCTGTTACAATATATATTCCAACTGTTCCCTTCTCATTACACGGCCAAAAAATGATGATTGTTTCTTTCTAAGGTTGGAAATTAGCTCTCTTTTTGTTTTGGCCTCTTTCAGAACGTTTTCACTACTCTTCTTAGCTGTCCATGGTATTCTCAACATTCTTCTGTTAGACCACATGTGTACAGCCTCCAGTGATCTTCTTGTTTGTTGTCCTACTGTCTACGATTCACATCCATATGTTAAGACTGGCTCTACATAACATTTAAGAACTATAAATGTATAATAGGTAAAGGTCAAAGGTAAAAGTAAATGTGAAGTACGAGACTTGAACCGGCGTCTTAGCATGCGAGTTTTCACCCACATGTGCTCGGCCGCCTAACTAGACCTGTTCGAAGACTTCTGGATAGTGTCTCTTCAAGCATCGAAATTCACGATACGAGGCGGCTCTCACCTTCCCAGAGTTCTACCCAGGTACCCATTTATGCCAGCGGCTGGGTCGACCGCTGGGGTATTTTTTTTCCATCCACTAGTACAAGTCACACTGCTGGAATCGAACACGGGATGTCCGAACGTCGGGAGGTTTTCATAAGTAGACTACCGAGGCCTCCTAAATGTGTAATAATAATAATAATAATAATAATAATGATAATAATAATAATAATGATAATAATAATAATAATGATAATAATAATAATAATAATGATAATAATAATAATAATAATAATGATAATAATAATAATAATGATAATAATAATAATAATAATGATAATAATAATAATAATAATGATAATAATAATAATAATAATAATAATAATAATAATAATGATATAATAGTAAAAAAAAAAAAAGTAAAGAGCCCCCGTCACGCCAAGTGGCGTATAGGGAATATGGTGTTAGTGACCATACATTTTACAGACCTTCAGTACATGATTTTTGGGGTAATGTGGTCGGTATTACGCCCGTGCCACTTTACTTTCCCAGAAAAAAAATGGGTGAACCCGGAAGCCGTCGTTTAGGATCGAACCCTACCCCTTGTCCTTTGTAGTCCAGTTCACTAACCACTGAGCTATAGCGGCTCAATATAATAGTAACATAGTAATATAATGTGAAATATGTTATACATAAGAGAAATGTTAAAATTAGAAGAGACTTTGCTGGTAACAAAATTGAACTTGAATTGTTCACATGTTGTCTATGAGATGTTAGTATTGAACTGTGAATGACGGTGTCTGGCTGTGAATTGTTTTGACAGGTTTTGAAATGACGCTGTCCGTGTTGTTATTGTCGACGTCCTGCTGTGAATGACAGTGTCAGACTGTGAATGACATAACCAATAAACAAATAATTACGGCGATGTATGGCGTTGGCAATTACGATTTCCGCCCCCTCTCTCTCTTTCTCTCTCCCCCCCCCCCCTCTCTCTCTCTCTCTCACTGTCCAAAGTCTTTCAGACAGATCTATGGTTTATGTCCATCAATCAGGGTAACCTGACATATTATTCCTCTCTTCCTCTCTCCATGCTGACCATATGCCGCCACCTTCCATTACCATGTGCATATTGTTTTTTTTTATGTCATAATATTGGTTTTATCGCGGATTTAAGGTCAGGATCTAAGTTGACATGCGCAGCCGTGGCTCTGTTCTTGTTTTTAGTCACCGTGGGTGCTCCTGTCGTCACAGGGGCGTAGAAACTAACTAGTCCACACAAACCAGTGAAGGGACAAACTAGTCTAACCAAACCAGTGAAGGGACAAACTAGTCGAACCAAACCAGTGAAGGGACAAACTAGTCTAACCAAACCAGTGAAGGGACAAACTAGTCCACACAAACCAATGAAGGGACAAACTAGTCTAACCAAACGAGTGAAGGGTCAAATTAGTCTAACCAAACCAGTGAAGGGACAAACTAGTCTAACCAAACCAGTGAAGGGACAAACTAGTCCACACAAACCAATGAAGGGACAAACTAGTCCACACACACCAGTGAAAGGACAAACTAGTCCACACACACCATTGAAGGGACAAACTAGTCCACACAAACCAGTGAAGGGACAAACTAGTCTATACACACCAGAGAAGGGACAAACTAGACCACACAAACCAGTGAAGGGAAAAACTAATTCACACAAACCAGGGAAGGGAAAAACTAGTCCACACAAACCAGTGAAGGGACAAACTAGACCACACAAACCAGTGAAGGGAAAAAAACTAGTCCACACAAACCAGTGAAGGGAAAAACTAGTCCACACAAACCTGAGAAGGTACAAACCAGTCTAACCAAACCAGTGAAGGGACAAACTAGTCTAACCAAACCAGTGAAGGGACAAACTAGTCTAACCAAACCAGTGAAGGGACAAACTAGTCTAACCAAACCAGTGAAGGGACAAACTAGTCTAACCAAACCAGTGAAGGGACAAACTAGTCTAACCAAACCAGTGAAGGGGCAAACTAGTCCACACGATCTGAAAGAGGCCAAAGCAAAAAGACAGCTAATTTCCAATATTAGGAAGAAGCGATCATCATTTTTTTTGGCCATGTAATGAGAAGGAAACAGCTGGAATATATTGTGACAACTGGGAAAATTGAGGGACGAAGAGATAGAGGGACGCAAAGAGAAAAAAAATACCAGACAGCTTAAGAGAATGGCTTGACAACAGGTCAACAACAGAAATGATAAATAGCTGTTGAGATCGAAAGTTGTGTAGAAACATGATCACTTACACCAGCAGTCATGGCACTTGATGATTATCATTCCCAAGCGGCGTGCTGGGTGGTCTAAGGGCAAGACGTCGGCTTCTGAACAAGTAAGTTCCATATTCGAATCCAGCTACATACGGTGGGGAGTTTTTAATCCGTGTTTTTTTTTCCGTGGCTTTTCCCTCCCCTGGTCATTAGATCGTGAGGTCCGAAGTTTAGCCATCTTGAAAGTCCTGTCTACACTGTTTGCACGATACAGTGAACAGCCAGGAGTCAGGGCAGGAGTAGAAAAATGTAGGTCAAAATGACCGATGTCCTAGGAAAATAAAAAAAAAAGAATCTGCACAGGCTAAAGACGGACGTGTTGGGCCGTATAACTCGGCTTCCGCCGTTTGTCGCAGACTAACGACACGGCGAATTAATAGCCACTTAAATTAATAGCCACTTAAATTAATAGCCACTTAACGCTTGGACACTAAAGCAAAAAAAAAATGTCACAAGAAAATGGTTAATTAGTTAACGGATCATCATCACTGCACAACCTGCAACTCAATAACTGAACGTGAAGTGATTGACTACTATATAACTGAACGTGAAGTGATTGACTACTATATAACTGAACGTGAAGTGATTGACTACTATATAACTGAACGTGAAGTGATTGACTACTATATAACTGAACGTGAAGTGATTGACTACTATATAACTGAACGTGGAGTGATTGACTACTATATAACTGAACGTGAAGTGACTGACTACTCCATAACTGAACGTGGAGTGATTGACTACTCCATAACTGAACGTGAAGTGATTGACTACTCCATAACTGAACGTGAAGTGATTGACTACTACAGTTTACTGTCATTGACCAGTCTTCTTTGCCTCACTGCCTAGATTTCCTGTCTGGCACCTCCCATTTGACGTAATACTCTTGTCTGTCACCTCCCATTTGACGTAATACTCTTGTCTGTCACCTCCCATTTGACGTAATACTCTTGTCTGGCAACTTCTATTTGACGTAATACTCTTGTCTGACATCTTCTATTTGACGTAATACTCTTGTCGGGCATCTCTCTTTTGACGTAATACTCTTGTCTGGCATCTCTCTTTTGACGTAATACTCTTGTCTGTCACCTCCCTTTTGACGTAATATTCTTGTCTGTCACCTCCCTTTTGACGTAATACTCTTGTCTGTCACCTCCCTTTTGACGTAATACTCTTGTCTGTCACCTCCCTTTTGACGTAATACTCTTGTCTGTCACCTCCATTTTGACGTAATACTCTTGTCTGACATCTTCTATTTGACGTAATATTCTTGTCTGTCACCTCCCTTTTGACGTAATACTCTTGTCTGGCATCTTCTATTTGACGTAATACTCTTGTCTGACATCTTCTATTTGACGTAATATTCTTGTCTGTCACCTCCCTTTTGACGTAATACTCTTGTCTGGCATCTTCTATTTGACGTAATACTCTTGTCTGACATCTTCTATTTGACGTAATATTCTTGTCTGTCACCTCCCTTTTGACGTAATACTCTTGTCTGGCATCTTCTATTTGACGTAATACTCTTGTCTGGCATCTTCTATTTGACGTAATACTCTTGTCTGACATCTTTTATTTGACGTAATACTCTTGTCTGACATCTTCTATTTGACGTTATACTCTTGTCTGACAACTTCTATTTGACGTAATACTCTTGTCTGACATCTTCTATTTGACGTAATACTCTTGTCTGGCATCTCCCTTTTGACGTAATACTCTTGTCTGGCAACTTCTATTTGACGTAATACTCTTGTCTGACATCTTCTATTTGACGTAATACTCTTGTCTGACATCTTCTATTTGACGTAATACTCTTGTCTGACATCTTCTATTTGACGTAATACTCTTGTCTGACATCTTCTATTTGACGTAATACTCTTGTCTGACATCTTCTATTTGACGTAATACTCTTGTCTGATATCTCCCTTTTGACGTAATACTCTTGTCTGACATCTTCTATTTGACGTAATACTCTTGTCTGGCATCTTCTATTTGACGTAATACTCTTGTCTGGCAACTTCTATTTGACGTAATACTCTTGTCTGGCATCTTCTATTTGACGTAATACTCTTGTCTGGCATCTTCTATTTGACGTAATACTCTTGTCTGGCATCTTCTATTTGACGTAATACTCTTGTCTGGCATCTTCTATTTGACGTAATACTCTTGTCTGATATCTCCCTTTTGACGTAATACTCTTGTCTGACATCTTCTATTTGACGTAATACTCTTGTCTGGCATCTTCTATTTGACGTAATACTCTTGTCTGACATCTTCTATTTGACGTAATACTCTTGTCTGGCATCTTCTATTTGACGTAATACTCTTGTCTGACATCTTCTATTTGACGTAATACTCTTGTCTGGCATCTTCTATTTGACGTAATACTCTTGTCTGACATCTTCTATTTGACGTAATACTCTTGTCTGGCATCTTCTATTTGTCGTAAAACTCTTGTCTGGCATCTTCTATTTGACGTAATACTCTTGTCTGACATCTTCTATTTGACGTAATACTCTTGTCTGACATCTTCTATTTGACGTAATACTCTTGTCTGATATCTCCCTTTTGACGTAATACTCTTGTCTGACATCTTCTATTTGACGTAATACTCTTGTCTGGCATCTTCTATTTGACGTAATACTCTTGTCTGGCAACTTCTATTTGACGTAATACTCTTGTCTGACATCTTCTATTTGACGTAATACTCTTGTCTGGCATCTTCTATTTGACGTAATACTCTTGTCTGGCATCTTCTATTTGACGTAATACTCTTGTCTGACATCTTCTATTTGACGTAATACTCTTGTCTGGCATCTTCTATTTGACGTAATACTCTTGTCTGACATCTTCTATTTGACGTAATACTCTTGTCTGGTATCTTCTATTTGACGTAATACTCTTGTCTGACATCTTCTATTTGACGTAATACTCTTGTCTGACATCTTCTATTTGACGTAATACTCTTGTCTGGTATCTTCTATTTGACGTAATACTCTTGTCTGACATCTTCTATTTGACGTAATACTCTTGTCTGACATCTTCTATTTGACGTAATACTCTTGTCTGACATCTCCCTTTTGACGTAATACTCTTGTCTGGCATCTCCCTTTTGACGTAATACTCTTGTCTGACATCTTCTATTTGACGTAATACTCTTGTCTGGTATCTCTCATTTGGCGTGATACTCTTGTCTGGCATACACACCGAGCATACACACTGAACATACACACTGAACGTACACACCGAGCATGCACACTGAGCATGCACACCGAGCATACACACCGAGCATACACACCGAGCATGCACACCGAGCATATACACTGAGCATACACACCGAGCATACACACCGAGCATGCACACTGAGCATGCACACCGAGCATACACACCGAGCATACACACCGAGCATGCACACCGAGCATATACACTGAGCATACAGATTTAGCATACACACCGAGCATACACACTGAGCATACAGATTGAGCATATACACTGAGCATACACACCGAGCATATACACCGAGCATATACACTGAACATACACACTGAGAAAGTATATTGTGGGTGAAAGTCTGTGTCTGAAGCCAAGCTTTTTGTCTTAGTTACTGCCATGATCTTCATGATGAAACCACTCGTAGTGCAGACAACCACACGCTGATGTCTTCATTGACAATTCTCCATCAGACTTGAGACGTGGAAGCTCATGAGCTTCATCTATGCCAAACAACAGACCCATCTGTGTACATGACTACCTTTCTCTAAGAAGAGTTCTCAACAATCAAATCCTGTACATCTGCTGCTTCCACGATCACTGGGTTTTGTTTTCCACATTCTGTGTTCAGTTTGATACAGACTGAGAAAGACGTCCATTACTGTTCTGTCACTCGTACCCCATCTTCACCTGGTTCTATGTCCTCGAATCTGTTGAGCCCATCCAAGATTTCCCTCCACCCTGTTACCTTCCTGACTCATGTTCTCACACTGAAGTGGATGTTCTGTGTCTGCACCGACTCGAAGGTAAGCACGGGCGCTCCAGACATTTGTTGTCCTGTCTTTCATTGTGGAGATATCGAGCATAGCTTTGCTTGATGTTTATTTTGTGCATCCCTGAATGATGTACACAGCCTCGTTCTTATTCCTTTCCAGTCTTTCTATCCGAGCGTGACTAAGAATCAGTGTATCCAGAGCAATCACATTAATGACAGAAAGAACGGTCTATGGTATAAGAAATCATTGTGGTGGTTCCACTCATAGTTTGTCTTTGCAATTATCCGCATAGCACTCACTTTCTTCCTATCACAACTACTTGATCTAAGAGCGTAAAAGTCTAACTCTGATCAAATCACACTCCAAGATATTTCATTTAGTTAGTCCTCTCCACAACGTCTGAATATACATTCACAACTGGGGGACTGATTGGTCTTGAGTCAAAACGCCGGCCTCGAGACAGAGAGGTTGTGGGTTCAAATCCCGGCTGCACCATTTGGGGTTTTTATTTATGATTTCTCTCTGTGGCAACCAAACTTGGTCGCGACAGCGAGGCCCGGCTTGAAACGTCAATTACTCATCGACGGAAAAAAATATGGGTACCTCCGAAGACGGAGTTATCTGCCTGTGCGGTGAGGGACGCCTGTGCACACGGCTGCCAGGGAAAAATGGATTAACACGTAAAATTCTGTTCCTAGTTATCTAGGGACTTCGTCAGAAGTCAAACTGGCGAACGAAAAAAAACAATATTCACAACTGGTGTTGGAGTATTGAGAGTACAGTTGTATAGGGAGCACTATTTTTGAAAATAAAATGTATGTTGGTGCACCGTAGAAAGAAAACCCGCATAAATTATTACATTTGTAAAATATTACGCAATCGTGAAACCATACTGGAGTACACACAACAACCTCCTGTCCACCGCCATTTTTCCGCGGGTTTTTGTTTTCTTTTTTTCACGCGAGCTGGAGGAGGAACTAACGGGATGGAGGGAAGAAAGTACACAAGGGAGGAGTAGAGGGCGACAGCAGTAGACGTTGGAGTGAGCGTGTTGGTTGATTCCAAGCGTGTAGTTTGTGCGGGATCGAGCTGACTGCAGGGTCTGCGAGAGGAGAGGACGCTGGAGTGAGAGGAAGGACAGACTGCAGCAGAGTGGGAAGTGTTTTCTGGAGAAGTGCAGGATGGATTGATAACTGAAGAAATAAAGCGGTATGGTCATGTACCTATTTTGTGATCTTTCAGTGGAATGTTATGGTTTTGTTATTGCTGGTTTGTACCTGCCCGTTGTGTGGTTTACAAAACGAGCTGCAGATATCGAGTTCCCACATTAACTGAGCTTCGCACGACGACCGAGGCTAATTTCCATTTTAAAAAGTGTTCAGGTTTCCCCGTGTATTGACTGGTGACAATATTTAAGGTCAAGAAAACACTATCTTTGAAGGAACAGAACATGGACAATTATTTGATCCCATTTCTTGGCATCAAGTTTCAGTATGTATACAAGAATAATTGTCATTAATAGTTGATATCTTGACTTCTTTTTAATGGATATGTGTTGTATTATTATCTTATATATTATATTAGTATGTTTATATATTCATCCTATTCTATATTTTAAAAATAAAATATCTATTTATATAATATTATTCCTCTTATTTTTATATTTTCTTACTATTTTATATTTGTATTTAAAATTAGTCTAATTTTTTTTTAAATTTACTATATTCTGTTTTTAATGTTATATTTTCATATTATATACTATATTCTTATAATATTCTAATCGTGAAATATTATTTTTCAAATCAGTCTTTTTAAAATATATATTTTATCACATGCTTCATCTTATCTTTCTTTCTTTCTTTCTTTCTTTCTTTCTTTCTTTCTTTCTTTCTTTCTTTCTTTCTTTCTTTCTTTCTTTCTTTCGTTCTTTCTTTCCTTATTACTACGTTCTTAAAGTGTTATATCCTGTACATTGTCCCCGCTCCTTTTTTTGTTATGGGGGTGGATTAGGGGGGGGGGAAGTGTGGTGTCAAGGAGCGAGACAAAGGTAAGCTCTAATGGAGGCTCTGCGGTGGTTTATCTGTCACAGATTACTGCCAGTACGTCCTCTACCTCTAGATTAGTACTAAACATACCACAGCTGTGTTCTTCTGAAATGAACGAAACTGAAAAAGGGGAGGGGGGGGGAGATCCTGAGAAATGAGCAACTCAGAATGTACGCACACCTTGTCCCGGCTTGCACTCGGGAAAGCTCGAAAAGTCATCTCTTTGCTGTGTTGGCTCGTGAGTGACCTACTATGGGACACCGACTGAGATAACATGCCTATTATTATTTTTACTTGTGTACATAGTACACAGTATCCTTATTAAATTAGTTGTGAACGTACACTTTGTTTCTATTATTCTCACGCGTATATGACACACACTAGTCAGGTTATCTAAGGAGACAGATAATAATAAATGAATATTATTATAGAGGGAAACTTCCGAGGCGATAATCAGCGAATCAATTCAGAGGAAGAGCTATGTTTACAACCCTCGGAAAAAATTACAAATAATCAACAGAAAAAAAACAAAACAAAGAACAATATATGGACCAAAGCTAGATTGAACCCGTACTCAGTGGCCGTGCCACGAAAAGCCAAATTTTGAGAAACTTTTATTCAGTTTCTGCGCAGACATAACATACAGAGCCATATAAACCAGGCACTATTGAACAGTGCAAATAACCTCTCATCATCATTGGATGCCTTCTCCGCAACGAAGGTTGGCTACCATGGAGCGCCATTCCACTTTGTCTCTTGCTTTGATGGTGCAGATTGTCATAGGCTGACTTGTCCATCTTTTAATGTTACTCGTCCATGTTAGTCTTGGTCTGCCTCTGCCTCTTTTACCTTGTATTTTACCCTCTAATATTACTTTTATTAGACTGTTGTGTCTTTTAACATGACCAAAAATTTCATTTGTCTTGCTCTAATTGTGTTTAGTAGTTCTTTTTTCACCCTTAGTCGACCTAAAACTTCCTCGTTTGTTTTCTTTTCTTTCCATCAAATTCTACCTATTCTTCTGTAAATCCACATTTCAAAGGCCTCAATTTTCTGTTCTGTTTTCTGGTCTAATGTCCATGTTTCTGCACCATACAGGAATATTGAGAAGATGTAACAAACCTCTACTTAGTTGAAATGTGTCAGGCGAATGACAGGAAACAGCCTGAGAGATAAAATCAGAAATGAAGAACTGAGAAAAAAGCTAGCAATAACCCCCGCCCTAGAAAATATAAAGAAACAACAGATAAAATAGTTTGGTTACGTGATAAAACAGAAAAAGCAAAACACAAGACAACGAGCCTTCAATAAACGTCGCGAGAACACCAGACTCAAGGGCGGCCACGAAAAAAATGGATTGATGGAATATTAGAAACACTAGGAAACATAGCAGCAGGAAAGGCGAACAGAAGAGCAAAAGACCGCAAATTATATCTCCCCTCGACGCTGAAGGCAGATGAGGAAGGAAAGAAGAAGAAGATAAATGTTGACTGTAATTGGTCTCAAACGTTAGTGACGTCATATTGTTGATATGATTGTGCAATCGTTGATGGCGTAAAGAGCGATCACATTGTTGTCCTTCTCTGCTGGAGTGTATTCACCGTTGGAGTGTATTCACTGCTGGAGTGAATTCACTGCTGGAGTGTATTCACTGATGGAGTGTATTCACTGCTGGAGTGTATTCACCGTTGGAGTGTATTCACCGTTGGAGTGTATTCACTGCTGGAGTGAATTCACTGCTGGAGTGTATTCACCGTTGGAGTGTATTCACTGCTGGAGTGAATTCACTGATGGAGTGTATTCACCGTTGGAGTGTATTCACCGTTGGAGTGTATTCACTGCTGGAGTGTATTCACTGCTGGAGTGAATTCACTGCTGAGTGTATTCACTGCTGGAGTGTATTCACTGCTGGAGTGTATTCACTGCTGGAGTGTATTCACTGTTGGAGTGTATTCACTGCTGGAGTGTATTCACTGTTGGAGTGTATTCACTGCTGGAGTGTATTCACTGTTGGAGTGTATTCACTGCTGGAGTGTATTCACTGTTGGAGTGTATTCACTGCTGGAGTGTATTCACTGTTGGAGTGTATTCACTGCTGGAGTGTATTCACTGTTGGAGTGTATTCACTGTTGGAGTGTATTCACTGCTGGAGTGTATTCACTGCTGGAGTGTATTCACTGCTGGAGTGTATTCACTGTTGGAGTGTATTCCCCTACCAGCTACAGTGGCAACCTGAATGTGATGAAAGCTGAAGAATGTCACGTGCTTACGAATTTGATTTCAACGAGGAAGAGTTTCGCAGCGCCAGCCTCTCCGCCATGGTTGATTAGTCAATGAAACGACAGGGAGCCGCGATAGCTCAGTGGTTAGTGAACTGGGCTACAACGGACAAGAGGTAGGGTTCGATCCCAACCGACGACTTCCGGTTCACCCAGCCTTTAATGTGTACCGGATATTTTTCTGGGAAAGTAAAGCGGCACAGGCGTAATACCGACCACATTACCCCAAAAATCATGTGCTGAAGGTCTGTAAAATTTATGGTCACTAACACCATATTCCTTACACGCCACTTGGCGTGACAAGGGGAACTATTTTTTTTTTACAATGAAACAACAGCTGGAGTTGAAAGCGGGTGTCATTGGCTAGTCTGTTTGCAGATGTTCCAACTTCTCCGTACCTCTTTGTTTGGGCCCATTGTTTGTTATTTTGTTTCAATCGGTGTCCGTCCATTCTCTGATGTTGTTTCCCATTTTGTTTCAATCGGTGTCCGTCCATTCTCTGATGCTGTTTCCCATTTTGTTTCAATCGGTGTCCGTCCATTCTCTGATGCTGTTTCCCATTTTGTTTCAATCGGTGTCCGTCCATTCTCTGATGCTGTTTCCCATGTTGTTTCAATCGGTGTCCGTCCATTCTCTGATGCTGTTTCCCATTTTGTTTCAATCGGTGTCCGTCCATTCTCTGATGCTGTTTCCCATGTTGTTTCAATCGGTGTCCGTCCATTCTCTGATGCTGTTTCCCATTTTTTCTTCATCCCATTAATCGCTTCCTGCACGATGGTTTTTGCAAGGACCGATGATCTGTAAATGTGGCTTTACTGTTTAACTTTTCGAGGCCGGAAGGTATTCTATGTCCTGCCTGGTTCGTTGCTAAACCTTTTCACCTGAGCGTGGTCCCAGGTATGTGTTTCTTCATATAGCCAGAAGGTATTCCAAGTCCATCCTGGTTCATCGTTGAACCTTTTTACCTGTGACATGGTTCCGTGTATCCGGTGTTTCTTCACGGTAATCAGAAGGTATTCTATGTCCAGCCTGGTTTGTTGTTTAACCATTTTAGCTGTGACATGATTCCGTGTACCAGGTGTTTCTTCACTGTAGTCAGAAGGTATTCTATGTCCAGCCTGGTTTGTTGTTTAACCTTTTCACCTATGACATGGTTCCATGGTTCCGTGAATCCGGTGTTTCTTCACGGTAGTCAGAAGGTATTCTATGTCCAGCCTGGTTTGTTGTTTAACCTTTTCACCTATGACATGATTCCATGGTTCCGTGAATCCGGTGTTTCTTCACGGTAGTCAGAAGGTATTCTATGTCCAGCCTGGTTTGTTGTTTAACCTTTTCACATGTAGCGTAGTTCAGGTACGAGGTTTACAAGATTTTTCCTTAACATGTCATTTCCGTCATTTATGGCATTTTTCTCTGTAGCGCGGTGGTTAGGGGCCACTTCCAACAAATGGGAGCCAAATAAAAGACTGACATGATAAGAGAGCGCATTAGTCTCATTTTAACGTGGACAGTTGTGAATGCTTTTGTTCTTTATGGCAGGGCTTTGACAACACGTGTTGTCAAAGTTGCTTTTGTTTTTGCGAATTTGTAAAGTATATTTCAGGTTTTGAGGTTTCCTTATTCTCAAATATCTGAAGATGGTGAATGTTTTAAGATTTTGTCCATTTATGGTAATATTTGTTTGGTCCTATTCAGTTTGGTTTAATTAATTATTTTCTCTAATTCATTAATTTGGTCTTATTCATTAGTTTGATCATTCATTATTTTTCACTAATTAATTAATTTTCTCTCATTCATTAGTTTGATCATTCATCATTTTTCACTAATTAATTAATTTTCTCTTATTCATTAGTTTGATCATTCATTAATTTTCACTAATTAATTAATTTTCTCTCATTCATTAGTTTGATCATTCATTATTTTTCACTAATTAATTAATTTTCTCTTATTCATTAGTTTGATCATTCATTATTTTTCACTAATTAATGAATTTTCTCTTATTAATTAGTTTGATCATTCATTATTTTTCACTAATTCATTAATTTAGTCTTATCCATTAGTGTGAACATATTCCTATTTATCTCCATTCCACCTGCAGACGGTGTTATTTTACTCTGGTTTGTTTTGGCCTGTGTCCAAGTTTCATTTCCTGCAAGCATGTCTGTCCATTGACAAGACACGATTCCTAATCGTTTGGCCAGACTGTCTATCAAGTTTTAAACAAGCCGAGCTATCTGTGCATTTTAGCCCAATACCTCCGATATGGGCACGGTGCTTTTAAGTCCCGGGTTGCCTCTCCTCTTCGATTCCTACTCGCTTGACTAGATTGGTTTGTCAATGTTTACACAAGCTGTGCTATATGTGCTTTTATTTTTTTTTAGCCCAGTACCTCAGATATCAGCACAGTATTTTTAAGTCCCGGGTTGTCTTTCCTCTTCGATTCCTACTGTCTTGAATAGACTGGGTTGTTTTCAGATGCACAGCGGGAAATGGAAAATGATCTTTATCAACTGTTACCGATTATTCTGACGTAAACAGTCAGCTATGTGTCGGTGAATATTTGTATCGCAGGTGTTATTGAGTGTCTTAGCCCTTGATACAGAGTACAGTCTCGTTTAATTAAATTCTGTCCCCTGACATGTGTGCTGCAATTTGATTCTCTCCCCTGACATGGTCGATAACTATTGTAGAACGCAAGTCTTGATCTTCACAAAACAAACACCCCCCGTTTAACGAAGCGAGAGTGCGTTCTCCGGGTGTGAGCGTTAACCGAATCACGGAATCAGAGCATTGAGATGATATTATTAGATTACGTCTATGGAGGCGCGTACATACATCGAGCCATAAAGCATGTAAAGGCTGTGCATTGATCAAACAAATATCTGTTTGAATGAGTCACCATCGCTTTTATATTGAAGGACTTTCATCAAACTAATCTCTGTGATTATTCCTCTATATTGTATTGCCGTGAAGAATATACTAATATTAAAAAAAAAAAATAACACGAGAGCTAAAATTAAGAATAGAAGAATGTTATATTTTCTCAATATTCCTGTATGGTGCATGAACATGGACATTCGGGAAGAAAACAGAACAGAAAATTGAAGCCCTTGAAATGTGGATTTATAGAAGAATAAGAAGAATTGGATGGAAAGAAAAGAATATAAATTATGAAGTCTGAAAACAACTAAAAATGAAAAGAGGAATACTAAGCACAATTCAAACACGACAAATGAGATTTTTGGACTATGTTAAAAGACACAGCAGCCTACTAAAAGTAATCTTGGAAGGGAAAATATAGGGTAAAAGAGGCAGATCAAGAGTAACATGGATAAGTAGCATCAAAAGATGGACAAGTCAGCCTATGACAACCTGCACTATGAAAGCATGAGACAGAGCGGAATGGCATTCCATGATAGCCATCCCTTCGATGCGGAGACGGCACTCAATGATTATGATGAATGTATGTGATCGTCGATGTAGCCAGGTTTTTAGATGTAGTGAGAACAAATTAAACAGTTTGGTTTATTTGGCAACAAACTGACAAAACATGCCCTCTTCCTGCACTTCTCATGTCCTCTTCCTGCACTTATCATGTCCTCTTCCTACACTTCTCATGTCCTCTTTCTGCACTTATCATGTCCTCTTCCTACACTTCTCATGTCCTCTTCCTACACTTCTCATGTCCTCTTCTTGCACTTCTCATGTCCTCTTCCTGCACTTCTCATGTCCTCTTCTTGCACTTCTCATGTCCTCTTCCTGCACTTCTCATGTCCTCTTCCTGCACTTCTCATGTCCTCTTCCTGCACTTCTCATGTCCTCTTCTTGCACTTCTCATGTCCTCTTCCTGCACTTCTCATGTCCTCTTCCTGCACTTCTCATGTCCTCTTCTTGCACTTCTCATGTCCTCTTCCTGCACTTCTCATGTCCTCTTCCTGCACTTCTCATGTCCTCTTCCTACACTTCTCATGTCCTCTTCCTGCACTTCTCATGTCCTCTTCCTGCACTTCTCATGTCCTCTTCCTGCACTTCTCATGTCCTCTTCCTGCACTTCTCATGTCCTCTTCCTGTACTTCTCATGTCCTCTTCCTGTACTTCTCATGTCCTCTTCCTGCACTTCTCATGTCCTCTTCCTGCACTTCTCATGTCCTCTTCCTGCACTTCTCATGTCCTCTTCGTGCACTTCTCGTGTCTTCTTCCTGCACTTCTCATGTCTTCTTCCTGCACTTCTCATGTCCTCTTCCTGCACTTCTCATGTCCTCTTCCTGCACTTCTCATGTCCTCTTCCTGCACTTCTCATGTCCTCTTCGTGCACTTCTCGTGTCTTCTTCCTGCACTTCTCATGTCCTCTTCCTGCACTTCTCATGTCCTCTTCGTGCACTTCTCGTGTCTTCTTCCTGCACTTCTCGTGTCTTCTTCCTGCACTTCTCATGTCTTCTTCCTGCACTTCTCATGTCCTCTTCCTGCACTTCTCATGTCCTCTTCGTGCACTTCTCGTGTCTTCTTCCTGCACTTCTCATGTCTTCTTCCTGCACTTCTCATGTCTTCTTCCTACACTTCTCATGTCCTCTTACTGCACTTCTCATGTCCTCTTCCTGTACTTCTCTTGTCCTGTTCCTACACTTCTCATGTCCTCTTTCTGCACTTCTCATGTCCTCTTCCTGCACTTCTCATGTCCTCTTCCTATACTTCTCTTGTCATCTTCCTACACTTCTCGTGTCCTCTTTCTGCACTTCTCGTGTCCTCTTCCTGCACTTGTCGTGTCCTCTTCCTGCACTTATCATGTCCTCTTCCTGCACTTCTCATGTCCTCTCCCTGCACTTCTCATGTCCTCTTCCTTCCCTTCTCATGTCCTCTTTATGCACTTCTCGTGTTCTCTCCCTGCACTTCTCATGTCCTCTTCCTGCACTTCTCATGTCCTCTTCCTACACTTCTCATGTCCTCTTTCTGCACTTCGCGTGTACTCTTCCTGCACTTCTCGTGTCCTCTTCCTGCACTTATCATTTCCTCGTCCTGCACTTCTCATGTCCTCTCCTTGCACTTCTCATGTCCTCTTCCTGCACTTCTCATGTCCCCTTCATGCACTTCTCGTGTCCTCTCCCTGCACTTCTCATGTCCTCTTCCTGCACTTCTCATGTCCTGTTCCTACACTTCTCATATCCTCTTCCTGCACTTCTCATGTCCTCTTCATGCACTTGTCGTGTCCTCTTCCTGCACTTCTCATGTCATCTTGGTGACTTCTCGTGTCCTCTTCATACACTTCTCATGTCCCCTTGCTGACTTCTTGTGTCTTCTTTCCACGCTTCTCATGTCCTCATGTTGACTCTTCGTGTCCTCTTCCTGCACTGTTTATGTTTTCTTGCTGCCTTCTCATTTCCTCTTGCTGCCTTCTCGTTTCCTCTTGTGGCCTTCTCGTTTCCTCTTGCTATATTCTCGTTTCCTCTTGCTGCATTCTCGTTTCCTCTTGCTATATTCTCGTTTCCTCTTGCTGCATTCTCGTTTCCTCTTGCTGCATTCTCGTTTCCTCTTGCTGCCTTCTCGTTTTCTCTTATCGCCTTCTCGTTTCCTCTTGCTGCCTTCTCGTTTCCTCTTGCCGCCTTCTCGTTTCCTCTTGCTGCATTCTCGTTTCCTCTTTTTGCCTTCTCGTTTCCTCTTGCCGCCTTCTCGTTTCCTCATGCTGCCTTCTCGTTTCCTGTTGCCGCCTTCTCGTTTCCTCTTTTTGCCTTCTCGTTTCCTCTTACCGCCTTCTCGTTTCCTCTTGCTGCCTTCTCGTGTCATCTTCATGCACTTCTCGTGTCTTCTTCATGCACTTCTCATGTCATGTCAT
The DNA here is from genome assembly GCA_032433765.1 of Megaustenia siamemsis. Lineage (NCBI taxonomy): Eukaryota > Metazoa > Mollusca > Gastropoda > Stylommatophora > Ariophantidae > Megaustenia > Megaustenia siamemsis. Next base: position 10,304,485 of record JAVIAB010000088.1, read on the forward strand.
CTTTCTGCCTTCTCGTGTCAACTTACTGCCTTCTCGTGTCAACTTGCTGCCTTCTCGTGTCATCTTGCTGCCTTCTCGTGTCATCTTCATGCACTTCTCGGGTCATCTTCCTGCCTTTTCGCGTCATCTTCATGCACATCTCGTGTCATCTTGCTGCCTTCTCGTGTCAACTTGTTGCCTTCCTGTGTCAACTTGCTGCCTTCTCGTGTCAACTTGCTGCCTTGTCGTGTCAACTTGCTGGTTTCTCGTGTCATCTTCATGCACTTCTCGTGTCATCTTCATGCACCTCTCGTTTCCTCTTGCTGCCTTCTCGTGCCATCTTCATGCACTTCTCGTCTGATTTTCATGCGCTTCCCATGTCATCATGCTGCATTCTCGTGTCAACTTGATGCCTTTTCGTGTCATCTTCATGCACTTCTCGTGTTAACTTCATGCACTTCTCGTGTTATCTTCATGCACTTCTCGTGCTATCTTCATGCACCTCTCGTTCCTCTTGCTGCCCCCTTGTGTCATCTTGCTACCTTCTCATGTCATCTTGCTGCCTTCTTGTGTCATCTTGCTGCCTTCTCGTGTCATCTTGCTGCCTTCTCGTGTCATCTTGCTGCCTTCTCGTGTCATCTTGCTGCCTTCTCGTGTCATCTTGCTGCCTTCTTGTGTCATCTTGCTGCCTTCTCGTGTCATCTTGCTGCCTTCTCATGTCATCTTGCTTACTTCTTGTGTCATCTTGCTGCCTTCTCGTGTCATCTTGCTGCCTTCTCGTGTCATCTTCATGCACCTCTAGTGTCCTATTCCTGCACTTCTCGTGTCCTCTTCCTGTACTTTTCATGCCCTCTTTGTCACTCTCGTGTCCTCTTCCTGCACTTCTCATGTCCTCTTGCTGCCTTCTCGTGTCATCTTCATGCAATTCTCGTGTTCTCTTACTACACTTCTCATATCTTCTTTCTGCACTTTCGTGTCCTCTTCTTGCACTTCTCGTGTTCTCTTCCTGTACTTCTCGTGTCCTCTTCCTGCACTTCTCGTGTTCTCTTCTTGCACTTCTCATGTCCTCTTCCTGCACTTCTCATGTCCTCTTCTTGCACTTCTCATGTTCTCTTCTTGCACTTCTCATGTCCTCTTCCTGCACTTCACATGTCCTCTTCCTGCACTTCTCGTGTTCTCTTACTACACTTCTCATATCTTCTTTCTGCACTTTCGTGTCCTCTTCTTGCACTTCTCGTGTTCTCTTCCTGTACTTCTCGTGTCCTCTTCCTGCACTTCTCGTGTCCTCTTCTTGCACTTCTCGTGTCCTCTTCCTACATTTCTCGTGTCCTCTTTCTGCACTTCTCGTGTCCTCTTCCTGCACTTCTCGTGTCCTCTTCCTGCACTTCTCGTGTCCTCTTCTTGCACTTCTCGTGTTCTCTTCTTGTACTTCTCGTGTTCTCTTCTTGCACTTCTCGTGTTCTCTTCCTGCACTTCTCGTGTCCTCTTCTTGCACTTCTCTTGTTCTCTTCCTGCACTTCTCGTGTCCTCTTCATGCACTTCTTGTGTCCTCTTGCTGACTTCTCGTGTCCTCTTCATGCACTTCTTGTGTCTTCTTTCTGACTTTTTGTGTCCTCTTCCTGCACTTCTCGTGTCCTCTTCCTGCACTTTTGATGTCCTTTTCCTGCACATCTCGTGTCCTTTTCCTGCACTTCTCGTGTCCTCTTCCTGCACTTCTCATGTCCTCTTCCTGCACATCTCATGTCCCCTTCCTGAACATCTCATGTCCTCCTCCTGCATATCTCGTGTCCTCTTCCTTCACTTCTCGTGTCCTTTTCCTGCATTTCTCGTGCTTCTTCCTGCACTTCTCGTCTCCTCTTCTTGCACTTCTTGTGTCCTCTTGCTGACTTCTCGTGTCATCTTCATGCACTTCTTGTGTCTTCTTTCTGACTTTTTGTGTCCTCTTCCTGCACTTCTCGTGTCCTCTTCCTGCACTTTTGATGTCCTTTTCCTGCACATCTCGTGTCCTTTTCCTGCACTTCTCGTGTCCTCTTCCTGCACATCTCATGCCCTCTTCCTGCACTTATCGTGTCCTCTTCCTGCACTTCTCGTGTCCTCTTCCTGCACTTCTCATGTCCTCTTCCTGCACATCTCATGTCCCCTTCCTGAACATCTCATGTCCTCCTCCTGCATATCTCGTGTCCTCTTCCTTCACTTCTCGTGTCCTTTTCCTGCATTTCTCGTGCCTTCTTCCTGCACTTCTCGTGTCCTCTTCTTGCACTTCTCATATCTTCTTCCTGCACTTCTCATGTCTTCTTCCTGCACAAAACATGTCCTCTTCCTGCACTTTTCGTGTCCTCTTTCTGCACATCTCATGTTCTCTAGCTGCTCTATCGTGTCCTCTTCCTGCCTTTCTCCTGTCTTCTTTCTGCACTTCTTATGTCCTCTTGCTGATTTTTCAAGCCCTATTGTGGATTTCTCGTGTCCTCAATTGGAGCCCTCTTAGATTGTTGCCCTCTTACAATGTTACCTTCTTACTTTGTTACCCTCTTACATTTTTGCCCTCTTACATTGTTGCCCTCTTACATTGGTGCCCTAACATTATTCCCTTCTTACATTGTTACCCTCTTACATTGTTACCCTCTTACATTGGTACCCTAACATTGTCCCCTTCTTACATTGTTACCCTCTTACATTGTTGCATTCTTACATTGTCCCCTTCTTACATTGTTACCCTCTTACATTGTTGCATTCTTACATTGTTACCCTCTTACATTGTTACCCTCTTACATTGTTGCCATCTTACATTGTTGCCCTCTTACATTGGTACCCTAACATTATCCCCTTCTTACATTGTTACCCTCTTACATTGTTCCCTTCTTACATTGTTACCCTCTTACATTGTTGTCCTCTTACATTGTTGTCCTCTTACATTGTTGTCCTCTTACATTGTTACCCTCTTACTTTGTTATCCTCTTACATTGTTGTCCTCTTACATTGTTACCCTCTTACTTTGTTATCCTCTTACATTGTTGTCCTCTTACATTATTATCGTCTTACATTGTTATCCTCTTACATTGTTGTCCTCTTACAATGTTGTCCTCTTACTTTGTTATCCTCTTACATTGTTGTCCTCTTACATTATTATCGTCTTACATTGTTATCCTCTTACATTGTTACCCTCTTACATTGTTGTCCTCTTACTTTGTTACTCTCTTACATTGTTGTCCTCTTACATTGTTGTCCTATTACATTGTTTTCCTCTTACTTTGTTACCCTCTTACATTGTTACCCCTTGCATTGTTATCCTCTTACATTGTTGTCCTCTTACATTGTTGTCCTCTTACATTGTTGTCCTCTTACATTGTTACCCTCTTACTTTGTTATCCTCTTACATTGTTGTCCTCTTACATTGTTACCCTCTTACTTTGTTATCCTCTTACATTGTTGTCCTCTTACATTATTATCGTCTTACATTGTTATCCTCTTACATTGTTGTCCTCTTACAATGTTGTCCTCTTACTTTGTTATCCTCTTACATTGTTGTCCTCTTACATTATTATCGTCTTACATTGTTATCCTCTTACATTGTTACCCTCTTACATTGTTGTCCTCTTACTTTGTTACTCTCTTACATTGTTGTCCTCTTACATTGTTGTCCTATTACATTGTTTTCCTCTTACTTTGTTACCCTCTTACATTGTTACCCCTTACATTGTTATCCTCTTACATTGTTGTCCTCTTACATTTTTGTCCTCTTACATTGTTACCTTCTTATATTGATGCCCTCTTACATTGTTGTCCTCTTACATTGTTGCCCTCTTACATTGTTACCCTCTTACATTGTTACCCTCTTACATTGTTGTCCTCTTATATTGTTGTCTTCTTACATTGTTACCTTCTTACATTGTTATCCTCTTACATTGTTGCCCTCTTACATTGTTACCCTCTTACATTGTTACCCTCTTACATTGTTGTCCTCTTATATTGTTGTCTTCTTACATTGTTACCTTCTTACATTGTTAACCTCTTACATTGTTACCCTCTTACATTGTTACCCTCTTACATTGTTGTCCTCTTATATTGTTGTCTTCTTACATTGTTACCTTCTTACATTGTTACCCTCTTACTTTGTTATCCTCTTACATTGTTGTCCTCTTACATTATTATCGTCTTACATTGTTATCCTCTTACATTGTTGTCCTCTTACAATGTTGTCCTCTTACAATGTTGTCCTCTTACATTGTTATCCTCTTACATTGTTTTCCTCTTACTTTGTTACCCTCTTACATTGTTACCCCCTTACATTGTTATCCTCTTACATTGTTGTCCTCTTACATTTTTGTCCTCTTACATTGTTACCTTCTTATATTGATGCCCTCTTACATTGTTGTCCTCTTACATTGTTGCCCTCTTACATTGTTACCCTCTTACATTGTTACCCTCTTACATTGTTGTCCTCTTATATTGTTGTCTTCTTACATTGTTACCTTCTTACATTGTTATCCTCTTACATTGTTGCCCTCCTACATTGTTACCCTCTTACATTGTTACCCTCTTACATTGTTGTCCTCTTATATTGTTGTCTTCTTACATTATTACCTTCTTACATAGGTCATCCTCTTACATTGTTGCCCTCTTACATTGTTACCCTCTTACATTGTTACCCTCTTACATTGTTGTCCTCTTATATTGTTGTCTTCTTACATTGTTACCTTCTTACATTGTTGTCCTCTTACATTGTTGTGCTCTTACTTTGTTACTCTCTTACATTGTTGTCCTCTTACATTGTTGTCCTATTACATTATTTTCCTCTTACTTTGTTACCCTCTTACATTGTTACCCCCTTACATTGTTATCCTCTTACATTGTTGTCCTCTTACATTTTTGTCCTCTTACATTGTTACCTTCTTATATTCATGCCCTCTTACATTGTTGTCCTCTTACATTGTTGCCCTCTTACATTGTTACCCTCTTACATTGTTACCCTCTTACATTGTTGTCCTTTTATATTGTTGTCTTCTTACATTGTTACCTTCTTACATTGTTATCCTCTTACATTGTTGCCCTCTTACATTGTTACCCTCTTACATTGTTACCCTCTTACATTGTTGTCCTCTTATATTGTTGTCTTCTTACATTGTTACCTTCTTACATTGTTATCCTCTTACATTGTTACCCTCTTACATTGTTACCCTCTTACATTGTTGTCCTCTTATATTGTTGTCTTCTTACATTGTTACTTTCTTACATTGTTACCCTCTTACTTTGTTATCCTCTTACATTGTTGTCCTCTTACATTATTATCGTCTTACATTGTTATCCTCTTACATTGTTGTCCTCTTACAATGTTGTCCTCTTACAATGTTGTCCTCTTACATTGTTATCCTCTTACATTGTTTTCCTCTTACTTTGTTACCCTCTTACATTGTTACCCCCTTACATTGTTATCCTCTTACATTGTTGTCCTCTTACATTTTTGTCCTCTTACATTGTTACCTTCTTATATTGATGCCCTCTTACATTGTTGTCCTCTTACATTGTTGCCCTCTTACATTGTTACCCTCTTACATTGTTACCCTCTTACATTGTTACCCTCTTACATTGTTGTCCTCTTATATTGTTGTCTTCTTACATTGTTACCTTCTTACATTGTTATCCTCTTACATTGTTGCCCTCTTACATTGTTACCCTCTTACATTGTTACCCTCTTACATTGTTGTCCTCTTATATTGTTGTCTTCTTACATTGTTACCTTCTTACATAGGTTATCCTCTTACATTGTTGCCCTCTTACATTGTTACCCTCTTACATTGTTACCCTCTTACATTGTTGTCCTCTTATATTGTTGTCTTCTTACATTGTTACCTTCTTACATTGTTGTCCTCTTACATTGTTGTGCTCTTACTTTGTTACTCTCTTACATTGTTGTCCTCTTACATTGTTGTCCTATTACATTGTTTTCCTCTTACTTTGTTACCCTCTTACATTGTTACCCCCTTACATTGTTATCCTCATACATTGTTGTCCTCTTACATTTTTGTCCTCTTACATTGTTACCTTCTTATATTGATGCCCTCTTACATTGTTGTCCTCTTACATTGTTGCCCTCTTACATTGTTACCCTCTTACATTGTTACCCTCTTACATTGTTGTCCTCTTATATTGTTGTCTTCTTACATTGTTATCTTCTTACATTGTTATCCTCTTACATTGTTGCCCTCTTACATTGTTACCCTCTTACATTGTTGTCCTCTTATATTGTTGTCTTCTTACATTGTTACCTTCTTACATTGTTATCCTCTTACATTGTTGCCCTCTTACATTGTTACCCTCTTACATTGTTACCCTCTTACATTGTTGCCCTTTTGTATAGTTGTCTTCTTACATTGTTACCTTCTTACATTGTTACCTTCTTACATTTTTGTCCTCTTACATTGTTGTGCTCTTACATTGTTGTCCTCTTACATTGTTTTCCTCTTACATTGTTACCCTCTTATATTGTTACCCTCTTACATTGTTGTCCTCTTATATTGTTGTCTTCTTACATTGTTACCTTCTTACATTGTTACCCTCTTACATTGTTGTCTTCTTATATTGTTACCTTCTTACATTGTTACCCTCTTACATTGTTACCCTCTTACATTGTTGTCCTCTTATATTGTTACCTTCTTACATTGTTACCCTCTTACATTGTTACCCTCTTACATTATTGATCTCTTACATTGTTGTCCTCTTACATTGTTGTCCTCTTACATTCATGCCCTCTTACATTGTTGTCCTCTTACATTATTGTCCTCTTACATTCATGCCCTCTTACATTGTAGTCCTCTTACATTATTGTCCTCTTACATTCATGCCCTCTTACATTGTTGTCCTCTTACATTATTGTCCTCTTACATTCATGCCCTCTTACATTGTTGTCCTCTAACATTATTGTCCTCTTACATTATTGTCCTCTTACATTGTAGTCCTCTTACATTGTAGTCCTCTTACATTGCTACCTTCTTACATTGTTACCTTCTTACATAGTTATCCTCTTACATTATTGCCCTCTTACATTTTTGTCCTCTTACATTGTAGTCCTCTTACATTGTAGTCCTCTTACATTGTTATCCTCTTACATTATTGTCCTCTTACATTGTTGTCCTCTTACATTATTGTCCTCTTACATTATTGTCCTCTTACATTGTTGTCCTCTTACATTATTGTCCTCTTACATTGTTGTCCTCTTACATTATTGTCCTCTTACATTGTTGTCCTCTTACATTCATGCCCTCTTACATTGCTGCCTTATTACATTGTTGCCCTCTTGCATTGTTGTCTTATTACATAATTGTCTTCTTACATTGTTGCCGTCTTGCATTGTTACCGTTTTATATTGTTGCCTTATTACATTGCTGTCTTCTTACATTGTTGCCGTCTTGCATTGTTACCGTTTTATATTGTTGCCTTATTACATTGCTGTCTTCTTACATTGTTGCCCTCTTACATTGTTGCCTTATTACATCATTGCCGTCTTACATCATTGCCTTCTGACATTGTTGCTCTCTTACATCATTGCCTTCTTATATTGTTGCCCTCTTACATTGTTGCCTTATTACATCATTGCCTTCTTACATTGCTGCACTCTTACATCATTGCCTTCTTACATTGTTGTCTTCTTACATTGTTGCCTTATTACATCATTGCCTTCTAACATCATTGCCTTCTTACATTGTTGCCTAAATTAGTGCCCTTTTAAATTGCTTTACGATGCCCCCGCCCACCCCCACCTAGTGCTACTTTGCCTCCGCCATATCTGAATGTATTTGCTATTGCAAGGATTTGGAATGTTTTAATAATAATTGTTTGACTAGCCGATGCAGCCATGTTCGCCAGCAGAAGGACAAGTCATTGCTGATTCTAATCGCTGTCTGATGAGGTTCACAGTCATGCTGTCACAGGATTCCTGTAATGAAGCTTCAGGCTCTCTTCTCTCGTGCATAATTGGCTGAATATGTTGAGTGTCTGTCGAGGGAATTTACACTCGCAGTGACGGTTTAGTTGGGCTAGCACGTGATTGGCCTGAGAGTGGGATTCACGTATTTGTCTGTGAGTGGGGCTGATACGGATTTTTTATCTCTGAGTGTGACTGACGTGATTGGGATTAACACGTAATTGTCTGTGCGTGGGTATGACGTGTAATTTTATTTGTATTTGACTGACAAGAGTGGGACTGACACGGACACGTGATTGTCTGAGAGTGGGACTGAGGCGTTTTTGTCTAAGAGTGGGACTAGCACGTGAATGTCTCTGGGTGGACTGACGTGAGCGGCGCTGACGTGAGTGGGACTGACACGTCATTGTCTGAGACCGGGTCTGGCTTGCGGAAGACTTACACTTATGTCTCTGTGTTGGGACTGACATGTAAATGTATGTGGGGGGACTATCATGTAATTGTCTGTAGGGGGGACTGACATGTAATTGTCTGTAGGTTGGACTGAAATGTAATTGTCTGTAGGTGGTACTGCCATGTAATTGTCTGTAGGTGGGACTGACATGTATTGTCTCTAGGTGGGACTGATATGTAATTGTCTGTAGGGGGACTGACATGTAATTGTCTGTAGGTGGGATTGAAATGTAATTGTCTGTAGGGAGGACTGACATGTAATTGTCTGTAAGTGGGACTGACATGTATTGTCTGTAGGTGGAACTGACATGTATTGTCTGTAGGTGGCACTGACATATAATTGTCTGTAGGTGGGACTAACATGTATTGTCTGTAGGTGGCACTGACATGTAATTGTCTGTAGGTGGGACTGACATGTATTGTCTGTAGGTGGCACTGACATGTAATTGTCTGTAGGTGGGACTAACATGTATTGTCTGTAGGTGGCACTGACATGTAATTGTCTGTAGGTAGGACTGAAATGTAATTGTCTGTAGGTGGGACTGACATGTATTGTCTGTAGGTGGGATTGAAATGTAATTGTCTGTAGGTGGCACTGCCATGTAATTGTCTGTAGGTGGGTCTGACATGTATTGTCTGTAGGTTGGACTGATATGTAATTGTCTGTAGGTGGGACTAACATGTATTGTCTGTAGGTGGCACTGACATGTAATTGTCTGTAGGTGGGACTGAGATGTAATTGTCTGTAGGGGGGACTGACATGTAATTGTCTGTAGGTGGGATTGAAATGTAATTGTCTGTAGGGAGGACTGACGTGTAATTGTCTGTAGGTGGCACTGACATGTAATTGTCTGTAAGTGGGACTGACATGTATTGTCTGTATGTGGGACTGACATGTATTGTCTGTAGGTGGCACTGACATATAATTGTCTGTAGGTGGGACTAACATGTGTTGTCTGTAGGTGGCACTGACATGTAGTTGTCTGTAGGTGGGACTGACATGTATTGTCTGTAGGTGGCACTGATATGTAATTGTCTGTAGGTGGGACTGACATGTATTGTCTGTAGGTGACACTGACATGTAATTGTCTGTAGGTGGGACTGACATGTATTGTCTGTAGGTGACACTGACATGTAATTGTCTGTAGGTGGCACTGACATCTAATTGTCTGTAGGTGGCACTGACATCTAATTGTCTGTAGGTGGCACTGACATATAATTGTATGTAGGTGGCACTGACATGTAATTGTCTGTAGGTGGGACTGACATGTATTGTCTGTAGGTGGCACTGACATGTAATTGTCTGTAGGTGGGACTGACTTGTATTGTCTGTAGGTGGCACTGACATGTAATTGTCTGTGGTGGGACTGACATGTAATTGTCTGTAGGTGGCACTGACATATAATTGTATGTAGGTGGCACTGACATGTAATTGTCTGTAGGTGGGACTGACATGTATTGTCTGTAGGTGGCACTGACATGTAATTGTCTGTAGGTGGGACTGACTTGTATTGTCTGTAGGTGGCACTGACATGTAATTGTCTGTAGGTGGGACTGAGATGTAATTGTCTGTAGGGGGGACTGACATGTAATTGTCTGTAGGTGGGACTCATCATTACACTGTCCCGACAGATATGACAGCTGGGAGTAGCTCAGCAGCGCATTGTTCCTGTTGCAGAGTTCTTGTATATTTATTGTTGAGCATCTCTTAGTCGTTTATCTCGTTACTGGTACTTTCATTAGGTAGATGGACGCACATAACTCATCATTGTGAACCAAATATAACACAGTCTTTATTATTAGCATCCACATGGTTTAGCAACTAGTTTCTGGTACAATCAACAAAGTTCTATTATTAATCTTAACGTTACTTTAGCATTACTTTGTAGAACCTATCGGCGGTGACAAGTAACGTCCTTGATCGTAATAAAGTTCTCTGGCAATATATTGTGGTTAGCTTGAAATCCTGATGTTCTAAATATATAATCTCTTCTCTGCTGTGGTCTGTACGTGTGTTGTAGAATCTCCAAGAAATCTCTTGTGATGATGATTAACTCATTATTGTAACTCTAACAATCCCGAGGAACTAACTAATTTCTATGTTCAAGTTACGACAGTTCGATCTCGCAAAACTATTATCATCCCTAAGTCCAAAAAGTGTATGTCTCTAAATCTCTAAGCGAACTGTCTAATCTAACTAATTCACGATTCCTACATTCTGCCTTGAGGCAGGTTCTCTGCCCTTGTCTACTATTTCTGTCTAGTGTGTCCCCAGAGCTTCCTGTGCGAAAAGTGTCCGCTTCCCGCTTTTAAGGCCATGTCAGCCACTCCCACCTGGTTAAGGATTATGGGAATCTATGGTTCTCACTATCATTCATCAGAGACCAATCGCTATCTCATTAACTCTGCCTTATAATGATAGCTCTAATCCTCATTACTTGAGGAGTCCTGACGACATATGTCAATCACTCCTAAAGCTGCCATTTGCCTCCTAGACCAACCTAAGTTTCCCCCGAACGAATTTACTTTGATCTCCCACTCTGTGGGTCCCTATTTTTTTTATCTAGTCTTTTGATATTGTCCTACCGCTGGACATCACAAGATGTCTCGGCATTTGAATCCTTCTGTGCGGTCGGAATTACGTCACTTTGTCGGCTGCTTATCTCCGAATGTTTCAGGGCCCGTCCAGCGATACCACGCTCACAGGTTTGCCGACGTATAAGTCCGTCTAATCTGATAGCTTGTTACGTCTCATTGCTCTGAGCTCGGAGGACTAATTTACATTCGCTAATTCTAAGTCTCCTTTGTTATTCTACACCAACCACAACGTGTTCTTCAACTCATGTTCGTCATATTCTTCTTCTATTCTTCCTCTGATTTGCCATTTAATCCTTCCTGGATCAGACACACTGTAACAACCCGACAGATATGACAGCTGGGCGTAGCTCAACAGTGCACTATCCCGTCAGATGTGACAGCAGGTAGTAGCTCAACAGGGCACTATCGCGTCAGATATGACAGCAGGTAGTAGCTCAATAGGGCACTGTCCCGACTGATGTGACAGCAGGGCGTAGCTCAACAGTGCACTTTCCCGTTAGATATGACAGCAGGGCGTAGCTCAACAGTGCACTATCCCGCCAGATGTGACAGCAGGTAGTAGCTCAACAGTGCACTATCCCGCCAGATGTGACAGCAGGTAGTAGCTCAACAGTGCACTATCCCGTCAGATGTGACAGCAGGTAGTAGCTCAACAGGGCACTATCCCGTCAGATGTGACAGCCGGTAGTAGCTCAACGGGGCACTGTCCCGACTGATGTAACAGCAGGTAGTAGCTTAACAACGCACTGTCACGACTGATGTGACATCAGGTAGTAGCTTAACAGCGCACTGTCCCGACTGATGTGACATCACCTAGTAGCATAACAGGGCACTATCCCGTCAGATGTGACAGCCGGTAGTAGCTCAACAGGGCACTGTCCCGACTGATGTAACAGCAGGTAGTAGCTTAACAGCGCACTGTCCCGACTGATGTGACATCAGGTAGTAGCTTAACAGCGCACTGTCCCGACTGATGTGACAGCAGGTAGTAGCATAACAAGGCACTGTCCCGACTGATGTGACAGCAGGTAGTAGCTTAACAGGGCACTGTCCCGATATATATGACAACACGCAGTAGCTCAACTGGGCACTGTCACGACAGATGTGACAGAAGGAGGTAGTTCAACAGCGCACTATCCCGACATATATGACATAAAGTAGTAGCTTAACAGCGCACTGTCCCGACAGATCTGACAGCAGGAGGTAGCTCAAAAGCGCACTGTCCCGACATATATGACATCAGGTAGTAGCTTAACAGCGCACTGTCCCGACAGATCTGACAGCAGGAGATAGCTCAAAAGCGCACTGTCCCGACATATATGACATCAGGTAGTAGCTTAACAGCGCACTGTCCCGACTGATGTAACATCAGGTGGTAGCTTAACAGGGCACTGTCCCGATATATATGACAACACGCAGTAGCTCAACAGGGCACTGACCCAACAGATAAGACTGCATGTAGTAGCTCAACAGCGCACTGACCCAACAGATAGACAGCATGTAGTAGCTTAACAGCGTACTGATCCAACAGATAAGATAGCATGTTGTAGCTCAACAGCGCACTGATCTAACAGATAAGACAGCATGTATTAGTTCAACAGCGCACTGATCCAACAGATAAGACAGCATGTAGTAGCTCAACAGCGCACTGATCCAACTGATAAGACAGCATGTAGTAGCTCAACAGCGTACTGATCCAACAGATAAAATAGCATGTAGTAGCTCAACAGCGTACTGATCCAACAGATAAGACAGCATGTATTAGTTCAACAGCGCACTGATTCAACAGATAAGACAGCATGTAGTAGCTCAACAGCGCACTATAGTTCAACAGCGCACTGATCCAACATATAAGACAGCATGTATTAGCTCAACAGCGCACTGATCCAACAGATAAGACAGCATGTAGTAGCTCAACAGCGCACTGATCCAACAGATAAGACAGCATGTAGTAGCTCAACAGCGCACTGATCCAACAGATAAGACAGCATGTAGTAGCTCAACAGCGCACTGATCCAACAGATAAGACAGCATGTATTAGTTCAACAGTGCACTGATCCAATAGATAAGACAGCATGTAGTAGCTCAACAGCGCACTGATCCAACAGATAAGACAGCATGTAGTAGCTCAACAGCGCACTGATCCAACAGATAAGACAGCATGTAGTAGTTCAACAGCGCACTGATCCAACAGATAAGACAGCATGTAGTAGCTCAACAGCGCACTGATCCAACAGATAAGACAGCATGTAGTAGCTCAACAGCGCACTGATCCAATAGATAAGACAGCATGTAGTAGCTCAACAGCGCACTGATCCAACAGATAAGACATCATGTAGTAGCTCAGCAGCGCACTGATCCAACAGATAAGACAGCTGTGAGCAGTTGGTGGTGTTGAGATGGCCGACAGGCTAGTTAGTCAGCGATTGCACAATGAACCTTAAGAATGGCCATCAATGACATTGTGGAGGACCTTAGAGGCTACCTCTCACACGAGATGACCCACATGTCAAAGGAATGGTGACACGCGGCGTCTCAAAGGGCGGAAGCAGGGACAAAAACGTCATCAGCAGAAAAGAGCGCAAAAATCTATTCAGAACAGGGACAATCAGTAGACGATCATATTTTGATGGTTGCTGGAACACTAGCGGAGCGGATATGGGAACTCCCTGACTGTTAAGACACCAGCCCGAACTAAGACTGCATAGATAAGACAGTAATGGACTGATCGAAGTTTCTACTCAAAATGGTTATTGAGTTATTGAGTTATTTGCGGGCATCATCAAACAACCAAACATGTCCATAGGTGCTCAGATCCCCTTCTCAGTGAAGTCTCGAAGTATCCAGCGACTGACGACCCCAGTTCTGTGTTGGTTGATAAGTCTTTGTACACGCCCACTAAGTTTCTCATTTCTGGCTGTGCTCATCTTAACTCCCATCTCTTTCATCACTAAAACTAGTGTCAACCGGTTAGAAACACAAAGAAAACATAATTCCGATCCTAGGAGTCCCAGAAAAGTTAGCACTTAAAACAATGATGCCCGGCTGACACCAGTCGGGGAAAACGAGACACCACATGGCAATGGATACAATGCTGTAAAAAATGGTTTTAATATGGTAAAGGTGTGTGGATTAGAGGCCTCAGAGATGGAAGTTCTCAGAAGAATGTTGAGAGTTCCATGACAGCTACAAAAACTTACGAGGACATTCTCAAACAGGCAAACAAAAGCAAGTAGTAATCGATATTTTTCTGGCACATCATGAGAAGAGGAAAGTTGGAATACTTAGTTACAACTGAAAAATATAAGGAAAAAGATACCACGCACGACAAAGAGATAAGACGTAAAATAATGGTGTCATGGCACGGAAACCATCAACAACAGATTTGATACGATGCACTGTGAATAGAAGGACGTGATCACCTACGCCAACCGGTATGGCACATGATGATAACGAAAGGTGTCCTGGATCAATACTTTATCTGCCGTAGGGAAGTGGAGTGTAGACCATCAACTTAACATATGATGGCCACATCTTTTGATGGAGCGATACCTAGAACTATCTTCCCGGATGCCTGAACTTACCTGCCCTTTGACCAAGTACCCACTTATTTTTTCCAGCTGGGTTGACCCGCTGGGACAAGTAAGCTTCAAACCCTGATGCTCCGTGCGTGAAGCAAGTCTTCTACTTCTACTTCTTCTTTCCTTCCCCATGTGCCTTTCAGCGTCGAGGGAGATATTATTTGCGGTCTTTTGCTCTTCTGTTCGTTTATGCTGCTGTTATGTTTCCTAGTGCTTCTAATATTCCATCGATCCATCTTTTTCGTGGTCGACCCTTGGGTCTGGTATTCTCACAACACTTATCGACGGTTCGTTGTGTTGTGTTTCGATTGCTCTGCCTTGTCACGTGGCCAAACCTTCTACGACTACGTTAATCAGTCCACAATTAAGATGGACAAAGAGGTTCCTTGAAATGCGAAAAAGGTGTTTGGGAAAATATTATAGTCTTACTTATTATCATCTATCCACTCCAGCTTTTCCACCGCCCCTATGATTATGATTATGATTCTTGTTCATATTCCCACAACATATAATTGTAGCCTATGTTCAGTGACAGACACGGAAGCGACGTGTGAGTTCGAGCCAAAGGTGTTATTATTATCCTGAAATGTAGCGTCATGGCGTCAGCTATTTTGGAATTGCTACAATTATTGCGGCTGCTTATTATAGTCCTCGAGTCAGGTCTATATTATTGACGCATGACTCCTACGCTTCCATAGAACAAGAATATCTAACGCGTTCACCGGTTCAACTATTTGTTGTCTTCTAAATCAAAGTTTCTAGATTGAGAGGAGAGGAGGGTGGTCGAACTGGTAACTTGTCGGGCTTTAAACCCGACAAGTTCGCGAATCGGTTCGAATCTCGGTCGGGTCAAATGGTTTTTTTTTTCTTTTGTGGGTGAAATAAAAACTCAAACCCGAGCATCTCACGGTGACTGCATTGGGCATGCGATCTTTATTCTCCGGTCCTACACCCCCCCCCCCCCCCCGCAAACCCTAGTAATGGGAACACGCCGTAACGGAAGAAGATCATTTTAGTGTGAGAGGAAGGGACACTAATGGAGGTCATCGCCAGTTATTGAAGTAAGCCTGGGGGCTGAAAGGAGAAATCAACTAGCGTGACGTTTTCTCTTATCCAGCAAGATGGTTGTGTGTAGAATGACGTCAATAGCTTCAGTAGCTGTAAACGTCACGCTTCTAAGGGTGTTTTGGGATTTCTCTTTTAGCTCTCAGGCTTACCAAAATCACCCCTATATCTCGCATGCCTGCCCGCTGAGAGTGATCACCCAAGCCAAGTTACGTCTTCAGCATTGCGGGCAGCGGCTGTTTTGGGTAAAATGATGTCAGTCGTCTATGGCTCGCTTAACTCAAGGTGTCACAAGCATTTGGGTGATTTCTGGAAAACCCACTCTGCCCTTCGGCTTGAGAGCTATATAGGTGGCGATGGCCTTACTTCTATAGCTGGCTCTGAGCAGTCATAGACTTTGGAAAAGTGTGTCCTATCCAGGTTCTGGCATCACCTACAGCTCACCTTCCATCTCGAGCGTTTGAACTTTGACCCTTATTCGAAAATGTTCGAAGGAAAACCTCGTGTAGGTCACCGCAACTTGAGCAAAGTCAAAGCATCAAATATTCGTCTTTCTAGGCGAACTCCTCAATTTCATTAAGAGAGTCGATGCTTGGTATTTTTACCTCTCTTGTCAGTGTTTTTTTTAGGTGGTTCTCTATTTCCCAATAAAGTACTTCGTATTCATCTGGTTATTTCTCCTCATCACATGACCAACTTTATGTCGGCCGCTGATTATCATTGATACTGTGTTGTTGCAGGGCCATGCCAAATCTCTTGTTTTCTGCACTAACTCCACACTCCACAACAGTCGTCCAAGGTTCACTTCTTGCCTTGCTTCAGATCGTCAGTAAAGACTGCAAAAAAGCATACACTGAAAGAGTAACACCTCAAAGAAGTAAAACAGAAAACACGATTGATCAAAGTGTGATCAAAGTGTCATTTCCTGATGATTTAGTCTAGTCTAGCCTAATTTATTTTAGTTTAGTTTAGGTTAATTAAATTGAGTTGAGTTTAGTTTAGGTTAATTAAGCTGAATTGAGTTGAGTTGAGTTTAGTTTAGTTTAGGTTAGGTTAATTAAGCTGAGTTGAGTTTAGTTTAGTTTAGTTTAGTTTAGTTTAGGTTAGGTTAATTAAGCTGAGTTGAGTTTAGTTGAGTTTAGTTTAGGTTAATTAAGCTGAGTTGAGTTTAGTTTAGTTTAGTTTAGTTTAGGTTAGGTTAATTAAGCTGAGTTGAGTTTAGTCGACAAGTCATCCTCATTGGTTATCGAACAAGTTCACAAGTCCTGAGATCTCCCAAGGGGAGAATAAGCGCCTGCGATCTGCGGTTGCAATAGCAGGGTCGGCTGACCATCAGCTGACCAAGACCTAGCAGATCTACCGCCTCGTGGTCTCCCCTGGTAACATTCTGCGTCAAAACAGGCTGGCTAACAGAAGCTAGGATCGCCGTGTTCCCTGTAGTGTTGGCTCTTACTGATACAGAAGACCTAGTATTGCAGTACCTCTGGGCTGGACTAGTGGTCTCCCATCATAGTCTGGGACTAGACGAACTCCAACTTCTCAAGTAAGAGCCGGGAATGTCAAGAAAGCTATTACGACCAGTTACATCGAAGAGTAAAAGGGCGCCCTTATCAACTCGTGGCATTACATCAACAAAACAATAACTTCAGATGTATGGATATCATTATGGTTAATCGAAGGCCCCGGTGTCAACTCAAGCTAATTAAAATTCATAATTGCTCAACCACCCGTGTCAGTGGAATCATTTTAACCAAAACTTATCTCAACCAAGGATCCAAACAAAGAAAAGCAGCTGCAGACGCCTACATAGCAGCTACAGCACAATACATAATGCCAAGCGGCACCGAAAGTGAACGCAGCTAAACTGTCCTTCGTCATACGATATCATCACCCACCGTACTCAATCGGAATATCGAAACACACACGTGAAGAAAAACACACACACGTGAAGAAAAACACACACACGTGAAGAAAAACACACACACGTGAAGAAAAACACAGCTAACGGTGAGCACAGAGCACTGGATTTTGTAACTCCGACAGCACGCCGGACCTGGAATATGAGGAAACTGCAACAAGAAACACTGTTATGACAGCCTGAAAGGTTCCTGTCACCTATCCGCCATATTGACTGGAATTCCCCTCCGAAGTATAACTCTGAACGTGTAGAACTAACGACACATGTTTAGCGATTTGAACTATTCCAAACACATAGGACCACTGGAGAAGGACACAGCATATTTTAATTATTTCGTTTTACTCATTTAGTCGTTTATGAAATATAATCAGTATGTGATTCTCCTTTGGTATATTCAAACTGATTTAGAATTCGTTTTAGTTGAAACTTTAATCACATTTTAGGCGGAAAATGGGAAAATTGAATATTTCGTTGCTTGAAGTATCAGATTAGCAATCTTTGAAATCTTCTTCTAAGGCCAGGCAATAATGTGCCAAAATGTCACTAATACTAACAAACAGAGAGGATAGAAAATTAATATTTTGTTGTATAGTGTCACAGATTGGAACCGCTCCAGTCAAATGTCAGTTTTAAAGTAAGGGGAATGTATTAGATAAATTTCCAATGTTGCCAGAGCTAGAGATGCTACTTTATGACTAATACAAACAGATGCGGTGGTTGCTCTTATGGCACTTGGACAATCAGGAGTATGGCTAGACACAGGTAGAATGGGGAGAACAAGAGTATGGCTAGACACAGGTAGAATGGGGAGAACAAGAGTATGGCTAGACACAGGTAGAATGGGGAGAACAAGAGTATGGCTAGACACAGGTAGAATGGGGAGAACAAGAGTATGGCTAGACACAGGTAGAATGGGGAGAACAAGAGTATGGCTAGACACAGGTAGAATGGGGAGAACAAGAGTATGGCTAGACACAGGTAGAATGGGGAGAACAAGAGTATGGCTAGACACAGGTAGAATGGGGAGAACAAGAGTATGGCTAGACACAGGTAGAATGGGGAGAACAAGAGTATGGCTAGACACAGGTAGAATGGGGAGAACAAGAGTATGGCTAGACACAGGTAGAATGGGGAGAACAAGAGTATGGCTAGACACAGGTAGAATGGGGAGAACAAGAGTATGGCTAGACACAGGTAGAATGGGGAGAACAAGAGTATGGCTAGACACAGGTAGAATGGGGAGAACAAGAGTATGGCTAGACACAGGTAGAATGGGGAGAACAAGAGTATGGCTAGACACAGGTAAAATGGGGAGCACAAGACGAGAGAACTATGGAAACTATCAGTGTGTGCGTCATCTATTGAGAGGTCTGAGCACTTATGGGACTGCCTTGGGTGCGGTAAGGTAGAATCTTGTTGTCTGTAGTCAATAAGAGAGAGGCAATACTGTCGATGCAAAGGGAACACCTAGTGTTATCATATCTGATCTTATCTTATATTATCTGATCTCATCTTATCTTATCTGATCTCTTATTAGCTTATCTTATCTGATCCCTTCTCAGCTTATCTCATCTGATCTCATCTCAGCTTATCTGATCTTATCTGATCTCGTCTTACCTTATCTTATCTGATCTCATCTCTGCTTATGTTATCTGATCTCATCTTATGTTATCTGATCTCATCTCTGCTTATCTTATCATATCTGATCTCATATTAGCTTATCTTATCTGATCTCTTCTCAACTTATCTTATCTGATCTCATTTCAGCTGATCTTATCTCAGCTTATCTTATCTGATCTCATCTTAGTTTATCTTATCTCAGTATATCTTATCTGATTTCATTTCAGCTTATCTTATTTGATCTTATCTTATCTGATCTCAACTTATCTTATCTGATCTCACTTAGCTTATCTTATCCGATCTCACTTAGCTTATCTTATCTGATCTCATCTCAGCTTATCTTATCTGATCTTATCTCAGCTTATCTTATCTGATCTCATCTTAGTTTATCTTATCTCAGTATATCTTATCTGATTTCATTTCATATTATCTTATTTGATCTTATCTTATCTGATCTGATCTCAACTTATCTTATCTTATCTGATCTCACTTAGCTTATCTTATCTGATCTCACTTAGCTTATCTTATCTGATCTCACTTAGCTTATATTATCTTATCTCATCTTATCTTATCATATCTGATCTCATCTTATCTTATCATATCTGATCTGATCTCAGCTTATCTTATTTGATCTGATAAACACTTATATTGAAGCGTTGAGAGGTATGCGAACCGCTGTAAAATGATGTTCTATTACGTTACATCAAGGTCATCACCACTGCACTCTGGACATACCCATGGGTGTCCGGATCTTCTCCTAAAACTCTTCATCATCTGCAGCAACTAACTGTGCTAAGTTTGTGTTGGTTGACAATTCTTCTCATTCGTTCAAAATCTTTCTGTTTTGGTTGATAATTCTTACCGTTCGTCCAGAATCTTTCTGTTTGGTTGATAATTCTTACCGTTCGTCCAGAATCTTTCTCTGTTTTGGTTGCTAATTCTTACCGTTCGTCCAAAATCTTTCTGTTTTGGTTGATAATTCTTACCGTTCGTCCAGAATCTTTCTCTGTTTTGGTTGATAATTCTTACCGTTCGTCCAGAATCTTTATCTGTTTTGGTTGATAATTCTTCTCATTCGTCCAAAATCTTTCTGTTTTGGTTGATAATTCTTACCGTTCGTCCAGAATCTTTCTCTGTTTTGGTTGATAATTCTTCCCGTTCGTCCAAAATCTTTCTCTGTTTTGGTTCATAATTCTTCCCATTCGTCCAAAATCTATCTCTGTTTTGGTTTATAATTCTTCTCATTCGTCCAAAATCTTTCCTTGTTTTAGTTGATAATTCTTCCCGTTCGTCCAAAATCTTTCTCTGTTTGGTTGATAATTCTTCCCGTTCGTCCAGAATCTTTCTCTGTTTGGTTGATAATTCTTCCCGTTCGTCCAGAATCTTTCTCTGTTTTGGTTGATAATTCTTCCCGTTCGTCCAGAATCTTCCTCTGTTTTGGTTGATAATTCTTCCCGTTCGTCCAGAATCTTCCTCTGTTTTGGTTGATAATTCTTCCCGTTCGTCCAGAATCTTTCTCTGTTTTGGTTGATAATTCTTCCCGTTCGTCCAGAATCTTCCTCTGTTTTGGTTGATAATTCTTCCCGTTCGTCCAGAATTTATCTCTGTTTTAGTTCATAATTCTTCCTGTTCGTCCAAAATCTATCTCTGTTTTGGTTGATAATTCTTCTCATTCGTCCAGAATCTTTCTCTGTTTTGGCAGTACCAATCTTGACTAAAGTTCACGTAGACTGGATAGCGTTATAGTTTCTCTTCTTTCAAAGCCCTTCTATTTGACTATAACTATAATATTATTAGGGAGTCTCAATAGCCTAGTTGAAAAAAACCACACGACTGGGCTATCGACGTTCGGACAATCTGTGTTCGATTCTCGCTGGAAGAAGTGTGAGTTGTACTCGTGGTTAGAAAAAAAATACACACGCGGTCAACCCAGCCGCTGCCATAAATGGGTGCCAGGGTGTTACTCTGGGAAGGTGAGGAATGCCGCCTCGCATCGTGAGTTTCGATGTTTGAAACATCTGGATAGACGGCCGAGCACATATGGGTGAAAACTCGTGTGCTAAGACGCCGATTCAAGTCTCGTACTTTACCTTTACCTTTACCTTTACCTTTACCTTTACCTTTACCGTTACATGATTGTTAATGATATCTACCCTATTGTCATATATGATTTATGTGATATTATGAACCCACCTGTAGCTGTCATGTCCCACACACCTGTAACCAGGTCGCAGAACAAAGTAGGCTATTTACACTCCATTACCTGGAGTGGGAAGCGTCAATTGATGTATATATAAAACAGCGTGTACACATTTCATTAAACAGCGTGTACACATTTAGTTAAACAACGTGTACACATTTCATTAAACAGCGTGTACATATTTCGTTAGTCATAAATTATTGTGCTTGCTGTCGTACATGAGCATCTCTCTCCTCAACTTTTATCTCCACAGTAAAAAAAAAAAGTAAAGTACCCCCGTAACGCCAAGTGGCGTACAGGGAGGGAATGTGGTGTTAGTGACCATAAATTTTACAGACCCTCGGCAATTGATTTTTGGGGTAATGTGGTCGGTATTACGCCCGTGCCGCTTTACATTCTCAGAAAAAAATCCGGTACCCATTAAAGGCTGGGTGAACCTGGAAGCCGTCGGTTGGGATCGAACCCTACCTCTTGTCCTTTGTAGTCCAGTTCATTAACCACTGAGCTATCGCGGGTTCCCAATATATCCCTTACTCACGGGTAATCTATTATCCTTCTCCCCCCCCCCCTTTTTTTTTCTTCTTTCATTCCCATTTTCCTTCAGATTCCCCCACTCTCCTCTCAATTCTTCCCTCTCCTGTTCCTGTTTTGGCTCCTTGCACCATGACGTGAGATCCCTATGCGACATTCAGGGTCTGTATTACAATTCTATAACTATGTTAGCATCCTTCCACATAAATCATGAACCCTATTCCCCTAATTATATATTTATAATTACAACAGCCCTGCTATTGTTTACCAGTTCTCTCTATTTATATTTATTATCCTTATCAACACATAGTCTGCCACTTTATATTCCAGTTCTACCCTATTCTCCCCTTTTTTTCTTATCGTTCCATTTCCATATAGCTGCTTTTATACTACTCCTGTCTGACACTCTACCATCCTGTACATCAGTCCTCCATAATCCCCTGATTACGCCTCATTTATCCCCTTTGTTACCTGAGTCACGTCTGGTTTTGCTTGCTCATTTTCACTCAATATTACCCACTTCTCTATCCCCTGCTGTTACCTGTGTCACTCTTGACTGCCTCGCACACATCATTATATCACCTTCCAATCTCATTTGACTTCTCGTCTAATCACGTGACTGGTTACCCCCTCCCCCTCTCTCGTCCCATCCCATTTGACTCACTGCCATCTACTCGCTGGAATCTTTTGGATCTTGCCTCAATTAAGTTTCGGTTTAATTTTATATAATTTAGCTTATTAGCCTTTACATATCAATTTGTATCCTCCGTTATGTAACATATCTCCCTTTTATTTCATCTCTTCTTATCCTTCTTTTTAGTTGTCCTTGATTTACTTGCCCGCTCTTTTTAGATGCAGTAGAGTTTATCTTTATTTTGTTGTCCGTTTGTGTTGTTTTCGCTTTCTGACGAATTCCGCATGTAGGCCGAAACGTCATTATTTTGTTGTTCCTTTTTTGTAAAGCTGTCACCACACCTTGTAGTAGTGTACGTTCTACCCCACTACACACTCCTACTACCAGCTTTACCGCAGCACTACAATTATTTGTCGGTTCCCTGTAGCAGGTATATGGATGTCCCACATGTAGTGACGCCAATACGTTCCAAGTGTAAAGTCTACTTCCATCAATTTGTCCCAAAGTTACAATAAAGTTCAGCGTTTTCCAAGTCTTTTAACAAAGTAAAACAAGTTGCGTGGCTCACCCTGACGTTGGTAAAGCAACACCGAGAAATGAAACCGAAAATATTGGATTTCCGTTGCAACGATTTTTATTTCTTGACTTGAGACTCATTCTGACTGATTTATTGTTTCACATCTCGACGCTGTCGTCTTTATCATCATTACAGCTGCATACTACTGCACTTATATAGCGCCATCAATAATAGACTTCTAAATGATGTCTTGCATTTGTATGCAGCAGATACTGAAACGTGTTTGTACACAAATATACGATTGCACGTGGTTGGTAATATCAATATTTGTTGATGTCTACGAATACTGGACTTTTAATACAGAAGCTGAAATGAAAATAAATGGAAGCTTTTGAAATGAATTGTTACTGTAAGGCACGAAATAATATTATATTGAGAGTACATCGTAAATGAGAAAATGTGTAGAGCAATTCAGGAAGAAGCGGTGAAACCGTGAAAAGCTCATTTTCAAGAGCCCCCCACCCCCCCCCCCCAAAAAAAAAATAAAAAACATTATATATATATATATATATATATATATATATATATATATATATATATATATATATATATAAAAACGCTAAAACAATTTTAAAAAATTCACAGTTAGGTTAAGACATCATATTGGCAGGAATTACTTTGTCATTGTTGTAGATGGTTGCTTGGTTGGGTTTGTTGTTGTTTGAGGTTTGCTTCTTCTTCTCGCGTTCTACGTTTCCACGTTCACTAACATATACATGTATATATATATATACACACACACGCATTTATATCGCAATCAACAGTAGGGATAATAGGTTGATTGTGAACAAACTTTACTAACAGAGAAAATAGGTTGATTGTGAACAAACTTTACCAACAGAGAAAATAGGTTGATTGTGAACAAACTTTACCAGCAGGGAAAATAGGTTGATTGTGAACAAACTTTACTAACAGAGAAAATATGTTGATTGTGAACAAGCTTTACCAGCAGGGAAAATAGGTTGATTGTGAACAAACTTTACCAGTAGGGATAATAGGTTGAGTGTGAACAAACTTTACCAGTAGGGAAAATAGGTTGATTGGGAACAAACTTTACCAGCAGGGAAAATAGGTTGATTGTGAACAAACTTTACCAGTAGGGAAAATAGGTTGATTGTGAACAAACTTTACCAACAGAGAAAATAGGTTGATTGTGAACAAACTTTACTAACAGAGAAAATATGTTGATTGTGAACAAACTTTACCAACAGAGAAAATAGGTTGATTGTGAACAAACTTTACCAACAGAGAAAATAGGTTGATTGTGAACAAACTTTACCAACAGAGAAAATAGGTTGATTGTGAACAAACTTTACCAGCAGGGAAAATAGATTGATTGTGAACAAACTTTACCAGTAAGGAAAATAGGTTGATTGTGAACAAACTTTACCAACAGAGAAAATAGGTTATTGTGAACAAACTTTACCAACAGAGAAAATAGGTTGATTGTGAACAAACTTTACCAGTGTGGAAAATAGGTTGATTGTGAACAAACTTTTCCAGCAGGGAAAATAGGTTGATTGTGAACAAACTTTACCAACAGAGAAAATCGGTTGATTGTGAACAAACTTTACCAGTAGGGAGAATAGGTTGATTGTTAACAAACTTACCAACAGAGAAAATAGGTGATTGTGAACAAACTTTACCAGTAGGGAAAATAGGTTGATTGTGAACAAACTTTACCAGCAGTGAAAATAGGTTGATTGTGAACAAACTTTACCAGCAGGGAAAATAGGTTGATTGTGAACAAACTTTACCAGTAGGGAAAATATGTTGATTGTGAACAAACATTACCAACAGAGAAAATAGGTTGATTGTGAACAAACTTTACCAGTAGGGAAAATAGGTTGATTGTGAACAAACTTTACCAGTAGGGAAAATAGGTTGATTGTGAACAAACTTTGCTAACAGAGAAAATAGGTTGATTGTGAACAAACTTTGCTAACAGAGAAAATAGGTTGATTGTGAACAAACTTTACCAGCAGGGAAATAGGTTGATTGTGAACAAACTTTACCAGTAGGGAAAATAGGTTGATTGTGAACAAAATTTACCAACAGGGAAAATATTTTGATTGTGAACAAACTTTACCGGTAGGGAAAATAGGTTGATTGTGAACAAACTTTACCAGCAGGGAAAATAGGTTGATTGTGAACAAACTTTACCAGTAAGGAAAATATGTTGATTGTGAACAAACTTTACCAGCAGAGAAAATAGGTTGATTGTGAACAAACTTTACTAACAGAGAAAATAGGTTGATTGTGAACAAACTTTACCAGTAGGGAAAATAGGTTGATTGTGAACAAACTTTACCAACAGAGAAAATAGGTTGATTGTGAACAAACTTTACCAACAGAGAAAATATGTTGATTGTGAACAAACTTTACCAGCAGGGAAAATAGGTTGATTGTGAACAAACTTTACCAGTAGGGAAAATAGGTTGATTGTGAACACACTTTACCAGAAGAGAAAATAGGTTGATTGTGAACAAACTTTACTAACAGAGAAAATAGGTTGATTGTGAACAAACTTTACCAACAGAGAAAATAGGTTGATTGTGAACAAACTTTACCATTAGGGAAAATAGGTTGATTGTGAACAAACTTTATCAACAGAGAAAATAGGTTGATTGTGAACAAACTTTTCCAACAGAGAAAATAGGTTGATTGTGAACAAGCTTTACCAGCAGGGAAAATAGATTGATAGTGAACAAACTTTACCAGTAAGGAAAATAGGTTGATTGTGAACAAACTTTACCAACAGAGAAAATAGGTTGATTGTGAACAAACTTTAACAGTAGGGAAAATAGGTTTATTGTGAACAAACTTTACCAACAGAGAAAATAGGTTGATTGTGAACACACTTTACCAACAGAGAAAATAGGTTGATTGTGAACAAACTTTACCAACAGAGAAAATAGGTTGATTGCGAACAAACTTTACCAGTAGGGAAAATAGGTTGATTGTGAACAAACTTTTCCAGCAGGGAAAATAGGTTGATTGTGAACAAACTTTACCAACAGAGAAAATAGGTTGATTGTGAACAAACGTTACCGGTAGGGAAAATAGGTTGATTGTGAACAAACTTTACCAGTAGGGAAAATAGGTTGATTGTGAACAAACTTTACCAGTAGGGAAAATAGGTTGATTGTGAACACACTTTACCAGTAGGGAAAATAGGTTGATTGTGAACAAACTTTACCAGTAGGGAAAATAGGTTGATTGTGAACAAACTTTACCAACAGAGAAAATAGGTTGATTGTGAACAAACTTTACCAACAGAAAAAGTAAGTTGATTGTGAACAAACTTTACCAGCAGAGAAAATAGGTTGATTGTGAACAAACTTTACCAACAGTGAAAATAGGTTGCTTGTGAACAAATTTTACCAACAGAGAAAATAGGTTGCTTGTGAACAAACTTTACCAACAGGGAAAATAGGTTGCTTGTGAACACACTTTACCAACAGAGAAAATAGGTTGATTGTGAACAAACTTTACTAACAGAGAAAATAGGTTGCTTGTGAACAAACTTTATCAACAGGGAAAATAGGTTGCTTGTGAACAAACTTTACCAGTAGGGAAAATAGGTTGATTGTGAACAAACTTTACCAGTAGGGAAAATAGGTTGATTGTGAACAAACTTTGCTAACAGAGAAAATAGGTTGATTGTGAACAAACTTTGCTAACAGAGAAAATAGGTTGATTGTGAACAAACTTTACCAGCAGGGAAAATAGGTTGATTGTGAACAAACTTTACCAGTAGGGAAAATAGGTTGATTGTGAACAAACTTTACCAACAGGGAAAATATTTGATTGTGAACAAACTTTACCGGTAGGAAAATAGGTTGATTGTGAACAAACTTTACCAGCAGGGAAAATAGGTTGATTGTGAACAAACTTTACCAGTAAGGAAAATATGTTGATTGTGAACAAACTTTACCAGCAGAGAAAATAGGTTGATTGTGAACAAAAATTTACTAACAGAGAAAATAGGTTGATTGTGAACAAACTTTACCAGTAGGGAAAATAGGTTGATTGTGAACAAACTTTACCAACAGAGAAAATAGGTTGATTGTGAACAAACTTTACCAACAGAGAAAATATGTTGATTGTGAACAAACTTTACCAGCAGGGAAAATAGGTTGATTGTGAACAAACTTTACCAGTAGGGAAAATAGGTTGATTGTGAACACACTTTACCAGAAGAGAAAATAGGTTGATTGTGAACAAACTTTACTAACAGAGAAAATATGTTGATTGTGAACAAACTTTACCAACAGAGAAAATAGGTTGATTGTGAACAAACTTTACCATTAGGGAAAATAGGTTGATTGTGAACAAACTTTATCAACAGAGAAAATAGGTTGATTGTGAACAAACTTTTCCAACAGAGAAAATAGGTTGATTGTGAACAAGCTTTACCAGCAGGGAAAATAGATTGATAGTGAACAAACTTTACCAGTAAGGAAAATAGGTTGATTGTGAACAAACTTTACCAACAGAGAAAATAGGTTGATTGTGAACAAACTTTAACAGTAGGGAAAATAGGTTTATTGTGAACAAACTTTACCAACAGAGAAAATAGGTTGATTGTGAACACACTTTACCAACAGAGAAAATAGGTTGATTGTGAACAAACTTTACCAACAGAGAAAATAGGTTGATTGCGAACAAACTTTACCAGTAGGGAAAATAGGTTGATTGTGAACAAACTTTTCCAGCAGGGAAATAGGTTGATTGTGAACAAACTTTACCAACAGAGAAAATAGGTTGATTGTGAACAAACGTTACCGGTAGGGAAAATAGGTTGATTGTGAACAAACTTTACCAGTAGGGAAAATAGGTTGATTGTGAACAAACTTTACCAGTAGGGAAAATAGGTTGATTGTGAACACACTTTACCAGTAGGGAAAATAGGTTGATTGTGAACAAACTTTACCGGTAGGGAAAATAGGTTGATTGTGAACAAACTTTACCAGTAGGGAAAATAGGTTGATTGTGAACAAACTTTACCAACAGAGAAAATAGGTTGATTGTGAACAAACTTTACCAACAGAAAAAGTAAGTTGATTGTGAACAAACTTTACCAGCAGAGAAAATAGGTTGATTGTGAACAAACTTTACCAACAGTGAAAATAGGTTGCTTGTGAACAAATTTTACCAACAGAGAAAATAGGTTGCTTGTGAACAAACTTTACCAACAGGGAAAATAGGTTGCTTGTGAACACACTTTACCAACAGAGAAAATAGGTTGATTGTGAACAAACTTTACTAACAGAGAAAATAGGTTGCTTGTGAACAAACTTTACCAACAGGGAAAATAGGTTGCTTGTGAACAAACTTTACCAACAGAGAAAATAGGTTGCTTGTGAACAAACTTTACCAACAGGGAAAATAGGTTGCTTGTGAACACACTTTACCAACAGAGAAAATAGGTTGATTGTGAACAAACTTTACCAACAGAGAAAATAGGTTGCTTGTGAACAAACTTTACCAACAGGGAAAATAGGTTGCTTGTGAACAAACTTTACCAACAGAGAAAATATGTTGATTGTGAACAAACTTTACCAACAGAGAAAATAGGTTGATTGTGAACAAACTTTACCAACAGAGAAAATAGGTTGATTGTGAACAAACTTTACCAACAGAGAAAATAGGTTGCTTGTGAACAAACTTTACCAACAGGGAAAATAGGTTGCTTGTGAACACACTTTACCAACAGAGAAAATAGGTTGATTGTGAACAAACTTTACCAACAGAGAAAATAGGTTGCTTGTGAACAAACTTTACCAACAGGGAAAATAGGTTGCTTGTGAACAAACTTTACCAACAGAGAAAATATGTTGATTGTGAACAAACTTTACCAACAGAGAAAATAGGTTGATTGTGAACAAACTTTACCAACAGAGAAAATAGGTTGATTGTGAACAAACTTTACCAACAGAGAAAATAGGTTGATTGTGAACAAACTTTACCAACAGAGAAAATAGGTTGCTTGTGAACAAACTTTAACAGAAAAATCCTTAGAATACCTTCGATAATGATCATGATAGACAGATTGAAAGAGCTTTGTGAAGAACCGATTTAATAAACATCTTTAATGTTCCTCTTACAGAGGAAATTAAAATACTTCTACCACGTTAGAGGATGCATAGAGATGGAGGGAGTAATAATGGAAGGTATGACTCTTGGGCAACGAGACAGGGGCAGAGAGAAACGTGGATTCATGACATAAAGAAGATCTTGAACATGACAACAGGAGTGAGAGATCTGACTAGAGACAGAGATTCTTTCAGACGGGCTGTGGTGAATGCAACATTCTGTGGGAGAACTGGCTAAAGACAGAGATTATTTCAGACGGGCTGTGGTGAATACAACATTCTGTGGGAGAACTGGCTAAAGACAGAGATTCTTTCAGACGCCCTCTGGAGAATATAACGTTCTGTGGGAGAACTGGCTAAAGACAGAGATTCTTTCAGACGCCCTCTGGAGAATATAACGTTCTGTGGGAGAACTGGCTAAAGACAGAGATTATTTCAGACGGTCTGTGGTGAATACAACATTCTGTGGGAGAACTGGCTAGAGACAGAGATTCTTTCAGATGGGCTGTGGTGAATGCAACGTTCTGTGGGAGAACTGGCTAGAGACAGAGATTATTTCAGACGGGCTGTGGTGAATGCAACATTCTGTGGGAGAACTGGCCAGAGACAGAGATTCTTTCAGACGGGCTGTGGTGAATACAACATTTTGTGGGAGAACTGGCTAGAGACAGAGATTCTTTCAGACGGGCTGTGGTGAATGCAACATTCTATGGGAGAACTTGCCAGAGACAGAGATTCTTTCAGACGGGCTGTGGTGAATACAACGTTTAGTGGGATATGTGGCTAGAGATAGATATTCTTTCCGGCGAGTTGTGGTGAATACAAAGTTCTGCAAAGACATGCGAGCTGATGATGGTACACAGGCGCACACGCATACATCACGCGTATTACCGAGATCTCTCGTGAGTGTTCTTTGATGGGTGGAGATCTCTCGTGAGTGTTCTTTGATGGGTGGAGATCTCTTGTGAGTGTTCTTTGATGGGTGGAGATCTCTTGTGAGTGTTCTATGATGGGTGGAGATCTCTTGTGGGTGTTCTATAATGATGGAGATCTCTTGTGAGTGCTCTCTGCTCCAAACGGAGTTCAGGGGATTAAGAAGAAGAAGTGACCTTGTTTACTGAGGGGTCGGGTTCGATCCCATTCCAAGATTTCTAGGTTCATCCAGCCGAAACTAAGGTACCCGGGTGATTTCCTTTAAGAGATACGGTTTGGCGTAATGCTGATCAGATAATAAAAACACGCTAATACCATACTCCTTTGGCACCATACTCTAAGGGCGACGAGGATTAAAACAAAATGTAGATGATCACAGGGACAATGTCCTGTGATAGTGAAACTCAAATCTCATTTCGAGTTTTACACACGAGAAACTTTACTCTGTCCGAAAACTCACAGGAATCGATGAAGGCCCTTGGAGTCATTTAGTTGTTAAAAAATGTCCAATAATAAAATTTCAATAGTGTCAGAAATTGTAATTTTTGAAATGTTTAGCACGAGCAGTGGAATAAAGTCTGCTATTTTGAATTTTCAAACGCCGAAGGGGATTTTATCATGCAACAACCATCAAATAGGGAACGCTTATTTGCACAGTCGTTAAACGTGCTTGTTTAGGAGATCTGTGGCATGATATTCCTTGGTCGCGTGACTTCTAGCTGTGCGTTCATATAACGATTACGCTTTTTATTTAGTCTTTTCAGTCTTTAGTTTGACCGGAGTCACTTCAGTCGGAAGATTCCCATGTCCGGTCTGCCGTCCGTTCCAGCAACTATCGAAGAGTTCATCTACTGATTGATCCTATCTTGCGTTGATTGACCGTGTTCGTCTACTGATGGTTCCTGTCCTGCATTGATTGACCGTGTACATCTACTGATGGTTCCTGTCCTGCATTGATTGACCGTGTACATCTACTGATGGTTCCTGTCCTGCACTGATTGACCGTGTTCGTTTACTGATTGTTCCTGTCCTGCATTGATTGACCGTGTACATCTACTGATGGTTCCTGTCCTGCTTTGATTGACCGTGTACATCTACTTATGGTTCCTGTCCTGCATTGATTGACCGTGTTCGTTTACTGATTGTTCCTGTCCTGCATTGATTGACCGTGTTCGTTTACTGATTGTTCCTGTCCTGCATTGATTGACCGTGTTCGTTTACTAATTGTTCCTGTCCTGGATTGATTGCCGATTTTGCTTTTTTTCCGCTGAGGATGCTTTTCATGATGCCGCCGTTCATGGCGCCCCGTTCCACCATTCCTTTGACATGTGGGTTATCCTGAGCTTCGTCGTCACCATTCTGTGAGAGATGTTCTTTTGAAGCCCTCGCAAAATCATACACGTCGAATTTAAGACGCAGTGGCAGACCCCGCCTACCTGTCAGTCATCTCATTGCCACGAACTGCCACGAGTCCAGGCAAAATATCCAAGGCAGGCTGTTGACATATTATGCTACTATCAGTGCCAGGAAAAATATTAGGCAGAATCATTCTGGAGAGACTAAAAGAGGCTATAGAGAAACACTTGAGAGATGAACAAGCAGGTTTTAGGAAGAACAGATCATGTGCTGATCAAATAACTACTCTACGTATAATAGTTGAACAAAGTTTAGAACTAAAATCCCCACTTTATATTGGATTCATAGATTACGAAAAGGCATTTGATAGTTTAGACAGAAGAATGCTTTGGAAGTTGCTGAGTCATTATGGAATCCCCATAAAGTTTATTAACCTGATAAAACAATGTATGAAGGAACAAAATGTAGTGTGGTGCATGAAGGACAGCTTACAGAAGCATTTGAAATAAGAACAGGAGTAAGGCAAGGATGCCTTCTGTCCCCATTTCTCTTTCTACTGGCCATAGATTGGATTATGAAAATAACTCAAAACAACAGAAATGGGATCCAGTGGTCACTGACCAAACAACTTGATGATTTAGACTTTGCTGATGACATAGCTCTCCTATCACACAGCCACCAACAGATGCAGATAAAATGAGTATATTAGATGAGAGATCACAACAGCTAGGACTAAAGATTAATAGAGATAAGACCAACATTATGAGAATTAATGCAGTTGGCATAACCAAATAAAACTAGGAGAAATACCTCTACTAGACGTACAATCTTATATATATCTGGGCAGTAATATAGATAAAGAGGGAGGAACAGAAAACGATACCAAAATAAGGATATCAAAAGCAAGAGGAGCTTTCATTGCACTGGGAAACATATGGAAATCCAAAGAAATTAGGCTAAATACAAAAATACAAATTTTCAACTCCAATGTTAAGTCGGTTCTATTATATGGCTGTGAAACATGGAGAATAACAAAATTGACAATCACGAAGGTACAGACTTTCATTAATGGATGCTTGCGCAGAATAAAGGGATGGAAATGGCAGGACAAAGTCACAAACGTGGAATTATGGAAATGTACCGGTCAAATACCAGTGGATAAAGAAATACAGCGAAGACGATGGCGATGAATAGGACACACACTACGGAAACCAACTGAGAGTATTACACAACAGGCCCTTTTTTGGAATCCCCAGGGGAAAAGACAAAGAGGAAGACCAAGGAATTCTTGGAGAAGACAGATTGAAGCAGAGATGAAGATGATGGGGAAGACATGGAATGATCTTAAAAGAATTGCAAAAAACAGAACGACTTGGAAAGTGTTTGTTGAAGACCTATGCTCCACTGGGAGCTAAAAGGTAGAAGAAGGCTGTTGACATGAGAAGTGTCGAGTAGCTGCACCTATGTCCTGCCGAGTGTGTTCTTGTCAACCCTCTTCCTTGTTCACCTTAAACAGTCGTTGAGCTGTGGCGTATTTGCGATGTGTTGTGGTTTACAGCAAACAGCGATTCTGCGCATTTCGACCCAACATATCCGACTTTACCACGAGGCATTATATCTTTCCGGGACCACATTTCTTTTCGATCCCTACTCGCTTGGCCAGACGTTATTGGTCCGTTTCCATAGCAACCAAGGGTCAGAGGATGGGATCTTAGATTGTTGATTCACTGATCGTGGCGCACGAAGTCAGTGGTGGGGAGCTAGCGTCTTGGCTGTGCTCATCAACCTTCAGAGAGATCGGGAGAGAGAGAACGAGAGATTGAGCGAGAGGGAGAAAGAGAGAGAGAGCGAAAGGATGAGAGAGAGAGGATAGCGAGAGAAAGAGGAGAGAGAAAGAGAGACAGCAAGAGAGAAAATAGATAGAGAGCAAGAGAGAAATAGAGAGAGAGAGAGAGAGAGTGAACAAGAAAAAGAGAAAAATAGAAAGAGACAGATAGCCACGACTCCTCTAATATTTTATCACAATTCACATGCCAGCTCAGTCGGTTAAATGTGGGTTTATAACCAGCTACCGTTACCTCTTCTGTTTTCTTGTCTAATGTCCATGTTTCTGCACCATACAGGGATATTGAGAAGGTTTAGCATTTTGCTATTTTTAGTTTCAGCCATGCTGTTATTTGTTTTGTTGTTAGTATATTCTTCATGGCATTAAAATTACTTTTTGCCATACCTATTCTTTTGTATATTTCAGTTGTACATTTTCCACCACTGGTTATAGTATGTCCCAGGTAGTTGTAACTCTGGACTGTCTCCGGATGTATTCCCTCAACTGTGATATTTATTTAGTTGAGGTCTTGAGAATTTTCTTTGTTTATGACCATAGTTTTAGTATTTTTGATATTCATATCTAGTCCATATTTTTTGCTTGTTATGTTTATTACATTAAGCAATTGTTGTAGATCTTTAGGATTTTCTGCTAGTAGAACAGTATCATCAGCATATCTTAGGTTATTGATTATCTTTCCATTAATGTTTAGGCCTGGCATCTCAGTGATGTTTTTAAAGATTTGCTCAGTGTATAGATTGAACAAGCTTGGTGATAGCATGCATCCCTGTCTTACTCCTCTTGTTATATCAATGGGCGTAGAGTTCTCCTACATCTTCTAATACAAGCGTTAAACCAACGATCTTGTGATTTACACCGTCTTTAGCGCCTTTTCAATTGTTATCACGAGATTGTGGAGAAAGAACATGAGAGGATCCCTTATTGTGATTCTTTATTATTTTTATCTTATTTTAAACTTTCTTGTGTCTTTCATTTTTTAAAGTTATAAAATAGTTGGGGCAAGAGGTATATATATACATATATAATGTGTTAATTTAAGAGTGGAAAACTTGAAATAATAAATTAAAAATGAATACAATTGATATGAAAGTGAACGATATTATCGTAATCAAACTGGCAACAATTAAAGGTTAAAGAAGACAAATGTCTGTGTCTGTTGGACAACGACGATATAAAGGTTGTTTCATGTCTGAAAATACTATATATATATATATATATATATATATATATATATTATAATATAGGTCCCCTTACATATGTCACAGCCTCGCACTAGCCTAATCCGAGACTGGTTGCTTGCCCTGTCAACCCTTGCTACCTGGACCAAACTACTTGTTTCCTCCTCTCTCAATCCTGGCTACCTGGACCAAACTATACTGGTTGCCTCGCCTCTCAATCTTGGCTGCCTGGACTAAACTAGACTGGTTGTCTCGCCTCTCAATCTTGGCTGCCTGGACTAAACTAGACTGGTTGCCTCGCCTCTCAATCTTGGCTGCCTGGACTAAACTAGACTGGTTGCCTCGCCTCTCAATCTTGGCTGCCTGGACTAAACTAGACTGGTTGCCTCGCCTCTCAATCTTGGCTGCCTGGACCAAACTAGACTGGTTGTCTCGCCTCTCAATCTTGGCTGCCTGGACCAAACTAGACTGGTTGCCTCGCCTCTCAATCTTGGCTGCCTGGACCAAACTAGACTGGTTGTCTCGCCTCTCAATCTTGGCTGCCTGGACCAAACTAGACTGGTTGCCTCGCCTCTCAATCTTGACTGCCTGGACCAAACTAGACTGTTGCCTCGCCTCTCAATCTTTACTGCCTGGACCAAACTAGACAGGTTGCCTCCCCTCTCAATCCTGGCTACCTGGACCAAACTAGACTGGTTGCCTCCCCTCTCAATCCTGGCTATCTGGATCAAACTAGACTGGTTACATCCCCTCTCAATCCTGGCTACCTGGACCAAACTAGACTGGTTGCCTCCCTCTCAATCCTGGCTATCTGGATCAAACTAGACTGGTTGCCGCCTCCCCTCTCAATCCTGGCTACCTGGACCAAACTAGACTGGTTACATCCCCTCTCAATCCTGGCTATCTGGATCAAACTAGACTGGTTGCTGCCTCCCCTCTCAATCCTGGCTATCTGGATCAAACTAGACTGGTTACATCCCCTCTCAATCCTGGCTACCTGGACCAAACTAGACTGGTTGCCGCCTCCCCTCTCAATCCTTGCTGCCTGGACCAAACTAGACTGGTAGCCGCCTCCCCTCTCAATCCTTGCTGCCTGGACCAAACTAGACTGGTAGCCGCCTCCCCTCTCAATCCTTGCTGCCTGGACCAAACTAGACTGGTAGCCGCCTCCCCTCTCAATCCTTGCTGCCTGGACCAAACTAGACTGGTTGCCTCCCCTCTCAATCCTTGCTGCCTGGACCAAACTAGACTGGTTGCCTCCCCTCTCAATCCTTGCTGCCTGGACCAAACTAGACTGGTTGCCGCCTCCCCTCTCAATCCTTGCTGCCTGGACCAAACTAGACTGGTAGCCGCCTCCCCTCTCAATCCTTGCTGCCTGGACCAAACTAGACTGGTTGCCTCCCCTCTCAATCCTTGCTGCCTGGACCAAACTAGACTGGTTGCCTCCCCTCTCAATCCTTGCTGCCTGGACCAAACTAGACTGGTAGCCGCCTCCCCTCTCAATCCTTGCTGCCTGGACCAAACTAGACTGGTAGCCGCCTCCCCTCTCAATCCTTGCTGCCTGGACCAAACTAGACTGGTTGCCTCCCCTCTCAATCCTTGCTGCCTGGACCAAACTAGACTGGTTGCCTCCCCTCTCAATCCTTGCTGCCTGGACCAAACTAGACTGGTAGCCGCCTCCCCTCTCAATCCTTGCTGCCTGGACCAAACTAGACTGGTTGCCGCCTCCCCTCTCAATCCTGGCTACCTGGACCAAACTAGACTGGTTGCCTCCCCTCTCAATCCTTGCTGCCTGGACCAAACTAGACTGGTTGCCGCCTCCCCTCTCAATCCTTGCTGCCTGGACCAAACTAGACTGGTTGCCTCCCCTCTCAATCCTTGCTGCCTGGACCAAACTAGACTGGTTGCCGCCTCCCCTCTCAATCCTTGCTGCCTGGACCAAACTAGACTGGTAGCCGCCTCCCCTCTCAATCCTTGCTGCCTGGACCAAACTAGACTGGTTGCCTCCCCTCTCAATCCTTGCTGCCTGGACCAAACTAGACTGGTTGCCTCCCCTCTCAATCCTTGCTGCCTGGACCAAACTAGACTGGTTGCCTCCCCTCTCAATCCTTGCTGCCTGGACCAAACTAGACTGGTAGCCGCCTCCCCTCTCAATCCTTGCTGCCTGGACCAAACTAGACTGGTAGCCGCCTCCCCTCTCAATCCTTGCTGCCTGGACCAAACTAGACTGGTAGCCGCCTCCCCTCTCAATCCTTGCTGCCTGGACCAAACTAGACTGGTAGCCGCCTCCCCTCTCAATCCTGGCTACCTGGACCAAACTAGACTGGTAGCCGCCTCCCCTCTCAATCCTTGCTGCCTGGACCAAACTAGACTGGTAGCCGCCTCCCCTCTCAATCCTTGCTGCCTGGACCAAACTAGACTGGTTGCCTCCCCTCTCAATCCTTGCTGCCTGGACCAAACTAGACTGGTTGCCTCCCCTCTCAATCCTTGCTACCTGGACCAAACTAGACTGGTTGCCTCCCCTCTCAATCCTTGCTGCCTGGACCAAACTAGACTGGTAGCCGCCTCCCCTCTCAATCCTTGCTGCCTGGACCAAACTAGACTGGTTGCCTCCCCTCTCAATCCTGGCTACCTGGACCAAACTAGACTGGTAGCCGCCTCCCCTCTCAATCCTTGCTGCCTGGACCAAACTAGACTGGTTGCCTCCCCTCTCAATCCTTGCTGCCTGGACCAAACTAGACTGGTAGCCGCCTCCCCTCTCAATCCTTGCTGCCTGGACCAAACTAGACTGGTTGCCTCCCCTCTCAATCCTTGCTGCCTGGACCAAACTAGACTGGTTGCCTCCCCTCTCAATCCTTGCTGCCTGGACCAAACTAGACTGGTAGCCGCCTCCCCTCTCAATCCTTGCTGCCTGGACCAAACTAGACTGGTTGCCTCCCCTCTCAATCCTTGCTGCCTGGACCAAACTAGACTGGTTGCCTCCCCTCTCAATCCTTGCTGCCTGGACCAAACTAGACTGGTTGCCTCCCCTCTCAATCCTTGCTGCCTGGACCAAACTAGACTGGTTGCCTCCCCTCTCAATCCTTGCTGCCTGGACCAAACTAGACTGGTTGCCGCCTCCCCTCTCAATCCTTGCTGCCTGGACCAAACTAGACTGGTTGCCTCCCCTCTCAATCCTTGCTGCCTGGACCAAACTAGACTGGTTAATCTGTTACTATGGCAGCGCGAAGGGGTAAAGTAGATTCTAAAGTCTAGATAGTTCTAGTTCATCGAACCTGGCACAAACTACCAGCTATGAGTCGCTGGTATCTTTCAACTTTCTTGCTGTAGGGAGCCATATCCCCAAAATCCACATCAAGTTTCAGGAAAGCTCCTTGACTTTTCCATTCTAAAAGTGTACAACTTTTTGACCGTCTCATGGTACACATTGAAACAAAACTTTATTAGTTTCCCGATTTTTTCTCTGCCAGTCGCAGGTGTTTTCAACCAGTAGTGTCTTTACAAATGAAGCATGCAGTATTTGCCTGCCTTAGCGATTCCTTATTAAAGTGCAACAATCTTGGACCGACCCACGTCTATTTTCTGCTAACCAGATTTAGAGAATTCTATCTACCAAAGATTTTGTTGGCCATGTAATGAGAAGAGAACAACTGGAATATATTGTAACAACTGATAAAATTGAGGGACGAAGAGATAGAGGGAAGCAAAGAGAGAAAATACCAGACAGCTTAAGAATGGCATGGAAGAAGGTCAACAACAGAAATGATAAAGAACTGTCGAGATCGAAAGTTGTGGAGAGACATGATCATCTACGCCGTAGGCCCGATACTCGATGATGATGATGATCTACCAAAGTCACTCGACAACACCTGAAATGAAAGCAATCAACGACCCATAGTGGACTGTTTGCACTGCTTCACCTGCTTGCTGTTGTCTTAGAATTAGGTTACCCAATATGGCCAAGAGAGTAGCGTGGGACGGTAAAGCGCTGCTCAAAAAAAAAAAATGTCGAGCTGAGGTCGGATATTTTTAGTGGAAAATTATAACATGGTAACATAAGCTGTACATAGAGTACTTCAATAAGGGAGTTGTACATAGAGTACTTCAATAAGGGAGTTGTATACAGAGTACTTCAATAAGGGAGTTGTACATAGAGTACTTCAATAAGGGAGTTGTACATAGAGTACTTCGATAAGGGAGTTGTATACAGAGTACTTCAATAAGGGAGTTGTATACAGAGTACTTCAATAAGAGAGTTGTATACAGAGTACTTCAATAAAGGAGTTGTACATAGAGTACTTCAAGAAGGGAGTTGTATGCAGAGTACTTCAATAAAGGAGTTGTACATAGAGTACTTCAATAAGAGAGTTGTATACAGAGTACTTCATAAAGGAGTTGTACATAGAGTACTTCAAGAAGGGAGTTGTATACAGAGTACTTCAAAAAGGGAGTTGTACATAGAGTACTTCAATAATGGAGCTATACACAGAGTACTTCAATAAGAGAGTTGCACACAGTGTACTTCAATAAGGGAGCTATACACAGAGTACTTCAATAAGGGAGCTGTACACAGAGTACTTCAATAAGGGAGCTGTACACAGTGTACTTCAATAAGAGAGCTGTACACAGAGTACTTCATTATAGGGGCTGTATGTCTATGGTGTTGTTATAGTGAAGTATAGCAACTGTTACCCCCACTGCAGTGGTAGGCCTACGGGTAATATGGTTAGTGACCATTATCTTCCATGACCACAACACATTTTTGGGTGGTATGGTCGGTATCACGCCAAGTCGCCTTTATTTCCCAGAAAAATATTTTACCCATTTATAGATGCTGGGTGAACCCCGGAGCCTTGTTGGTCCGGAAAAAAATCCACCACCTCTGGGAAATGAACTCGAACCGGTCTGATCATAAAGCGGTATAGTGGCCAGGTAAGCTGGCAGTTATCTGTGTGTGCGTTTACTTGTATGTAAAGTTGACCTGGCAATGTCCCAGTTTACGTTGAGCGTGCTGTAACTTATACCGCTCCATTAACGGTGCAAACGATGTTTATACTTGAATTTAAGTGTACAACAGTTGCTCTTCTATCTTCTAAAAAAAAGTTACTTAATTTTACCTTTTTTTTGAGTTAATTTGGTGAGTATTTTGTAAATTCCTAAAGACTACACAAAAGCTCATATAATTATGAGCTTCAACTTCGTTGAATTTAAGTTTCGACATTTTCGTAGAGCAATCTTGCTGTTTGCCTTCGTCCGCGTCTGCTAAATTGGCCTATATGCACCTAGAAATCTAAAATATTCGTCCCATAATCCCATCATTTGGACCACCTCACCGCACACAAATGTACAAACACATTTCGAACAGTTTTTTTTTTTAAATTCTTCCCTTACCCAAATACATTACGGCGTCGAGGGAAGAAACAGTTTCATTAATTTTAAATTTTTTATTTTGCTCTTTTATCAGCCAGTTCTGTCGTCGCTTATGGGAGGTTCTACAGAGCGTCCCTAAAATCTGAACACAGGCAAAAACTACATTTTTTTCATGATATGAAATTTATTAGCAACATTTTATTTACTTGAAATATTATATTCAAAGCCTATGCTGGATGAAGTTCGTTCCGCATTTTAAAAAATCTGAAGGGAGGGAAGTCATTAGGAAGTGATGGTATTCCAGTTGAGCTCATCCAAGCTGGAGGGGAGGCTAGTGTTCGTGCCATGCGCTGTGTGTGAAGATCTGCAAAAATGTAGGCTGGCCAAAAGTCTGTAAAAGATCAGTGTACATCCCCATTCCAAAGAAAGGAAATATGAAAATGTGTTCCAGCTATAGAACTATTGCCCTAATGAGTCATGCCAGCAAAATACTCCTGCGGGTCAGCATGAGCAGGATAGAGCTAGTGGTGGGGTGTAACGCAAACTCCTACGAGGTATGGTAAATTCCATATTTACCAACCTATATTTATTATTACAGCAGTACTGCTATTGTTTGCTTATTCTCCACTTATATTTACTATCCTTATCAATGCATATTCTGCCACTTTGTATTCCAGTTCTACCTTACTCTGTCCCGCCCCCCCCCCCTTTTTCCATTTCCATGTAGCTGTTTTTATATTATTCCTGTCTGACACTACCATCCTTCACATCAGTCCTCCATAATCCCCCCGTTACGCCTCATGTATCTCTTTGCTACCTAAGTCACGTCTGGCATTGTTAGCTCGTTATCACTCCATCACTCCGTAGTACACACTTCTCTATCGCCTGCTGTTACCTATGCCACTCTTGACTGCATTCATTAATGAAAGTCTGTACTTTCGTGATTGTCAATTTTGTTATTCTCCATGTTTCACAGCCATATAATAGAACCGACTTAACATTTGAAATTGAAAATTTTTATTTTTGTATTTAATCTAATTTCTTTGAATTTCCATATGTTTCCCAGTGCAATGAAAGCTCCTCTTGTTTTTGATATCCTTATTTGGTATCATTTTCTGTTCCTCCCTCTTTATCTATATTACTGCCCAGATATATATAAGATTGTACATCTAGTAGAGGTATTTCTCCTAGTTTTACTTGGTTATTGCCAACTGCATTAATTCTCATAATGTTGGTCTTATCTCTATTAATCTTTAGTCCTAGCTGTTGTGATCTCTCATCTAATATACTCATTTTATCCTGCATCTGTTGATGGCTGTGTGATAGGAGAGCTATGTCATCAGCAAAGTCTAAATCATCAAGCTGTTTGGTCAGTGACCACTGGATCCCATTTCTGTTGTTTTGAGTTATTTTCATAATCCAATCTATGGCCAGTAGAAAGAGAAATGGGGACAGAAGGCATCCTTGCCTTACTCCTGTTCTTATTTCAAATGCTTCTGTAAGCTGTCATTCATGCACAACTCTACATTTTGTTCCTTCATACATTGTTTTTATCAGGTTAATAAACTTTATGGGGATTCCGTAATGACTCAGCAACTTCCAAAGCATTCTTCTGTCTAAACTATCAAATGCCTTTTCGTAATCTATGAATCCAATATAAAGTGGGGATTTTAGTTCTAAACTTTGTTCAACTATTATACGTAGAGTAGTTATTTGATCAGCACATGATCTGTTCTTCCTAAAACCTGCTTGTTCATCTCTCAAATGTTTCTCTATAGCCTCCTTTAGTCTCTCCAGAATGATTCTGCCTAATATTTTTCCTGGCACTGATAGTAGCATAATTCCCCTATAATATGTGCACTCCTGTAAACTTCCTTTCTTTGGTAGTTTGATCATATAACCTTCTCTCCAGTCTTTAGGTATTTCTTCCCTCTCCCAAATTTTATCCAATAGATCATGTAACATCTTGGTAGAGGTGTTAATATCTGCTTTGATGGCTTCCGAAGGAATTTCATCTGGTCCTGTGGCTTTAACCATTTTTAATAGCTTGATGGCTTTCATTATTTCTTTTTTGCTTGATTTTCCGCAGTTAACGTGTAACTCTTCTTCTGCTGGTAGTATATCTGGAGGGTTATTGGAGCCGGGTCTGTTCAAAAGTTCTTCAAAGTGCTCTTTCCATCTCTCCATTTGTTCCCTTATATTACTAAGCAGATTTCCTTTCTTATCTTTGATAAAGGCGTTGATCTGTTTGTATTTTCCACCTAATTTCTTTGTTCTGTTGTACAGTTCTTTCATATTCCCTTTATTTGCTGCTTCTTCTGCCTCTTTAGCTAGTTCATCTATATATTTCCTCTTATCCCTTTTAATGCATCTTCTCACTTCTTTGTTCACCTCTGTGTAAGCTTCCTGTGTTTTGGCTTTATTACTTCTTGTTTCTTCGCATGTCTCTTTCCATATATTTTTTACCAGTTTCCAATGATCTTCTATATTTATTGTATTTTCTAGTTGTTGGAGGACTTGGTATTTGTTTGATATTGTGACTGCGAATTTATCTTTAATTCCTTGTTCTTTAAGAAACCCTACATTGAAATACGTTCTGCCCTTATTCGTTGTAGTATACCTTTTTATTTAATTTTAAGTTTGGCTAACAGCAGATGATGATCAGAAGCTATATCTGCCCCTCTATATACTTTTACATCCTGTAAGGATGACTTAAACTTATTATTAATACATATGTGATCAATTTGATTTTCCGTTCTATGATCTGGTGACACCCATGTAGTTTTGTGTATTCTTTTATGTTGGAATATTGTTCCTCCTAGGCTTATTTGATTAAGGGCGCAGAAATTCACAAATATCTCTCCATTCTTGTTTATATCTCCAAGTCCATGTTTTCCCATAATCTCTTCGAAGCCTCTATTGTCTGATCCTACCTTAGCATTTAGGTCTCCCATCAAGATTATAATATCCTTGGCTCGTCTTGCATCCATCTGACATTGTAGCTGTTTATAGAAATCATCTTTAACTGAATCATCTTTATCGTTGGTTGGTGCATAGCATTGTATAATGTGTAATTTTATTTTGTTTTTGGTTGTTCTAAATGTTGCTCTCACAAGTCTTGTTCACACTGCCTCCCATTCTATTAGTATCTTCTGTGCATTCTTTGATAGCATTATAGCTACCCCTTCGCTATGTTGTGCTCCTGGTTCCTGGTGTCCTGATGATAAAATCATCTCTCCTGTATTTAGTTTTATTTTACCCGTTCCTAACCATCTTGTTTCACACATTCCCGAATATCTATCTTGTAGATAGTCATTTCTGCTGCCCCTTGTGCAGCTTTTCCCTGTTCGTTAAGGGTACGAACATTCCAGATGCCAATTCTGGAGGATTTTTTTCTGTTGAAGGCCTTTGCACCCAAACGCCGTTCTGGTTTATATTGTCTACTTGTTAAGTGAAGCTTTAATCATACCGTTTTTCTACTATTTTTTTCCTACTTTTTTTTCTTTTACTATTTTTTTTTCTACTATTTTTTTCCTACTATTTTTTTTTCTACTATTTTTTCTACTATTTTTTTGTTCTACTATTTTTTTCCTACTATTTTGTTTGTTCTTCTATTTTTCTTCAACTATTTTTTTTCTACTATTTTTTTCTACTATTTTTTTTCTACTATTTTTTCATACTATTTTTTTTGTCCTACTATTTTTTTCACATATTTTTTATTCTACTATTTTTTTTTTTTTTTTTTATATTTCACCTCGTGTTTATCGGTTGGTTGATTATTATAAGGCAGCTTGGACAAGAACCGACCAAGATATTCAGCACAGGTCATTGTGACGTCAGAGCACGCCTACACAAGACAGGATTCAGGTGAGCTTATACCATGTGACCGCGCAGCATCCAGACAAATTTCCGAGCATACACTACAACAGGACCGTAGCATTCTAAACACCCTAATAATACAAATATGACCCACAGAAACAATCCTACATGACAAGCTATGGGGAAACCGGTGATGACTTCAAACGCACTGTCTTGATCGTGACCCAATCTAGTCTAAATGCCTAAATTCGTAGCAATAACTGGTCGCTGAAGTAGAAGAGGATTGATCTTATTTCTATAATGCAGGTCTGATATTGACATCACAGTGTTGTCAATGAGATGTTTAAGTAGTCCAGGTCTGATATTGACATCACAGTGTTGTCACTGAGATGTTTAAGTAGTCCAGGTCTGATATTGACATCACAGTGTTGTCACTGAGATGTTTAAGTAGTCCAGGTCTGATATTGACATCACAGTGTTGTCAATGAGATGTTTAAGTAGTCCAGGTCTGATATTGACATCACAGTGTTGTCACTGAGATGTTTGAGTAGTCCAGGTCTGATATTGACATCACAGTGTTGTCAATGAGATGTTTTAAGTAGTCCAGGTCTGATATTGACATCACAGTGTTGTCAATGAGATGTTTAAGTAGTCCATGTCTGATATTGACATCACAGTGTTGTCACTGAGATGTTTAAGTAGTC
Source organism: Megaustenia siamemsis (assembly GCA_032433765.1). NCBI lineage: Eukaryota > Metazoa > Mollusca > Gastropoda > Stylommatophora > Ariophantidae > Megaustenia > Megaustenia siamemsis. The sequence continues at coordinate 10,348,863 of JAVIAB010000088.1, forward strand.
CATGTCTGATATTGACATCACAGTGTTGTCAATGAGATGTTTAAGTAGTCCATGTCTGATATTGACATCACAGTGTTGTCACTGAGATGTTTAAGTAGTCCAGGTCTGATATTGACATCACAGTGTTGTCACTGAGATGTTTAAGTAGTCCATGTCTGATATTGACATCACAGTGTTGTCACTGAGATGTTTAAGTAGTCCAGGTCTGATATTGACATCACAGTGTTGTCACTAAGATGTTTAAGTAGTCTAGGTCTGATATTGACATCACAGTGTTGTCACTGAAATGTTTAAGTAGTCCAGGTCTGATATTGACATCACAGTGTTGTCGCTGAAATGTTTAAGTAGTCCATGTCTGATATTGACATCACAGTGTTAACACTGAAATGTTTAAGTAGTCCATGTCTGATATTGGCATCACAGTGTTGTCACTGAAATGTTTAAGTAGTGCAGGTGAGACGTAGTTTAAGTAGTGCAGGTGAGATATTAAGTAGTCCAGGTGAGATGTTGTTTAAGTAGTCCAGGTGAGATATTGTTAAAGTAGTCCAGGTGAGATGTTCTTTAAGTAATCCAGGTGAGATGTTGTTTACGTAGTCCAGGTGAGATGTTATTTAAGTAGTCCAGGTGAGATGTTTGTTTAAGTAGTCCAGGTGAGATGTTCTTTAAGTAGTCCAGGTGAGATGGTATTACATAGTCCCGGTGAGATGTTGTTTACGTAGTCCAGGTGAGATGTTGTTTAAGTAGTCCAGGTGAGATATTGTTTAAGTAGTCAAGGTGAGATGTTGTTTAAGTTGTCCAGGTAAGATGTTATTACATAGTCCAGGTGAGATGTTGTTTACGTAGTCTAGGTGTTATATTATTTACGTAGCCCAGGTGAGATGTTGTTTAAGTAGTCCAGGTGAGATGTTGTTTAAGTAGTCCAGGTGAGATGTTGTTTAAGTAGTCCAGGTGAGATGTTGTTTAAGTAGTCCAGGTGAGATGCTGTTTACGATGTTTCTTTTATCCTTGAAGCATTAGCTGGTTGAAACCCTACTCTAACTCTCTCCTTATGTATTCTGTCATAGATTTCTCCAACTAGTTTCCATTTATATCCCTCACAACAACGAACCACTAATTAGATTCCGACTCCTTGAGGTCTTATTACCAATTTAAGGTTTGACAGTGGCTAACAATTATCCCATCTTCACACCCCGGGAATCTCCAATTTCCTGGGTCTTCGCTGTGACCTAGAAAAACAGTATCTAGGTCAGTTCGCTCAACTTTCATTTCTTTATTCTTGGTATTTGTTATCGTAGAAATTCCCGAGAAAACGGTGTTAATTTAATATCTCCACTCGTTTTAAATATCCGTTATCTGATTTCTATGACATGTATGTCGCAACAATTACACAAGACACCGGGATATAATGTTCTATTTGTGGAAGTTTTCGATTGGTATAAAGTGCAACACACAAAACGTGAGGAGATTCTAAAGTTATTTATTCGCATTTTAGAATTTACAACTTATTTTTGTTTATTTTAAGATACCGATCAAATAATTATGTTTAATTAATTTGAGGGATGAAAAAACTGACGTTCAACTTTTCGTGTTATTTGACTCTGCAGAAGCAATGAAACTGCAGTTTATCATTTGTTACATCATCATCTTTATGGTCTTGATATTTGTTATATCATCATCTTTATGGTCTTGATATTTGTTATATCATCATCTTTATTAGTTTGACACTTATTACATCATCTTTATGGTCTTGATATTTATTACATCATCTTTATGGTCTTGACATTTATTACAACATCATCTTTATGGTTTTGACATTTGTTACATCATCATCTTTATGGTTGATATTTATTACAACATCATCTTTATGGTCTTTATATTTATTACAACATCATCTTTATGGTCTTGACATTAATTACAACATCATCTTTATAGTCTTGACATTGTTACATCATCATCTTTATGGGTTTGACATTTATTACATCATCATCTTTATGGTCTTGACATTTATTACAACATCATCTTTATGTTTGACATTTATTACATCATCATCTTTATGGTCTTGACATTTATTACATCATCATCTTTATGGTCTTGATCTTGACATTTATTACAACATCATCTTTATGGTCTTGACATTTATTACATCATCATCTTTATGGGCTTGACATTTATTACAACATCATCTTTATGAGTTTGACATTTATTACAACATCATCTGTACGGGTTTGATCTTGACATTTATTACATCATCATCTTTATGGGCTTGACATTTATTACATCATCTTTATGGTCTTGAGTAATCTGCTCGTTGTGCAGCTCTACGAGGCAGATATTTCCTGACCTCCTGTCCAGCTAAATGTCTTCACATTCACTCTAATAAGGGTTTTATTACACAGGTCCGAAAACAAGGTCATCAGAGAAAGAGTAGACATTGAACCAATCCTAACTACATACAATAAATACAGACAACTAACAAATACAACAAAAAACTGGTTTGTCCATCTAGAAAGAGTAGACATTGAACTAATCCTAAACTACATACAGAAACAACAAATAAACTGGTTTGTCCATCTAGAAAGAGTAGACATTGAACCAATCCTAAACTACATACAGAAACAACAAATAAACTGGTTTGTCATCTGGAAAGAATGCCATCCGATTTCTTTCCATAAAAGGCATATATTAAAAGAGGAAAAGGGAGAAGAGCAGAAGAAGACCCAGGTAATGGACAAACAACATCAAAGAGACACTACAACATCAAATGGCAATGAGTGAAGCCGTCAAAAGGGCGATAACCAGAACTTGGTATCTTACAGGAAACTCGAGTGGCACAAAAGAAAGTGAAGACAGAACGAAAAGACTTACACAGGCTCAAAGAACATCATCAATTTTCCCTGTTATAAAAGAATACTCCCAAGTCTTTCATCGGCAAAATGATCGGCATCTCTCTCTCTCTCTCTCTGTCTCTTTGTCTCTCTCTGTGAGAGAGGAGGACGAAATCATGTTTCAAGAAAAGATGTATTCTTGTGGAAGCTACACATTGTGTTCTCCATTGGCAGAGAACCTGTAGGTATCTTGGCCTGACGTCGAAGACGAGACAGGGGCACACTAAAAAGAAGATTGGTTTCATGACTTCAAAGCGACCTTAAGCGACCACAGAAAATGTGGGAAATCTGGCTTAACACATGTTCTCTCAGAGTTGTTTAATGAATGCAACATTCTGTGGGAGATCTGGCTTAACACATATTCTCTCAGAGTTGTTTAATGAATGCAACATTCTGTGGGAGATCTGGCTTAACACATATTCTCTCAGAGTTGTTTAATGAATGCAACACTCTGTGGGAGATCTAGCTAAAACGTATATTCTTTCAAACTGGCTTAATTAGTGCAACATTCTGTAGGAGATCTGACTAAAGACAAATATTATTTCATGCTGGCTTGATGAGTGCAATATTTTCTGGGAGATCAGGCTAAAGACAGAGAGTTTCTTCCCAACCTTATGTAAACGACGCCTAACCCGATGACACTTTGTGCGAGCTTACTGGTTGTACATGAACATATCTCATGACCACATTAAAAACCAACATAACTCTTGAACACATCTCATGATCACATTAAAAGACCAACATAACTCTTGAACACATCTAACGACCACATTAAAAGACCAACATAACTCTTGAACACATCTAACGACCACATTAAAAGACCAACATAACTCTTGAACACATCTCACGACCACATTAAAAGACCAACATAACTCTTGAACACATCTCACGACCACATTAAAAGACCAACATTACTCTTGAACACATCTCACGACCGCATTAAAACACCAACATTACTCTTGAACACATCTCACGACCACATTAAAAGACCAACATTACTCTTGAACACATCTCACGACCACATTAAAAGACCAACATAACTCTTGAACAAATCTCACGACCACATTAAAAGACCAACATTACTCTTGAACACATCTCACGACCACATTAAAAGACCAACATTACTCTTGAACACATCTCACGACCACATTAAAAGACCAACATAACTCTTGAACAAATCTCACGACCACATTAAAAGACCAACATTACTCTTGAACAAATCTCACGACCACATTAAAAGACCAACATTACTCTTGAACACATCTCACGACCACATTAAAAGACCAACATTACTCTTGAACAAATCTCACGACCACATTAAAAGACCAACATAACTCTTGAACAAATCTCACGACCACATTAAAAGACCAACATAACTCTTGAACACATCTCACGACCACATTAAAAGACCAACATAACTCTTGAACACATCTCACGACCACATTAAAAGACCAACATTACTCTTGAACACATCTCACGACCACATTAAAAGACCAACATAACTCTTCTGTGAGAAAAGATCAAGATTCTCCTTCCTATTGGAGAGTGACGTCAGCTGAAATTATAGTTATATATTATTACAGTATATTATTTCGTTAAATATTCGGTTCATTTTTTTTGGTAATATGGTCAGCAATACACAAGTTCTGTATTTTCCCCCACAGAAAGCATCTCTTTTCTTCCTCTGATGTTATCATGGTTCCCTTAGTTAGAACACTTTTAAAGCGCGTCCTGTTGGTGTCACGCAATTAAAATCGTTGCTTGTCATTCCCATCCTCTTCATCTCTGCTTCCCCCTGTCTTCTCCAACTTTATTTTGGCTTTCCCGTTTCTCTTCTCCAACTTTATTTTGGCTTTCCCGTTTCTCTTCTCCAACTTTATTTTGGCTTTCCCGTTTCTCTTCTCCAACTTTATTTTGGCTTTCCCGTTTCTCTTCTCCAACTTTATTTTGGCTTTCCCGTTTCTCTCTCCACTTTATTTTGGCTTTCCCGTTTCTCTTCTCCAACTTTATTTTGGCTTTCCCGCTTCTCTTCTCCAGTAGAGTCTCCTAAAAGTGTATGTTGTGTAATACTCTCAGTTGGCTGCCTCAGTGTATGCCCAAATCCAGCGCTATAATCATTTGCCCACTGGTATTTGGTTCTTTCCCCGTCGTTCTAAGTTACTGTTTTTGTCCTGCCGTTTCCACTCTTTTATTCTGCGTAAGAATTCATTTATGGAAGTCTCCATCATCATGACCGCCATTTTGGTTTGATCTCCATGTTTCACAGCCATATATATTCAGTAGACAACTTATGTCCAGTAACTTATGTCTTATGTCAGTAGACAACTTATGTCCAGTAGACAACTTATGTCCAGTAGACAACTTATGTTCAGTAGACAACTTAGTAGACAACTTATGTTCAGTAGACAACTTATGTCCAGTAGACAACTTATGTCTAGTAGACAACTTATGTCCAGTAGACAACTTATGTTCAGTAGACAACTTATGTCCAGTAGACAACTTATGTCTAGAAGACAACTTATGTCCAGTAGACAACTTATGTCTAGAAGACAACTTATGTCCAGTAGACAACTTATGTCTAGTAGACAACTTATGTCCAGTAGACAACTTATGTTCAGTAGACAACTTATGTCCAGTAGACAACTTATGTCCAGTAGACAACTTATGTCCAGTAGACAACTTATGTCCAGTAGACAACTTATGTCCAGTAGGCAACTTATGTCCAGTAGGCAACTTATGTCCAGTAGACAACTTATGTTCAGTAGACAACTTATGTCCAGTAGACAACTTATGTTCAGTAGACAACTTATGTCCAGTAGACAACTTATGTCCAGTAGACAACTTATGTCCAGTAGACAACTTATGTCCAGTAGACAACTTATGTCCAGTAGACAACTTATGTTCTGTAGACAACTTATGTTCAGTAGACAACTTATGTAGACCAGTAGACAACTTATGTTCAGTAGACAACTTATGTCCAGTAGACAACTTATGTCCTAGTAGACAACTTATGTCCAGTAGACAACTTATGTTCAGTAGACAACTTATGTCCAGTAGACAACTTATGTCAAGTAGATAACTTATGTCCAGTAGACAACTTATGTCCAGTAGACAACTTATGTTCTGTAGACAACTTATGTCCAGTAGACAACTTATGTTCAGTAGACAGCTTATGTTCTGTAGACAACTTATGTCAAGTAGATAACTTATGTCCAGTAGACAACTTATGTCCTGTAGACAAATTTCCTTAGCCACCGCCCTACCAACATCGAACCCGCTTACTGGTATAGCACGTGATGATGATACTTACAGACAATGGTTGTTCGTGCTGGACATCGAGATGCGTGGGCCGAGATGCGTGGGCGGAGATGCGTGGGCCGAGAGCTGGGCTACACGAACTCTTCCCCTTTTAATAAACTCCCAGATTTAAGCTCGTGACTATCTCTCCCATCCTCCATTTTGCTTCCAGTAAACATCAGTTTTACGCAGCCATCTCCGTTTCCCGTTAAGGCTGTGATCTGTAGTTACCTAATGATACATTGTTAACAATATGTCATTACGTCTACATTGTTGATTCTTTGTTTCCATTTCAGATTGTACAACTCAGCTATAATCTACTATTTATCTGTCTGCATAAATCCGCCAATATGTCTGAGTTATCTCTCTCTCTCTCTCTCTTCTCTCTTCTCTCTATCTCTCTATTTTTCTCTGTCTCTCTCTTCTTCTCTCTCTTTCTCTCACTCTTTCTCTTTATTCTCTCTCCTCTCTCTTTTTCTATCTTCTCTCTTTCTTTCTCTTCTATCTCCACTCTCTCTTTCTCTCTTCTCTCTTTTTCTCTTCTCTCCTCTCTTGCTCTCTTTTATCTTTCTCTCTCTTTCTTTCTATCTTCTCACTTTCGCTCTCTTCTCTCTCTCTTTCTCACTCTTTCTTTCTTCACTCTGCCTCTTTTTATTTCTCTCTCTCTCTCTCTCTCTCTCTCTCTCTCTCTCTGTGTACTCTACTCTTAGTTTGTCTTTCTGACTGTATGCACATTTGATAGTCTGTAATTTCTCTATTTCTCTATTTATTTTTCAGTTACTATGCTTTAGTATGTATATGTATATGTATATATATACTTTAATGTCTTACAACGAGCCAAACTGCCATCCATCATGGCAACACTTAGGAGTCGTAGACTACGGTGGCTGGGTCATGTAAGAAGAATGGCAAACAATCGTTTCCCAAACAAATATTGTATGGTGAACTTAGGAATGGAAAGAGACCGAAAGGTTGACCAGTGCTGAGATACAAGGATTTTGCAGGGCTTCCTTGAGGGAATTCTCTATCAGTGAAAGAAAACTGGAAATAGCTGGCTGCCGATCGCAACACACGGAGAACTTCCTCCTCTTCTTCCTCTTCTATCCTTCCTCTGCTGCCGTTGGCGTCAAGGGGAGAAACAATCTGCGATTCTTTGCTCTTCTGTTGGCCTTTTCCGATGTTATTCCTCCTAGTGACTTTAGTATTCCCTTTATCCATCTCTTTCTCGGTCTTCCTCTTAATCTGGCATTTTCGTAGCGTTTGTTTATGGCTTTTTGAGTTATTGTTAGTTCTTATTGTCTTGTTATGTGGCCAAACGATTTATCTGTTGTTTCTTTATGCATTCGATGCCTGGTTCAATTTCGAGTTTCTTCCTCAGGTCGGTGTTTCTTACTCTGTCCCTTAAGCTGTTTCCTGTCATTCTTCTGACACATTTCATTTCGGTGGTCGTTATCTTTCTTACTGTTCTAGAGTCCAGCGTCCAATTCTGGCACTGATAGCACAGAGTTGGTAGACAAATTGATTTGTATATTGCCCTTTTTGCTTCCGTAGTTATTGCTTTGTTTTTCAATAGTTTTGATACTTGGCCTATAACTTGGCATGCTTTGTTACACCTTATATCTATCTCTGTCTCTTGGTTATTGTCTTGTGTTAACGTGCTACCCAGATATTTAAAATTGTCTACTTGCTTCGAAGTTGTATTATCTATTATGATGTTTAGTTTTTCTTTCTTTCTCGCTATTGCCATTACTTCGGTTTTGCTTATGTTGATCTTCATGATGTATTGTTTACAAGTGTTGTTTAGCCTGTTGATATGTTCTTGTAGTTCCTCAGTTGTTTCATGTATCAGAACTTGGTCGTCTGCAAATAGTATTTCATTGATTTCTTCCTCTCTTCTGTTGTTTTCTGGTACGTATGTTTCGTTCTCTTTGTGTTATCGCTTGTTATCATCCGTGTTGGTATATTTCCTTTGATTGGGAATCCTAATTTGCATATATTGTCCATATATGTGATGAAAAGTAAAGGGGAAAGCACGCAGCCTTGTTTTACTCCGGAGTTAATGGTGAAGTGTTTAGAGTGGCCTGCTGAAGATCTTACTGTAGTGCGACTACTTTCATAGAGGCTCTTGCATATCTCTACTAGGTGGTGACTCACTCCGTACAAGGGCAATATGGACCACAGTTGTTCCCTGTCCACCCTATCGAACGCCTTTTCTTGGTCAATAAAAGCTGTATATAGTGTTTTATTATGCTCTATTGTTTTCTCCGCTAGTTGTTTTATGATAAATAGGGCATCTGTGCAATCTCTGTTCCTCCTGAAGCCCATCTGAGCATCG